>CM076582.1:561568294-562142143 GCA_034641835.2 Pinus albicaulis
TCATATGGACTAGAAATGACTACAAGTCTCATTACATTGGAGGTTGGGTTTAGGATCTATGCTATCGTAAAAAATGCGATCAAAATCCAATCGCCTTTATATCTAATTTTCTGGAACTTTATGATTGATATACCTCCTGTTACTGAATTTGAAGAACCCTAACAGGCGGTAAGGATTGTATCTCCATTTTCCTAGGCCAGCTTATAATCTGTCACTGTGCTTGTCTATAGGGAGGTCATATGAGACATGAAATTGTGATCATCAGTTGAAAAACACCACTGTGTGCTGCGTGCTAACTACATGTGGGTCGATTTCATGCCCATTTGGGTAAAGAGCACGACAATCATTGTCCTACATCCATTTACCCCTTCTGACTGTCCAGACAAAGAGACCAATCACCCTTGAATGTTTTTAGAGTAGTGATTTTTCTGTCTGTAGAACAAGAAGTTCTTGTAATTTATGAGTAAATGATAACGTCACTGACTTGTTTGATTTTGATTGTGCAGAAATGGCATAGTGAATACAACCAGTACCCCATCCTCATCTAGTGTAGACTGCATTGCTTCTTTTTCATTGCTAATTGGAAGGGTAGCAACATTATTTCTGGTTCACCTGTTGACACAACTCAAATGGCTATGAATCCATTCATGACCTGAAAGCTCTTTCTGGTGCATGAAATTTTCTCTCTGGTTCATGCGCTTAACATCGATAGATTACTTCTAGACTACGGCAAAGTATTTTTGTTATGTAAATTTGGTGTCTGAGAAAAGAAGTAGATGGGCAAGATCTTCAACATTGATTCTTTTTTGTGAAGGCAACGAATTGCTTGAACTTTGCCTCTATTGAGGTTGGATTTGTTACACAATTTCTAAGCCAAAAGTGAATAACTTGAGCCTCAACTTTGAAAATAAGAGAAGAATAATTTCATCTTGTAGCAAAAGAATTTTCACCCACATTTAACATTATTTGCATTTATAATGGACTCCCAGCCACACACTTTATCTAATGAAACTGTGCTTGTTGTAACACCATTTCTGCTATGTGAATGTGTTAGTTAAGGAAAAATATGTATGATTCATCAGCATACTGACATCTGAAAACAAACCAAAATCAAATGAACAAGGAAATGAGACTTACCTTTCGCAACACTGTGCAATCCTTGCTCTGTCAGGCCAGTCGAGTACCCTCCCATATTTTGCATCCAAAAAATTCAATAGATTGTCATTGGGTGCAAAATCATACACAAGAAAGCACTCGCCTCCGCCTATGGAACAAAAAAAACCTCTAAACCTCACCACGCGAAAGAGTGTTGAGATCCTCTTGGAATTATAATTCCTCCGTCGTGCAACTCATCTTATTGATGCTTTTGACGACTAAAAAAGACATATCTCTCAATAACCCCCTTGTAAGTAGCACAGTAGTTGTTTTTCCTCAACAAAATCTTTTCAAAGAAATACTGTGTTGCAGATTCAATCTCCTCAAGCTTAAATCTAAAGCTCTGGAAGCATTCACAACTTGTTCCTTCATCTGCCAAAGGATTCCAACCATTTGAGTACTCTAAACTAATCAATAGTGAAAGATTTCCTTCCAAAATCCTTAGTTATTGATACTTAGTCTATTTTCGGTTGTCTCCTAAGCACTGCTAATCTTCTGTTTTCTTCTTCAAAATAATGAGAATGTGAAAACAACAATTTGTTAAAATTGGCAACTAGGGCCAAATTATACTTAGATCTGCTTAGTTGATTAAGATGATCATTCCATTGAGTCCCTCTTTTAGAGATGACCAAAATCGACCTAAAGATCACCAAATTTGGATAAGGAAAAATATTTATTTATTTAAAAGAAATTCCACAAGACATAACCTTATTAAGGCGGGAAAATTGAAAATTTGAAATTCGAATTTTGCCGCAAGTGTTAAGATTGGCTTCACATTTGTAAGGACAAATTGTTATATATATAGGGATCGCTCATCTTCATTAGAGATCATCTTAAAATAGTGCATTCAACTCTTGGGTTATTCTTTCTGAGGCAGCCACAGCTTGGAGAAGCAAGGAGGACGTGATGTATTGATCTTCCATAGGTTCAAGTAGGAGCAGGCAACTAGCCGCAGGTTTGAGGGCAAGTTCTGGGTGATGTTTCATCATGGTTTTTGGGTGTAAATGTCTTCAAGAGAAGGTTGCATTATTTTTTTGGAGCCACATATCAGGACATTGGTTTAAAGGTGAGTTTTGGGGTTTATTTTTTCACGCTTTTTATTCTGGTTTGGGCCATAGGAAATGCTGCTACAACAGCTAGTATGAAAGCATGTTTTGAAGGGACGCATGACCTAATCTGAGTCCTTTAACCTAGCTGCATTCAAGGAGAGAGGGCTTCAATGTAAAAAGAGAGTTTAACCCTCATTTGTGAGCATAGTATTATTACTGGTAGCATAGGACTGTTGTTGGATGCCTTGAAAATGAACCACAAGTCTTGGATCATTGTGGGACATCTTGTAAAGGACAGCAAAGGGTACAGTTCATTGGAATAAGGTTACTCGGTGACTATTAGGAACCCTAACCAAGTAATAAGCTTCAGGACTGTTTTTAACAGTAATTTAGCAAGTCTATTTTGACTCGTATTATTGTACTCTCTCTGCTGAACATTGGATATTGATAATAAGAAGAATTGATCAAGGGTTTTCCCTGTCTTGGGGTTTTTCCCTGGCTTGTGCCATATCTTTCTGTTATTTTGTCTTGGCTTGTCTTCTTCATTTAACATTTATGTTCTTTCTTCAGTTACTGTCAGTAAGATGATAATTCATGTGTGGATTAATAAATGGGTTATAAGGAACATTGAAGTAACTGTATTATGCAAAGAAAATGTTAATCAAAATTAACATGGGATCAGAGCCAAGTGAGGAAAAGCCCAAGACTAGAGTGAATGTGATAAAAATCACTGAAATAAGTTTGTTGTCAAAGTATCCATGATCTCCTCCCTCTCTGAAGTTTGAACAAAATGAGGTGGACTATGAGTGCAGACTGCCTAATTGATTTACAATAGAAGGAAGGATGGATCTCTAGCAGTTGCTAAGTTATTCATCTGTAATGATCTTTCAGGGTCGAGATTCCAGGACTGTTTTAGGGCCACTTAATTTGGAAAATATGCAAGTTAGATGAATTATGGAACAACGTTAAGGTTTCTCGACACCTATGTCTCATACCTCTCTCTCCTAAAGGTATAAGATTCATGCCACATGTTTCTACTCTACTCTCGTAAAATGGTATGCTCCTCCATCATGGTATATACCTCAAATCGCATCTCAACAATATTGACACTTCATCATTGGACGTTTGTTATCTATTGAAGAACATCACCTGAATTAGTGCTCAAAGTGCCAAACTTTTCCAATGTATGCTTAAGGTCTTTTCCCAAAATTTTGGAAGAAAAAAAAAACTATTTATTCCTGTTGTGGCCCTTGTACAATCTTGAATATCTATGTGGAGTCCTGAATAAAATTCGTGGGAGCTTGCAACAGTCACAACCTTGCTGATATTCAACACAACAAGCTCCAAGATGTGTACAAGGTCATGACATTCTTCCAAAGTTATCAAATTAAAGTCACAGTTTATATCTTTAGAAATCTCAACGTAATTCAGAGATCATATCTTTAAACTTTTTGGAGCTTACATGCATAGTGCCTGTTCAAAGGTCGTTTATGTTTTTTTTATTTCAGTCGATCTTGAAAGATTCCCGTGGCCTACTTGATCTTCATCTATGTTATGCATAACTCTGTGGCAATTCTTGAAAGGTTAAATTCTAAAGCAATTCGTATCACTTGAGTATCGTTGTGATATATAATTGGGTTGGTATATCTCGTCTAGAATAATTCAGTTATGAGCTTGAACCTGAGGTAGCAATTTCCTAGGCTAATACACTGAGTCTCCAAATTTGTAGACATATTGTATGCTCATTCGAAAATTTCTGTGGGGAACTTTAGGCTGAATCTTGAAGAATTATTGTCTGAGGGTTAATGTTTTGGTGATTTTAAAGGACATCCATCCATCCTTCAATAACTGATTTGTGCATCAGATATGAAGCATGCATTTCATTAAGGCAGAGTCTTCAATATTATTTTAGACAAATCTGATGTATCCAGTGAACAAAATTGCACAAATTTAAGGCTGAAAATTCAGTGATCGGATCTTAAACTCACTAAGATGAAGCCCCTTCCTCAGAAGCTTATACGACAGATTTGCAATTCTGTAAGGATGTGCATTTAAGGTATGATAGTACATTTACTGAAGAAACATTTAGGGTGATCTTCTAAGCCAATCATTCATGTCAAATCCAGATTTGATTGAGATTTCCCAAGGTTCAAAATTTGAATATTGATTGTATGTTGATCTAGAGCATATCAAAGGTACTAAATTTACAGTCAATATACATAGTTGAAGGTTGGTTTGAGGTCTTTAAGGCTTGTCTTCAAGGTCATCTATATCAAGCGTGTAAAATTCTGAAGTACACCTCTTACAGAAAGAAAATTCAAAGAAAATCACTCTAAGGCAGTTTTGATGTGAATCACTTGGCACCTCCATACAGTCAGGGATATCAGTAAATTTGAAGTACAACAATGTATTCATCCTAAGAAGCATCACCAGTAGTAGCATTTTTTGAAATGGGAAAAAGTTCTGGTCCAAGTTTGAGAACTGTGGTAAAGGTAGAATGGTTCGAGAATTTTATGTTCTAATACAAATTCTAGCGTGTTACTATTATATCGTGTGTGCCACTACAATGACACAACAGGATCATTAAAAATATTGCTAGGATTTGCACTTTAGAGATCAGACTAGCTTGAATTATGTAATGGCAGAGAAGGTTTTCTTGGATGAGGATGGTGCAAGTCCCTTGGTATCTTCATTCAGTCAGTAATACTTATGAAATCAGTAATATGGTTCTATTGATATACTGTTGTTGAGGTATGTCAGTTAAATGGGCAGAACATGTGAGAGAGTTTACTTGTGCATTACTGAAGTTTGGTAATTGAAAGTTTGTTGATATAGTTGCAACATGATAATGTCTCATCTTAAAGATGAGGAGAAGATTGAAAAAGGTTGAATGTTCATTTGAAGTAAGTCTTCAGAGGGAGCTATGGAATCCCTGGCAGAATGGCTTGTCAACTCTTCTTGCCTATCGATTTTTACAATAGAAATACCATGACATAATACGTTGATCTGCAAAAGCTGGATGACTATGACTGAATGACCTTGATTAATACCAGGTTGCAGATAGCCCAATGGTTATGTTTTGGGTGAAGTTGCTTTTCTGATCTTCAGAGGGAGCTATGGTAGGCTTACAGCTATTGATGATTTTTTTCCACAGATAAAGATCCTCTCAATGTGAGAGGGGTTGTCTTAACCTTGCTGCACTTCTTCCTAAATCTTAAAATTCTAATAAAATGGACAAGTTGCCGATTTGAATACATACAACTTGTGAAGGTTGTAATGCTCAATAAGATATCCATGTTAACCGTGATCTGTAGTACTCTGCCAAAGTTGTTGGATTGGCATAATGATAAATGGAAAGAGCACTTCTATATCCTATATCTCTTGGGATCCACCTTTATTTCATGAATGAATGAAGGACTAAATTTTGGGAGCACCGCTGAGGCTGAACGAATGAAGTAGCTAGCATGGCCTATTATGAAGACACTTGAGTCATGTGAGCATGTGTTGGAATGTGCCGCTTAACATCAGGTTCCACTTTATTTGATATGGCACAGTGGGGAGCAATCTAGCTCCAGCATTATAGGTTGGATGTACAGGTTACCAACATCCCCTCAAAACCCCTTGGTAATGACAGATTTAAATTCCTTCATAGAGAGAGGTTGGGTGTCTTGGAAATACCCTAATATGAGGGTCTTGATTGAACATTGAGCTCTGGGAGCTCCTCAGGGCCTGTGGTACTTCTTTGAGCTATAAATGACCCTAAGGTGAGTGGTTCACCTTCCCTTATAGGTGCACGGTGTACAGGGTGAGTGGTTCACCTTTCCCTGTGACAGCTAACATGTGTGTAGGATAAGTGGTTCACCTTCCCCTACATTTGCAAACACATGTGTAGGGTGAGTGGTTCACCTTTCCCTACGTATTATGAAGTATGCATAAGATGATTGGTTCACCTTCCCCTACGGCATATGAGTAGAATGAGTGGTTCACCTTCTCCCGTGGGTACCCTAGTGAGAGATGCATTCAGGCATCTGGTTGTGAAAATGTCAATGGGACTTGGTTCATCATTTTCTCCACATGTAGGATGCTCATTCCCTACGATTTATGGTTGAAATATCGATGGGATGTGGTCCATCATTTCCCCCGTGTAGGATCCTTCCTACTATTGATGGTTTGCATGCATGTAGGACGTGGTTCTTCCTTTCCATACTCTCAGTGTTTTACATGCATGTAGGAGGTGGATTATCCTTTCCCTACATGCGATTTTGATGTGTGTTTGTAGAATGTGGTTTCTCCTTTCCCTACATGTAATTATGAGCAAGATGTGATATGGTGTTTCTACATCATCTTACCCATGAAGTCTGGGACTCATGGGAAGTACCTCTAACCTAGCTAATGAGTTGGGAAATGAGGATAGATACCATAGCACTACTGATGGATGCATTGTGCATTGCCATACTCTCTATGCTAGGATTCTTGGTGTTTATCTACTTGATCTGGGATCAATTGAGGTTCTACCTCCGAACTGAATTTTTTCAGTGAAGAGTGGCAAGGTCTTGTGAATCACTATTAATAAAATCTTCTTTATTATTCACATCAGTGCTCAGTAGAGCAAAGAAAAGAAGACATATATGGTTCATTATGGTTCATAATGGTAGGATGGCATGATGATCTATGACAGTAGATGGACTGGCAGGTGGAATTCTCCCTAGTTAAGAGGGAGTGTTAAAATTGGAAACTAGGGCCAAATTCTACTCAGATCTACTCAGTTGATGGAGATGATCATTCCATTGAATCCCTCTTTTTGAGAGGACCAAAATCGACCTAAAATCACAAAATTTGGATGAGAAAATTATTTATTTATTTCAAAAGAAATTTCACAAGACATAACCTTATTAAGGCAGGGAAACTGAAAATTTGAAATTCAAATTTTCCCTCCAAGTGTTAAGGTCGACTTCACCTCCATAAGGAAAAATTGTTATATATATAGAGATCCCTCATCTTCATTAGAGATCATCCTAAAAGAGTGCATTCAACTCTTGGGTAATTCTTTCTGAGGCAACCACAGCGTGGAGAAGCAAGAATGACGTGTTGTATTGATCTCCCATAGGTTCGAGTAGGAGCAGGCACCTAGCCGCAGGTTTGAGGGAAATTTTGCGTGATGTTTCGTCATGGTTTTTTGGTGTGAATCTCTTCAAGAGAAAGTCGCATTATCTGTGTGGAACCACAAATCAGGACACTGGTTTAAAGGTGAATTTTGGGGTTTATTTGTTCATGATTTGTATTCTAGTTCAGGCCACAGGAAATGTTGCTACAACAGCTAGTATGAAAGCATGTGTGGAAGGGGCACATGACCTAATCTAAGTCCTTTACCCTAGCTTCATTCAAGAAGAGAGGGATGCAGTGTAAACAAAGAGTTTAACCCTCGTTTGTGAGCATCTTCTATTATTGTTAGCATAGGACTGTCGTTGGATGCCTTGAAAAGGAACCGCAAGTCCCGTAGCATTGTTGGACGTCTTGTAAAGGACAGCAAAGGGTAAATTTCATTGGAAGAAGGTTACTCAATGATTGTTAGGAACCCTAACCAGGTAGTAAGCTTTAGGATTGTTTTGAACACTAATTTAGCAAGTCTATTTTGACTCATATTATTGTATTCTCTCTTTGTTGAACATTGAATATTGAAAATAAGAAGAAGTGATCAAGGGTTTTCCCCGTCTTGAGGTTTTTCCCTGGCTTGTGCCATATCTTTGTGTTATTTTGTCTTGTTTTGTCTTCTACAGTTAAAATTTGTGTTCTTTCTTCAGTTTTAGTCAATAAGATGATATTTCATGTGTGGATTAATAAATGGTCTTATAAGGAACATTGAAGTAATTGTATTATGAAAAGAACATGTTAATCGAAATTAACACAATCACACCCACAAGAATGGCAATGCTTGGGGTTTTAAAGGTTTTAGAGCAATTTTGTCAACTTCTTGAGAAATCTGTAGATTCTAAGTGGGTCTCTATATTCCAATTTCCTTGCTACAGTAGAGAAGTTAGGTCAACAATCTTCCCAGCTTTAATATTTTGATTTTTTTACTCAGCTCGTTAAGTCAAATTTAATATTTTAGTTTTTAAGAGTTGAGTTAGGTACTGTAGTGTCCAAGGTTCATCAAAAGTATGCTACCTATTGTACCATGCTTTTTCAGTTGCCTTTGTGTGCATTTCCAAATTGTCTGCTAAGGAGTCGTGGAGGGTGTGAAGTTGTTTCACCAAAAACTATGTTGTCGGCCATGCAATTGTTAGCGCATCTACCTGCACTACTACACAATTGTTTCCTGAATAGTTTCATGGAGAAAGAATTTACTCAGTGTACAACTAACTGTGTGACCCCCTTTTTTAGTCATTGCATTTATTGGAAGGGGCGAGATCCCCTAATGCTTAAAATGAGATTGAATGGCTCTCATTACGTTTCCATCTAAGGGAAAATCTTTTGTGTCAACTGTGTATTGAAATGAGGAAAGCCAGTCTCTTTTCTCCCTCGTCAAAGAGAGATCTGCTTTTGTCAAAAACATGAAGTTTTGTCTTTAGTTCATTTCTAACCCTAGATATATTTTTGCTTTCCTCTCCCAAAATTAGGTGCCACTGATGGGACCACTAGTTCTATCCCTTCATAATCAATGACATATAGGTTGTTGAGTGAGCGCTTCCCAATTCATTGATATGTTCTCGATTTGATTCCCCATGTAGCAACCCCCTGCGACAATTGATGACCTTTTCTCATGTCATCTTGAATCCAGCAACCCCTTGTGGCAATTGATGGCCTTAATTGTTTGAGGCATAACTTTGTTTGAGTCACTCGAGCGAATACTTCTGCTCTATCGCCTTTGGAAATGGGTTGAAACAACTCGGCTCATGCTGAGTCAATCCCTAACAAAAGTGATAAGCGATTTTCCAATTTATTAACATATAGAATTGTTTTGCTCTGTATTTTAACTTTTTCTAAAATTAATATTTATTCAACTTCTTTGAATTTATTTTGTAAATCACTATCAGCTCTTCATGAAATCTCAACTTTTTTTGCTTAAAGGTATGGCTTAATCGACTTCTTCAAAAATCCATTACATTTTTTTCAAGTTTTTACTCTCAGAAATACATATAATTAGTTTGTTTGAGGATGCTTCGGATAGAAATTTGGTATATATGGTTTTAAATTTTGAGAGGCTTATTTTTGTCTGAAATTTACTATAATAATGACATTAAATTGATTTTTCAACTCATTTTTGAGGTTGATACATTCTTACTTAGATTAAGTCTTCACTGTAGAACTTAACATGCAAGCGATTTTCATTTGTCCAAATTCCTATGGATTTTTCCCATTTGTCTATAATAATTGATCTTTATCGAGGAGCTATAGCTTTTAATCATGATGATAGGAGGATCACCCCTCGTCCCTATGAGAGATGGATTTCATGATATTTTAAAATCATTATTGGGTGGTAGGATTTTTACTTGTGTTTTATAATTATACGCTACAGCTTTATGAGGCAGCTTCACCTTGTGCTTTTGTCTTTTTACCGGGTAATACCATCGCCACACATTGTACTTTTGTCTTGCAGAAGAAAATATGAGTTTGTTAATTTATTTGGAGGAGACCTGAGAGCTGATTTTACAACCTTTAAAGCTCCCACATCATTTTTATCCTAATAAGAGTTATTTTTAATTTAGATGGTTTACCTGTCTTTTAATAGTGCCCATCCATGATAGAAATCGTTACTTCTCGTTTAATGACAAGGAGTAGGAGAACCCATCCATTTCAAAAAGTTTATGGGGAGGCTTTGACATTTGTTATGGATGTTTCTTTTAGTGGCCTAAGTATTGCAATCATAAAGATGTATATCTATTTTTGACCTTATGCGATTTTTGGTGTATTGGATAACTTTTAGTGAATTTCCAATTATTTTTTTAGATAGGGATATGAGATAGGCATATAACGTGGCACCTTGCAAGTAATTTGTGTCTATTATTATACAAAATGATGGAAGGAAAATACTTGAGTTGGAGCTTTCATGCATTTCACGTGTTCATTGAGTGCTACATTCATTACCATACTTGGATAATCCACCTCGCTTACTAGTACAACCTTTGAATGAACCCATGTCTAACAATGATTTGCGTTAATGAATATGTAAGGGCTCAAAATCCATTTCATTCATACACTCTCAAGAATTCTAAATGAAAATGCCTCAAAAGCAGGCCATCATCTGGCAAAAAGTCCCTTGGAAGTTAGTCGTATCCTTGCTGCAACTTCTTCAAAAGTAAAACAAGATGATCTCATGGTGTCAACTATGGAGGATGAAGACAACGCTCCTTTTAGAGTAGAAAAATGTCACTTGAATCATGATAACCACTGTGAATATATCAAATCTCATCGTTGCCAGTGAAATTTTGGAGGGTTTATCGGGTATATAGAGTTTTTCTATTGCGCATGTGAAGGATGGGCAATTATCAGGTACATAGTGTTGGTTGTGTGGCTTTTGGCATTGTTTTCTATGCGCCCCTACGCAGTTACTAGCACGGGGAGAATAAAAAAAAATTGATTTTCGATACATAGTGTTGGTTGTGTGGCTTTTGGCATTGTTATCTATGTGCCCCTACGTGGTTACTAGCACGAGGAGAATAAAAAAAATTGATTTCCAATACATAGTGTTGGTTGTGTGGCTTTTGGCATTGCTATCTATGCACCCCTATGCAGTTACTAGCACAGGGATAATAAAACAAATTGACTTCCGGTACTCTAGAGAGAAGGAAGTTGCGAGAATTGGAAGGAAAGGGAGATTTGGAAGGTCCAAACAAAATAGCTGGTTGTATACTAAGCATTAACCCAAAGCTGGAATGTGGCTAGTGGGAAAGTGACCTTTATCTTCCTCTCCACCCAGCCCATACTCCCAAAGGGAAAGTAACATTCTTGCCCAGTTCAGCTATTAAAGAAAAAGCTTATTGCCGAACTCAACCCTTACTGAAAATAGGCCTCATCACTGAAGTGGGGGATCCATACACCATACTTAATATTGCCCATTATTAGAAGGACCTCCTTCAGGCAGACTCACGTTAAAATAGGCTTTGGTGAAGTAGGTAGGATCCTTTCAGACTAGACTCAGGTTAGGCAACAGGACCCCAAGGCAGTCTTCATTAAGGCATGTTTTTTGTGAAACAGGTCATGACACTGGATAGTCATTCTTATTAATGATATAACAACAATATTACCCCCACCCCATCGTGAAAATTGTCGATTGCTGCACCGAAAGAATGCATGCACCAGCCAAATGGCAAGCAACATGAGGTAAGGATATCAATAATTGAATAATGATAAATGGAAGCTCATACTAATGAATCTTACTTGTTGATTAAATAGAACAGGTGTGTGTTGGTTTAGTTTTTCTTGATCATCTATTTCAATATTGTCGAATTGTATTCATGCCCTGATAATTGTGTTCATGCCCAAAGTATTAAATTGGCACAATTGTGTTCATGCCCAGAGTATTAAATTGTGCCAATTCAACCATATGTCCTCCATTTAAAATCAAATATATGTTCTGTAACTTATATGTAATATTTGTTAAACTTAGAATTTAATCTTTTTTATCATGGCATTGTTGAAATTTCCAGAAATAGAAAATATGTATACTCAAATATATTCATATTTTAAAAACTGTGATAATAAATGTGATTTGGATTCCATTTGTTGCCCATTTTCACTTAGCCGCAATTAATATTTCCATTTTTGGAGGTCTGAACCATTTTACAGACTATAGTGATGTTCTAATAAGGGCTTATACATGGGTACAACAAACATTTAAATGATAGTACATACCTAAAAGCAATTTTTGCTTCAGATGTTCTGTGCTCCACATGATTCAAAAGCTTCAAAGTAAGCTGCTACAGGGACTGAAGAATTCAATGTCACTGAGTCCATGTTGGATGCAGCAGTATGGGAGAAGCTTAGTGCTTCCTTATCTGAGAATACATCCTCTACGAGAATATATCCTGTATAGTAAGCAAAGGTCAAGATAGCAGAAGGCTCTGGCTTGTGGAAAACTAATTAGGAAGCATTCATGACCTTCACAACAAGCAACAAGGAGCAATACAAAGAGATAGACCATCACAACCAAGATATCCATAGCCTACAACAACAACAATAAATGAGGCAGTATAAGTCAATCAATGGCAGTAGATATAGATGGTAAGCGATGCTAGTAGATGAATACAATCAAGTGGTGACAGTACATGCAGATAGCCACAGTTTTGTCTTGACGAGTGGTCAAGTGGTGCCAGTGCATTAGTTTTGTCTTGACGGGTGGTCAAGCAGTGCCTATGCATGCAGATATTTGGTTCTACTTCGTTATTTTTCCTCATTCACATTAATGCCTTGACCTAATGCTACCATTATTACTAATTTCGTCACTAGTTAGAGAAGCCACATCAATGTAGAACGATCCATTCATCAATGCATCTGAGCACCGAGACTGCTATGAGAGAAATTCTAAGAGCATGGATGGCACTGATCAAAAGTTATGAGAGGCTTTCCAAGACAAATTTAGAACATGAATACCTAATAAGCATGGAGTTAGGTTTGAGCCCTAAGTTTCACCAGCTCCAAACAGAAAATCCACTTCAGGAGTGTCTTTCTCTTCTACTTTGTTGCTAGGAACAGGTTACATATCTGATTTGTCATTTCTCTTAACATAACAAGATGCAAACATTTGGCATATTACAATAATTGTGTGCAGAAGTATGGAATTTCAACATAACTGGCTGCAAAAGCTTTGGAAACCTAGGAAAGGAAAGACATTTTCCATGTTAATGCTCTTGAAATTCTTTTCATATATCCATGTTTTTGCAGATGGATATCTTAAAAAAAAATTCAACAACAATAACATGGAAAATGTCTTGTGTTCTTGGGGGGTTGGGGTGCTGGGAAATTTTTCCTCTGATAGTGTAAAATAATTTTTCTATGATGAATTGGTACATTATGAGGAAAATTCACTTTATAACTCTAGCTCAGGGATTCACCATATAAAACTTGGTACATTATGATTAAGAAATTTATCTAAACATAACCAGCAGTATAACTTCTAAGGTAATCCCCACTGACTATTATGATGGGAAAAATTCAGATTGCATAACATAACAGACTACTGATTCAAAAAGTTATTGAAATTTAGATGGGCATCTATCCAGGCCAGTTCAAAATGGGATTTGAACCGACATTCAAAAAGCAAAAAAATTGGGTTCTTGCATACTTACTTGTTTCAGAGGGATTTTTCAGTCAGCACGGTAATTGGGCTCTTTAGCAGGAATTGATGGAATGAAATCCAACAGTGGTCCTGATGGAACTGCTCCATTCTATGTCTATTTCCTACCACAGCTTTTCGTTACGAATCCACTGGAAAGTAGTGCGTCTTCTTCCCAGGATTTTTTTATGCATTTGAATCAAGAAATAAGAAATATTGGAACTGAATATAAACAAAATCTTCACTTCGGGGCAATCCGACTTGATTATAAATTTGTGATAATCGAATCCTACTACCTCTTCGTCCATGTTTTATGGATTGTTGTTCAGGGCAAATGGGGGCTCTCTTGGCTCTAAATTTGGCGGGAGAAGCTCCAAGGCAGTCCTAGACCGTGGTGGTCGCCGAGGAGAATATGGAGAAAAAATTGACAGTAAGAGCAATCGAGGAATTTGTTGCAGTGTATATCTTCTTCCCGCGCAGTGTGCTCTCTTTTGTATATTTGCTTCCCGCTCAATGTGCCCTCCTCTTTGTGTTTGTATATTTTCTTCCCGCGCATTGTGATCTTTCATGTGGGCTAGAATTGAGTGGGTTTACAGAGTTGTAATGAGACCATTTTTGAGAAGTTTAGTGTAAAAACTATGTTTCATTGATACATTGGTACATGGGTTTAAATATTTATTTTATATTTTTAAATATATAATTTAATTTCTCATTTAAAAAAAATTTATATATAAAAAAGATAAATATTTTTAAATTTATGGTTGTGATGAATTAATAAATTAAGATAATGATAAGTATCTTGCGTTTAAATATTTAATTTATATTTTTAAATATATAATTTAATTTTTTATTGTAAAAAAAATTGTATATAAAAAAGATAAGTATTTCTAAATTTATAATTGTGATGAATTAAAAGGTTAAAATAATAGTAGGTATCTTGGGTTTAAATAGTTAGTTTATATTTTTAAATATGTGATTTAATTTTTTATTGTAAAAAAAATTATATATAAAAAAGATAAGTATTTCTAAATTTATAATTGTGATGAATTAATAAGTTAAAATAATGATAGTTTTAATTGTGATCTAATGTGGGTGTGTATAGGAAATTTCAAGAGAAATTAATATTTATTTATAGCTCTCTTGGTGTCATAAAGATGACAAATTCTTTCAACCCATAATATTTTAGAAGTTTTCCAATGCTTTATTAGTCTCTATAAAGGGAAGGCTCTAGTAATCAATTTGTATGTTGACAACTATTAGTTTAGTATTGACTTGCAATGTTCAACTTTGAAAAATAAATATTTATTTTTCAATATTATTAGGAAAATTTTCAAACATTTGATTGGACGGTAATTTGGCCTTATTACAGCCTTTAGAGAAGATAATTTTATGTGGATTCACTCACATATTTTATGCCATAATTTATGGATATGGTTGTAATATAACTATTGTGTTATTTTTAGATATTTTTGTAGTGATTTTTCAATCTTAAGCTTTGAAGTAAGTAAAAAACATATTTACCATCATTTACTTCCCATCATTTAAGCAATTATATGCATAAAAAATGGATAGGAATAAGATGTAACTAAACATATTTACTAAGACTTATCAATACTTGTGTAGGGTTAAAATTGTAAATGTGTAGACTTACTAGTGGTTGCTAACCACCAAAATTTATGCAAGTCCATGTGTTTGAGGAGCATACAGAGGAGATGGCAACAATGGACCAAATGCACTATTTACAATGCCAAGTCCGGAAGAGACTGGTAGTGGTTTGGCGAGGCCAAAATGATCAACTCACTCATGAGAATGTAAAAAATATGGACACTTGGTTGGCGCACTTTGCAGGGCACGTTCAATGTGACTTTTCTCCTCCACCACCTCCAGGAACAACCCCGGACAACCCTGCATCCATCATGTCGTATGACTAGTATGCTATCTAGTGTTCTTTATGTTTTATATGTGTTTAGGTGCCTCTGGCCCAACCGTTTATGGAGAATGTCCCTAGTCACTCTTTTGTATTTTTGTCATCTGGTGCAAATTTTGGTCAACAATCCTGGTCGGGGTGAGACCACCTGTTTTGTAAGCTGCATTATGTACTTCTTTTTTCCTACATGAATAGAACATTGACTTACAAAAAAACAAAGGTTCATACAACATTAAAAAAATTAATTAAGGTTCATACCTAAATTAATAAAGGTTCATACTGATTTACTAAATAGGTCTATAAATATATATTTTAGGTTTATCTATTTAGTATTTATCTAATGCAAATATGAAGATTTAATACTAGATTTAAATGAGCTCACACTTTTAACATAAATCAATGAAGTTTAAAAATTAAACTAATTTATGGCCAAAGATTACACATAAATATAAATATTAGTTTGGCTATCTAAATATTATCTTAACTAAAATTATAATGAAGGAAATAGTGTAAAGTAGATGGATGATACATGCAATTATGTTAATTGTAGATGAATCCATTTGTAGTGTTAAAATCTAGAGACAAAGGGGTATTCAGAATTTTAACACTGTAAATTCAGAGACCCCTTTGTCTCTAAATTTCAACACTGCAAATGGATTCAGAGACCCCTGTAGTGAAATGTAACACTTCAGTATCAAAATTGCAATTTTCTATTTATAGAGTGACACAACTAAAAATTACTCACATAAATGACTAATTTATATACTTGTTGTACTTGTTATTTGGTCGTGTTTTTATTCTTGGACTATAATATTGATTTACATTAATCATTATTAATTTTGTCACTTATTATCTAGTCATATATTTTAATCCTAGACTAAATTATTCATTTAAGTTAGTCACTTTTAGTTTAGTCACTTATTATCTAGTCATATATTTTATCCCTAAACTAAATTAGTCATTTAAGTTAGTCGCTTTTAGTTTAGTCACTTATTATCTAGTCGTATATTTTATTCCTAGACTAAATTAGTCATTTAAGTTAGTCATTTTTAGTTTGGTCACTTAAAATTGCTCAGATTTAGTAGTAATTCACTTAAAATAATTGTGGTGACTAACTTTTTTAGTCACCTAGTCATTAATTTCATCATTTTTTACTAGTGTTTTATTTATCATCTCCTATAGTTTCATGAAGTTATGGGCAGTGACCTAGCCTCTGTGGCTAAAAATGTGGCATAAATCTTGGAGTTGAAGGAAAAAAAATAACCAAACTGGGCTCTCGCCACTACCTTGCCTTGGCATGCCCATGGCTAAGGCTCAAATTGGTCAAAAAGTCATTCTCTCTCAGGGTTCAGAGGCATGGAGGGTTGGGTTACCTCTTGAGGATGTTTTTGATGATGTGTAAGGTGTGCTTGCCTTATTCTATCAGTGCCACTTCCTAAGGTCATCTAGGAGGTTGAATCTCATATTAGCAGCCTATCGTTGCATGTTTACCCTCGTTGGCTAGTTACTTGGGTCGATGTTGGGAAGGGGGTATTACACTAGAAACCAATAGTCCACTTGAAATGTTTCCCTTTTTTCTGCAAGGAAGTGATAGATAAGCTATTATAGAAAATCATTCAATAAAACAATTATAGTGTTATTGCCTAAATCTACCTCAGGCTGAAGGAAGGCAGAGTCTAGGGTAACATCAAACCATGCTTAATCTGGTAGCTAGCCCTACCAGATCGGGAGAGGGCTCTCTCCTTGTCAATCTCGCAAAAAGATGATCAGTGAGGCTTGAGATGACTTTGAATAAAGGCTGATTTTAGGCTAGGTATATATGTAAAAGAGTTTGATTTTATTTTGAGGGTGTTTTTTGGATCAAAGGGAAAGGCAGATTTTGGGTCTGGGGAATGATGCTCAATTTTGCAGAGATCTGAATGGGGAAAGGTAGGTAAATGATTTGACACTTCAATTTTTAATGGAATGGAGAGCTTAGATAGGTGAGGAGTTGAAGAGGGCAAGAAAACTTCAGGGTTCCTCTTCAAACAGTTGAAAACATGGAAAATTAAACAAATCCTAGGTACAACACTGCAAATTTTAATGGATTCTACCTTTATCCTTATTTGTTTAAAATAAGAAGAAATAAGAGGGAAAATTGTATACATAGCACATCAGTAGACTTACATTAATAGAGAGAATCACATTATCAAAGCAAAGTACCACAATAATCCCATAGAGTGTTGCAAACCCTGGTCTATTCCTTTGCCAAACTGAAGAAAAGATGTCCAATGATGTTCAAAGCAATCCCAAATGTCCAAAATTTTTCCAAAATCCAACCTCTACACTATTAAATTCATAAAATATATACATTTTTTCATCCTTGTACTAATGAAATTGAGCTCAACCATTTTCTTAAAAATAGAATCAGTTACATTAAACTTGGGCTGAATTTCTGAAAATATGTATTGAATATGAACTCGTATCTCCTAAACCATAGCAACTATTAAAAAAATGAAAGAGGTTTTTGTAGATAAGGTCATGTTGGAGAAAACCTCTCTCAAATTTGGGAATTTGTTTCCAGTTTCTCGCAATCTGTTCCACAAAATCATCTCTAAAACAGAAAATCATTAAAAATTTAAATCTGTGAAAATGAGTTGTAAAGATCTAGTCACATATCCCAATTCATGACACCTGTGAATAAAATTGAAAGATTTTTTTGTTATATGGCTTGTGGTTAACAAAAACCTCCTTGGGTTTTGCAAAATTACTTTCCATCTGTTGTAAAATGGCTCCGCACTAAAATGACTAAAACAGTAAAAAATATGAAAAATTTGCTTTGTTTTAATGTAGGCTCTAAGTATCACTATATATCTCCCACATAGTAGCACCTGTGCATAAACTGAAGGACATTTTTGTTATTTGGTATGTGATGAACAAAAAAATCTTTCACTTTTGAAAAATTCCTTACCATTATTGATTTTGTACTAAACTTGTCATTGTGTGTAGCAACTGACCTCAAAACATGCATAACCAAGAATCACTCATTCATTTCAATCATATATTCTAATCCGGGAGCCAGTTACAGGTGTGTGATATACCATTGGAAATATTTTTCCAAGCTTCTTCTGATGGACACACTTGTGACATGTTTTGTGCTTAACATTATGTGCAAAACATCTAACAAAACCAGACATAGTAAGAGCTCATGTTGATCTCTGGTGATAGGCTGTGAAGATTGGAACTAACAGATAGTATCCTTCCAAACCCATGAAGGATCGGATATTGGTGACATTAGAAAGGACTAACCATTCCATACTATTTTTAATCTTCTCCAGATCTATGACTATTCCCTCTACAGATATTACATGTCCTAAATACTTCATCTGATTGTTAAAGAAATCCCACAAAATATACTTGGCATATAGTTGGTGTTCTCGTAGTGTTTGTAAAACTACTTGCAAATGATTCTTATGTTCTTCAAGATTCTTAGAGTATATAAGAATGTCATCAATAAAAATTAGGACAGATTTATCAAGGTAAGGGTGAAACAATTTATTCATGAGACTCATGAATGTCACTAGAGAATTGGTAAGGCCAAATGGAAAAACTAAAAAATCATGGTGGGCATAATGGGTTCTGAAATTTTTTTTAGGAATGTCTTCCTCCCTTAACCTTATTTGACGATACCTAAATCATAGGTCTATCTTAGAGAACATTGTAGCTCCTTTGACCTAGGTAAAAAAATATTATATTCTTGGTAAGGGGTATTTATTTTTAATAGTCAATTTGATACCCCGTCTATATTCAATACATAATCTCAGAGTGCCATCCTTCTTTTTGATAAACAAGATAGGTGCTCCCCATAGAGACACGCTTAGGCGAATATAAACTTTGTCAAGTAATTCTTGTAGCTTCATCTTAAGCTCAGTTAATTCATGAATACTCATTCTGTACGGATTCTTTGACACAGGTGTAGCCCCTGGGGTTGGGTCTATCATAAAATAAATATTCCACTTGGGAGGTAACCCACAAATTTCCTCTGGAAACACATCTGTGAAGTCCTAGATAATTGGTATACTTTCAAAGGAAGCAAACTTATCTTTCGAGTTAGTAAAACCCACGTTTATTGCGTATATTTGGAACCCTTTTCTAATACACTTGCCTAGCTGAAAGGAAATAATTTCTCGCAACTACATTGTCCTTCTTACCCTTGAATTTATTGCTTGACTCCCTCCTCATTAAGGTAACTAATAATATTTTCCTTGCAATTTACAATCAACCAATATCTTTCCAGCCAGTTCATCCCAATTAAAGTATCATAAGCCCCTAGAGGTAACACATTTATATTTACACTAATTAATTGACATGGTATCTAAATAGGGCAGTTATCTATTTTAGTTGTTACCCTTCTTTTTTCCTAGTGGCTAGCTATAAAAACCAGGAATTTTAAATTTACATGTTTGTAGATGACACAATTCCATAAATTTAGGACTCACATAACTTAAGTTGGATCTTGTATCTATCAAAATTGACACAATATGGCTATGCATCTTACATTCAAATTTGATCATCGTGGGCTGATATTCAACTTCATGATCCTCCAAAACAACATTAATCTTAGGTATGCTACTCGCCACGTCACCTAATATAGAAGCATATTAAAGATTAACAACTTGTTCTATTCTAGTATGGTGAGGGAAGTTCTCGTAATAATGAGTCTCCCCATAGCCCCAACACTGGAGTGGGGGTTTCTGTGATTGAATGAATTTTGATT
This sequence comes from Pinus albicaulis, assembly GCA_034641835.2. Classification (NCBI taxonomy): domain Eukaryota; kingdom Viridiplantae; phylum Streptophyta; class Pinopsida; order Pinales; family Pinaceae; genus Pinus; species Pinus albicaulis. The sequence goes on from CM076582.1 coordinate 561,588,454, forward strand.
TTCTGGAAACCTCCACTTATTTAATCTCAGTTTGTGGTTTGAATTTCTGCTGGTTCCCCCCCAAGAATTTTGTTATGTTTATTCTTATGGAAACTCTTGGCATTTCCACTTTTCACATTCTTCATATTCTGAAATATTTTATGTACCTTTTTATTATTCTATCCCTTAATTCCTTCTCCTTTCTATTTTGTATGTTTATAACATATTTGTTACTCCTAATCACCTCGTCCATGGTTTTGGGATTATCAAACTCTAAACGTTCCTTCATTAATGCTGGAAAGATGCTCATGAACCATTATACCTTTTCTTTATCCTACAAAATATAAGGTACATATCTCAACAAAGATGTGAATTTGGTCACAAATTCATCCATGGAAAATTTTCCTCTCTGGATCCCATGAAATTCCTTTTCCTTATCATCATAAAAATATTTCGTCAAGTATTTTCTTTAATGTACTTCTTGAAATCTTCCCATGTCACTACCTGCTCATCTATTGCATGTAAAAAATTAACCTCTTCCTACCACAATGTGTTCTTCCCTTGAAGTTCATAGATAACTAACCTTGCTTTCAGATTCTCATCATATTTGTAAATTTGAAAGTATTTCTTAATGTTAATAAACCATGCTTCAACAATCTCTTCCATTTCTCCATCGAAGATTGGGGGTTTAATCTTATTGAACTCTCCTTTTAGTTATATTTTCCGTTTCTTATTTTTTCTGATGACCTTACACATTGTCAAGATTCTTCCTCATTTCTACCTTTATCCCCTTTCAACTATTGAGTGTGACATCCTTAAGGTTATATTTTCTTCTCATCCCTATCCTCATTACGAGAGCTACGTATAGAGGTTCTATGATTCTATCGATCATAAAGACTTTTCAGAATCCTCTATTGATCTTGCATTGATCTCTCATTGTCTTCTTGCATACTAGCCATCTCAGTTCTTAACTATTGTACAATTTCCAACAACATGGCAGTGATATTTTTGGGGTCTCCCTCCAATTGGACCCACATCTCTCGACTGACCCCAGAACCTGGTATGGAAACATACCCGACAACTGGCCTTGTTGGTTGTGTACCTCGAACTCATCTCCACATTATGCTCCCTCTGTGATCACAATATATACATGTTCATTAATCAATTACCCCAATAGGCCACAGTACTATAACGTGACTCTGATACCACTTGTAACACCCCAACTCCACAATTATTATTCGAACCGTATATAAGATAACGAGGTAAATTTTTCTATATAAATAATATAGATTATACCAATTATTCCAAATCGGTTTTGAATATAAGTGTCAGTTTTCACCCCTCCCATCATTCATAAAACTAAGTTAACAATTAACTCATAAGAGTTCGAGGGAATCTCTGGAGGCCATCCTTTCTACTAGCTTTCATGAGCTCCTTTTTTATTTTATTTAACATTAGGGTTCATCCATGTCGCCCACTTTATGATCAAACGATGAAGATGACGGGGTATGGAACCGTTCCTACCCTAGGCCTCCGTCGATAGTCTCATTCTGCTCCTCCATTGATGCTGCCATAATCCCATGTTTGGGAACTCTTTTCTTTGGCATGAATGTCCTCTCCCATAATTTGAATGCTCACAGTGATAATTACCTTTAATCTTCTGAATCCTTTGGTGTTATACTCACATTTATACATTTTCCTAGTTTCTTCTATGACATAGTTTAGGAACATAGGCAGTCGACAATTTCTTCCCCAATCCATTTTACCCCGATGAGTGATTTTGGTTGCCATGATTTTGGTTTCCATTTTCTCAGCTACACAAATTATGTTGGAAATTACTCCCAACCACCGCCTTGAATAAACTGGCAGCAGCCATACTTGAGTTAAATGTTTTTGCAAGTGACAAATGGAGCTTTTAGAGAAGGAAAAACTCAAATTTGCAGGCCTATTTACTTATGCAACTTCCATAATGTTCAAAAATTATGTCTGCCCATGTCTCTTTAGTAAAACCTTTCCCGCCATATCACCTACCTTCTTGAACGCACTATGCACCCCGCAAGGTTTAGCCTTTCCGCACAACTCAATTGCAGAATCCTAAAAAATTTGCGATGCAATATGGTGGGACCCCTTTTTAATATATATTCCATATGAACCTTTTTTTTTCTACTTTAACTTTACCTTTTTCCTTTTCGCATTGCCCATCATGTAGCTCGTCACACATCGTGCTTCACAAATGTTAGTTCTTACCTTTCTTGATCTGCCTCAAACCTTGTGATGGTGCAATGTGATATCGCCATTGCACAACACAATCGGCGATCATTTTATTTAAAGTTAACACATCGCAGTCGTTTGTTGAAAGTTGTGATGCGATATCACCTTCGCATATCGCAATTGCCAGATTATATGTTTTCCATTAAATTTACCGCGGGTTAAGTGTTGTAAGTTGTGATGAGATATCGCCATTGCATATCACAATTGCAAGCTCAGGAGGATAGTGCCCAGGTAAGTGTTGATATTTCCAAAATTTGATTCACGAAATGGGCATGGATGGGATGTGGTTTCAAGGCCGAAACCTAAAGGATTTCAAGTCCGTGCTTTTAAGTTTCCTACGATGTTTCATGAAGAAATATAAAACATGGAAGAAGGATATTTTATGGTTACATGTCTGTTCGAGCATTTAATTAGCATTAAACTTTCAATCTCCACCTTTTTTGTATTTAAAATTATGTATTTCATATGAATAAGGATATGAATGAAAAAAAACTCAACTCTCTTGTTTTTTGTTTGTGTGTCTGGCTCTGTAAATTAATTTTTGTGTTTCCACATAACTATGTAAACTGGGTATTGAGGGAAAAGAATTTCCCCTGTTTCTTTTGAGCTTCTCATCTTCATTTTTTTCCAACATGGTATCAGAGCAGGTTTAATCTCTCAATGAAATAAAGTGTTCTTCACTAAGGAGTTGAAATTTGTTTTGAGAAGAAAATTCTCCAGCAGTGAGAAGGTTTTTTGTTTCAGCAAGCACAAACTTGACTAATCCAAAAATACCACATTTTAATGGAAAAAATTACGACTATTGAGCTATTAAAATGAAGGCTTTTTTTTCCTCACAAGATAGTTGGGAACTGGTGGAGAATGGTTTCGAAGAACCAACAGATGCAACAGCATACAATGCTTTGACACAAGCAGAAAGAGATTTGTTGAGGGACAAGAATAAGGACTCCAAAGCCCTCTTCTATATTTTCCAAACAGTGCATGAAAGTATTTTCCCAAGGGTTGCAGTATCAACGAAGTCCAAGAAAGAATTGGATACCCTCTAGACAGCTTACTAAGGCATGGCAAAGGTGAACACAACAAAACTACAAATGATGAGAAGATATTTTGAAACATTATGCATGAAAGAGTATGAGAATATAGACTCATTATTTACACATGTGATTGGGTTGGTTACCCAAATCAGGTCTCATGGTGAAACACTTGAGGAAAGGAGAATATTTGAGAAAGTTTTAATAATTTTTCCATCAAGGTTTGATGCCGTAGTTGTGGCCATAGAAGAGACAAAGGATCTCTCACATTTTTCAGTGGATGAGATTCATGCATCACTGATGTCTCATGAGCACAGATTGAACGAAGCAACAAACTCCTCATTGGAGCACGCATTCAAGACAAAAGTGTCTTTTGGTCAAGGTAGAGGTCGAGGAAGATCAAACTACAAAGGAAGAGGAAGAATCGCACACAGAGGTGGAAGAATCAGCCCTTCAAGCTAAAGTGGAAGGGGCAGCAATCAAAATCCAAGTCAAGGCTCAAGGGAGAATCAAGCACAAGGTCATAGGTATGATAAATCTCAAGTTCAATGTCATTATTTTAAGAATTATGGTCATTATGCAAATGAATGTATAAATAAGAAATATGACACAAGTAACAAACCAATTGTAAATTTCACAAAGGAAAACCAAAACCATGATAGCATATTTTAAGCTTGTAATGTAGCACAAGAAAAACAAGGAGATGTATGATTCTTAGATTTAGGGTGTAGCAACCACATGACTGGAAACATAGCAATGTTTTCCAATCTAGATGAAAGTGGTGGGGACACAAGGGTGGCGAATTAAACTTAAACTTTAGAACTATAATCAACACACCTTATAAAAAAAATATTATTGAAGAATAAAATGGCTCAAGTCCACCCTTTTCACAATCCACTTAGCCCCATATGATCATGGGTCCAGAATTGTGGTCTTAACTTCACACGTTTAAATGTATCAAACTTAGGGTTTGTCCCTCATTTCACATTTTCTTCGCAATGGTTTTGTTGGAGAGGAAACTCGATAAGGGCTTTGACCCTGTTGTCTCCTGCAACCCTGCACAACCTTTGAGTTTATGAACTGGGTTTTCAACCCTGCTATGGATACCAGAAACTCAAGTCAATTGTCGACGCCGCCTACAACCCAGCACAACCTCTGAGTTTATGAACTAGGCTTTCAACCCTGTTATGGACGCCAACAACTTGAGTCAATGTCAATTGTGTGCATCGGCCTGCTTGGTAATGCTGGGGATTTTCGTTACTGTTTACTTTCCTCTTCCTTTTATTTTGTCTGATGTCTTTAGAAACCTCTTCTTGGCTTAGAAATTATTCTGAGTGCAACCAATAGGTATTGGCTTTATCTCTGGGGCAGCTTGACCTCTATATCACAAGGTAAGTTTTCGTTCCAATTTTTGTTCATGATTTTCTTCACTTCCTTTCTAATCCTCTCGCGCATTGGTTAGCAGGTGTCATATTCTATGGTTTGCGAAAATGGTTCTTCCATTTGTAGTCGCATTGTCTCTTTGTCAGTCTCCGTCACTTTAGGTAAGTCGTTTTCATAAGGATTATTATCAGTTCTTCTTTCAACTTCTTCTATTTTTTTAACATGTTGCCCTCTGAATTTTTGTGTGTTTTATTGTGGTTTTAGGTGCTAACCTGATGTTGTATTCTTCTGTCATTGCGGTCCAGAATATCCCTTGTGTAACAGGGTAGGAACCTTCCTATGTGCGCCTGTATTTTTTCTTTAATTAGCTAGGAATTCACAAACCCTCAAAGGGGGTTTTGAAATTTTGTGGTTATCGTGGAATGTAATGTCTAGCTTATTCTTTATGGTCTACTCTATAATCGTTGATTGGTATCATTGTCGTGTTGTTGATATGTTTCAGTTTTTGAGCAGGGTATAAACCCTAACTTTTGTATAGTTTTTAAAAACACTTACTGGGTTCCATCTTTGATACTGTCTTTAATTGATGTAGGTTATTACAATTTTACTGTTCGTTTTGTGAATTTCATTTGAAGACTTTTTGAAATGTAAGCTTGTTCGATTATGAATTTCATTTGTATACTTTTGGGGTAAATAAATGAATAAACAAAAATAAAATATGTTCTCAAATTCCTTTTAGATATACCTGTATTTCTCTATTTCAAGCGTATGAATTTGTCCTTCTTGAATGTTTTTGGGTTCTGCAATTCCTTTTATTTGACATAGGAAAACCTTCGACACAGTTCAATACTCAGTTAAATTCAAAATGCAAAAAAATAATTGTTCCTTAAATGAGAAATTCAATAATATTTTCCTTGTTTTTCACAAACACAGATTCACTCTCCTAATACAAGTATTCTCTCTACAGATGGCAGACCCTCTTTTGGTGGGTTTTGGGTTGGTTTATACCTTTCCCGAATACCCCATGTAATTAAGAAACTACCATTCAGTTTCAAACTGTTTATTAAAACTAATTCTTGTGTCTTAAATAATTAACCCTAACTACTCTTTTAATCTGAAAATTACAATAGCTATGTTAATCTAATTTGAATTTAAAGAAAAAAAAAAACTAAATAAAAAATCATTTTTTTCCCAACAGAAAGTAGCCAGCTCCGGCTGTGGCTCTTTAGTTGGATGCTCCTACATCAAAAAGTGTAAAATCTGAAGTGACATTGGTGACTAATAGCAAGGTCGTTGTCATGGGAAAAGGAAGAGTAGACATACTAACAAATAAGTGAGAGAAGAAGTTCATCCCAGATGTTTATTATGTCTCTAGTTTGAAACATAACCTCTTAAGCATTGGACAGTTCATGAAAAAGGGCTACAATGTATTTTTTAAAGATGATGTGTGCACAATATTGGATAAGCCTCCAAGTAGATAGCTCATTGCAAAAGTTCATATGATAAACAACATAATTTTTACTCTCAATATAAGATCAGACTTGAAGGAAGAACGTGTTATAGCAGCTGTCACATAAGAAAAATTTCAAGAATAAGTCAAAGATGAGAATTGGTTATGGCATTTGAGATTTGGTCATATCAACTTCAGAGGTTTGAATTTGTTGCATAGGAAAGCTATGGTGAAATTATTTCCACTCATAGAAAAACCAGATGGCCTATGTGAAGGTTTCATCTTGGGCAAACAACACACAAAATCATTTCCAACAAGAAATTCAATAAGGGAAAAAACACCTTTGGATATTTTCCACTCAGATTTATGTGGACCAATGCTAACACCATCATTTTGTGGCAGCCACTATATTTTTACATTCATAGATGACTACACAAGGAAGACATGGGTCTATTTTCTAAAACAGAAAAGTGAAGTGTTTAACCGCTTCCACCACTACAAAGCTCTTGTTGAGAAGCAAAGTGGACACTACATAAAAGTTTTGAGGACTGATAGAGGTGGTGAATATATCTCAAATGACTTCCTACGTTTTTGTAGGGAGCATGGAATTCACAAGCAGTTTATAGTAAGGTATACACCTCAGAAAAATGGTGTTTCAGAACGGAAGAATAGGACCATCATGGAAATTGAAAGGAGTATGTTGAAGGCAAAGCATTTGCCAAATGATTATTGTGCTGAAGCTGTTGCTTGTGTAGTGTGTATCATTAATAGATGTCCAACCAAAAGTGTCATCAATAGAGTTCCTAAAGAAGCATGGAGTGGAAGAAAGCAATTTGTCACTCACATCAGAGTGTTCGGATGTGTGGCATATGCACATGTCTCGGATGAGTTGAGGAAGAAGTTGGACAACAAGGGGGAGAAATGTATATTTCTTGGATACACTGATGAATCCAAGTCATACAATCTCTACAACCCATTAACCAAGAAGGTAATAATCAACAAAGATGTTTAGCTCATAGAAGAGGAAGCACGGGATGGAAGTTTAGCGAAGAAAGTCAATGTGAAGACATGTATGTCACATGAAGACAAAAATGAATTGACTACAGCAAGTAATTCCTCAACAATAACTCCTCCTCCACCCACACAAGCTCAACAAAGTACACCGCAAGCAAGTAATAGGATAGGCTTGCACAATTAGGTAAGTGCTTCTCCAAGCACACCACAAAGATCCACAACTCCATCTACTTCAAGATCAACACCAAGCTCATCTTCATCAAGTATAAGAAGACCAAAATTTAGAAATTTAAGTGAAATTTATGAGCAAGAAGAAGTTGATAATAGTGTTGGTCTGAATTCTTTATTTGCATTATTTTTTCATGTAGATGACCTAACAGAATTTGAAGATGCAATCAAAGAAGAGAAATGGGTTGAGGAAATGAATGAAGAAATAGGAGCAATAGAAAGGAATGACACATGGGAGTTAATAGACCTTCCGCAAGGAAAATAAGTCATTGGAGTGAAATGGGTCTATAAGACCAAGAGCAACATTGAAGGCAAGATATAATGGCATAAAGCAAGGCTATTTGTCAAAGGCTACAAGTAGCAGCATGGAAGAGATTATGAGGAAACCTTTGCGACAGTCGCAAGGATGGAGATAGTGTGTACAGTGTTGTCAATAGCAGCACAACAAAAATGGAAAGTGTATCAAATGGACGTGAAGTTAGCATTCTTGAATGGAGTGCTGAAAGAGGAGGTGTATGTTGAATAACCTCCTGGCTATGAGGTAGAATACCAAGAACACAAGGTGTGTAAGTTGCGGAAATCCCTTTATGGGTTGAAGCAAGCACCGCATGCATGGTACAATAGGATAGATACTTACCTGATGAAAAATGGGTTCGAAAAATGTGATGGTGAACCTACTCTCTACATCAAAGAAAATGAGGATAATATTATTATTGTTGTTTTGTATGTAGATGATTTGATTTTTACAAACACGGTTGATTCTCTCATCATTGATTTCAAAGCAATCATGAAAAGTGAGTTTGAAATGAATCACTTGGGGTTGTTGAGATAATTTTTGGGGATAGAAGTGAAGCAAACAGAAAATGGAATTTTTATCTCTCAAGCAAAGGATGTTGCAGAGATTTTAGAAAGGTTCAATAAGTAGAATAGAAAGCCAACACCAACTCCAACAGTCATGGGGTTGAAGTTGAGCAAGGAAGATTGCAGCAGCAATGTCAATATGACATTATGCAAAATCATAGTGGGCAACCTAATCTACTTGAACGCAACTAGGCCTGATATAATGTATGCTGTTATTTTGGTGTCAAGGTTCATGGAGACACCCAAGGAGACACATTGGCAAGCAACCAAAAGAATTTTAAAGTATGTTAATGGGACGAAGGAGTATGGTGTTCTATACTCCGAAATTGATGATTTTAGGTTGATTAGTTACAGTAGCAGTGATTGGGTTGGAAGTATTGATGACAGAAAGAGCACATCAGGATATGTTTTTCATTCGGGTTTGGGAGCCATTTCATGGGCTTCCAAGAAGCATTTGATAGTTTCATTGTCAACAACAGAAGTTGAGTATGTCGCCACAACAGCAACAACGTGTCAAGTATTTTGAATGAGAAGGATGTTGTGGGATTTATGTCATGAACAAGACAGAGCAACCAAAATATTCTGTGATAACATTTCAGCAATTACACTATCAAAGAATTTTGTTTCCCACAAAAGGACAAAGCACATTGACGCTAAATATCATTTCATAAGGGAATTAGTTAACAATGGTGAGACTGTGTTACATCATTGCAGGTCAAAGGAACAATTTGCAAACATCTTCACAAAGTCGTTGGCACAGAATTTTTTTTTTTATCTCAGAGAATGTTTGGGAATGTTCAATGGCGGTAGTTGTGATTAAGGGGGAGTTTTTGAAATTACTCCCAATCACCGCCTTGAATAAACTGGCAGCAAACATACTTGAGTTAAATATTTTTGCAAATGGCGAATGGAGTAGGCAGAGAAGGACAAGCTCAAATCCGCAAGCCTATTTACTTACGCAACTTCCATAATGTTCAGAAATGATGTCCGCCCATCTCTCTGTATTAAAACATTTCCTGCTATATCACCTACCTTCTTGACCGCACTGCACACCCCGCAAGGTTTAACCTTTCCGCACAACTCAATTGCCAAATCCTACAAACTTTGCGATGTGATATGGTGGGACCCCTTTTTAATATATATTCCATACGAACCTTTGTTTTTCCACTTTACCTTTACCTTTTTCGTTTTCGCATTGCCCACCGTTTAGCAGGTCGCACATCGCGCTTCGCAACCTTTAGTTCTTACTTTTCTTGCTCAGGATCAAACCTTATTGCACATCGCGATGAGCGATCATTTTGTTTGAAGTTAACACATCGTAGTTGTTTGTTGAAAGTTGTGATGCGATATCGCCATCGCATATCACAATTGCCAGATTAAATGTTTTCCGTTAAAGTTGCCGCGAGTTAAGTGTTGTAAGTTGCGATGTGATATCACCATCGCATATCGCAATTGCAAGCTCAGGAGAATAGTGCCCAGGTATGTGTTGACATCGTCGAAATGGAATTTGCGAAATGGGTGCAGATGTGATGTGGTTTCAAGGCTGAAACCTAAAGGATTTCAATTCCAATCTTTTAAGTTTTGTATGTTGTTTCATGAAGAAATAGCATAACACGGCAGAAGGACGTTTTATGGTTACGTGTTGGTTTGAGCATTGAATTAGCATTAAAATTTCAGGCTCGGCCATTTTTGTATTTAAAATGATGTGTTTCGTATGAATAAAGATATGAATGAAAAAAACTCAACTCTCTTGTTTTTTTTTTTTTTGTCTCTGTGTGGCTCTCTAAATTAATTTTTGAGTTTCCACATAACTGTGCAGACTATGTATTGAGGGAAAAGCATTTCTCCTATTTCTTTTGAGCTTCTCGTATTTTTTTTTCCAATAAATTATTTTACCTTCAACCACTGTATTAGGGTTGTTTTGTTTTCAAACCCTAATACAGTGGTTGCAACTATTATTGTCAGTGACACCTTTCACATTCTGCTGGTTTTCTCTTTGGAAAGCGTTTTATTTTAAGGTAATTATGTTTTCAACCTTTCTTTCCTCAAATTGACGGACATTTTTTGTAATTACTTATATTCACATAGTTGTTTAACCCAAGATTTTTGCGCTTTCACTATTTATCTTGCAAGTGAGTCTTTTAACAACATTTTTGTTTTTCTAGCTGGCAAGAGGGTTACGACTCAGGATATGGCTCATACTTCGGCTTATACTTCCACTATGCCAAGTCTTTATGGAATCTTACCTTGTTATATGGCTATCTTTGAGGTTTAATAGTCAAGCTAGGGTTTTAACAGACTCTCTAGATTATGCAAGGAATAATAAATTCATATTAAGTTTTGTAATTAAATTTCTGTTTAATACAGGGTATTTTTAAAAAACTATTACCTTCATGGGTTTAACTTAATACAATTTTTACTGTTCATGTCTCGTACTAAGGGGAAAATAGTTTCTGCAGAAGTTTCGAACTTGATTTATCTTTTATCATTAATGTTACAATACTTTTACTTGTGAATTCAACATTATGGTCTCTTTTCGGTATTATTCGAACTTGATTTACCTTTTATCATTAATGTTACAATACTTTTACTTGTGAATTCAACACTATGGTCTCTTTTCGGTATTATCTAATGTACAGATATTTGTATATTATATAACTGAAATGGGTGGTCGACTTTTAGGATTGTATTTTCATGCTCAAATTTGTAACCATCAACTTGATTATTGTTGTTATTATATGTGCTACCAGTTTCTTGGGTTTAGTTATAGCGTATTGTTTTTTTCTAAAATGTTACTGTTCGGGTTATGGGTTACCATCACATGCCCTATTTGCTTGTCTTGGTACTAAGTCTTCAACAGGAACAAATGACTGTTTCTCTAATGGACCATGTGGCTTGTCAGAGAGTCTAACCTTTTTCTGCTACTGGGTTTTCACGTGAAACTGTTTGCAACCGTGTATAAAACTTTCCTTTGCTCCATAAAACATTATTTTCTCCTTGGGTCTCTTTTTACCTTGGAAGAACAGAATATATGTAAATAATATTATGGTTATTCTTGTATTTGAGCTGGAAACAAATTTCTTGCACCAGACTATATTTATTAGTGTACAAAATGATTAACATAGTTCAGTATAGTTTAGTTTTTATATAATGGTTAGGCTTACTTTCTACATACATTAAAACACTAGATTATATCAGTTCAAAATATACATCTTCACCTACTTCATTTTTTTTTTACATTAACTCACAAAAAGAAACATCGAAGTGAAATATAGGAAATCCTTTCATCTTTTAATAAAATTCCAGAATTTCTTTCGAGATTAATATTAATAGCGAGTTAAACAAACTTTGTTAAAACTGAGTTACTATTTTTTTTTTTTTCAACTATACTCTGTCAGGGAAACAATAGAAAGACTCTTGATTCACCTTACATTGAGACTGGAAATTACGTCTCGGTTTCCCCGAGCTTCCTTAGTTTCTAGAGAAGTTTTAGACATCAACCTTTCTTTTACCTCTGGACCTTTAGTCTAGCCCAGAAAATTATTTCTCGAGTTCCATTGGCTTCCCCCGAACCTCCTTAGTTTCGAGAGAGAACTTTTAGACATCAACCTTTCTGTGACCTCTGGACCTTTAATCCAGCCCATAAAATTATGTCATAGAGTTCCATTGGCTTTTCACCAGCGCAGTGCATTTACCACCCTGTGTCTTGTCCAGGTCCTCTGTGTTTCGTTGCCTCTCCTTCCAAACGTTACATACTTTATTTTAAGTTTTTCCAAGGAAGGGAGTAACTCTCTAACTATTTGGAAACTCATGATTCCCTTTTCTTGGAAAGGAGTAATTGTCTAATTACTTGGAAACACCTTATTCTGGGAAGAGTAAATATCTAATTACTTGGAAACTCGGGATTCCTTTTTCTTGGAGTCTTTCTTTTCATTCCTTTGACTTAGCATAACTCTTTTTTTTTTTTAAAGAAACATAACAAAGAAAGTTTTCTAACATCTTTTACCAATTTCTATTGAATTCAAATCTAACGAGTCTGTATGGTAAAGTAAATGAAAGTTATCTACATGCCCCCAGGGTGTTACAACAACGAATTGAAAATATAAAATGTTCAGATAAATCAAATTGTGATATTGAAAAAAAAACATCAACTTTGGATGTAATAAGAAAATACCAATTCCTTTCTAATGAATTTTGGATTTCTTATTAATGTATTCCATATAAATTCCATATATAGAGGTAGTTGTGAATTAATCTCATTGGATTTCTTATTAATGTATTCCATATAAGTTCCATATATAGAGGTAGTTGTGAATTAATCTCATTGAAATATTTGTCGATTGAAATTTGATAATTAAAATTTTATGAAGTTTTTAATTTTAAATATAAAATGAAAAAATTAAATAATAAAAATAAATTAAATTATAAAATAAGAAAATCAGTAAACATTTGGCATGAGTGTTATTATTTTATTTTATTTTTGAAAATAATGAGAATTATTAAAACAACTATCACAATGCTTATTAACGTTGAATCATACATAACTACCCAATGAAAAGTTAATTTATATAATAATATTTTATAATATTTATAGTCTTAAAAAAATGATGAGTTCCAAGTGCAAAGTATTAACTGAATTTGGAATTAAAATAGAAAAATATTAAGGAAATTAAAAAAAAAAAAGGATTATAACCTTAAGTATATAATTTAATAAAAAAAATTTGATTATAATAATAATTATTATTATCCAATTTTAAAGTTGCGGCTAAGCAAGACACCAAATTGGTGTATGAGGCCTTTTTGTTTGTGAGACAAGAGACTCACCTCTTAAGTTTAGGAAAACATAAATACTTTACCATTAGGAGAAAACACATACTCTTAACCATTAGGCCTACTCAAACTATATTAAGTATACAACTTAATAATATAAAATATATAATTTAATAATATAAAATAAAATTTTAATAATATTCTAAATAAGAATTTTAAAGAACTAATTTATTATTATCTAGAGAAAAAAATAAAATTGCAAACTTACATTAATGTACCTATAAAATTATTGATATAATTCAACATTATTCATTATATACATTACATAAGTAATAAAATGAAATCCGATTCTACATTAAAGAAACGGGTGATTCAGCTAATAGCTCAACATCAAATTATTTAATCATTTAAACATGGGTTGATAATGTTGGATTTAAAATGAACGTCATATATTTGAAAATTTCTCCCAGAAGCCAAAAGGTCTGAAATTTAATTAATTATGATCACAATAATTAAAATACAACCTACATTTTCGATATGGACTGATTGCGAAGTCTGAACAGATTCGTCTTTTGCACTCATTGTCTTTAATGATAACGATAGTACTAATAAATTTCCGGATACCTTTGAATTTTGGACTCTACCAAATGCCAAGAGCGGGAAAAATATTGCGACATGGTTCCGTACACTTAGCTATGCCTTTTTATTAGGTTAATGGATGAATTTGGGATCCATGTTGTTGAGTTGTTGTTATAAAAGTATTTGGATTTATAAAAGTAATTTGATAAGATAATTTTTATATTTTTATTTGTTTTATTTTGTGATTTCAAAAATTATAATTAGAGGTATTTAATTTTGGAATTGTGTTGTATTATTTTTTTGTGATTGTTTTTTTTTTCAAAAAGAAATTGAAAACATAAATATTAATTTATTTGAATTTTTAAAGTCAAATTAGTTGTTACAGCTAGTTTAGTTATTTCTACATTTACTTGAATTTTGATCTCTCACCTAGCTTTAATGATGAACCTCACTAGTTGATTGGAAAAACGTCAATCATACTCATTTTAATGTGATTATTACCCAAAAAATTCTATATAAAACTAAAAATATTTATTTTAAAATTTATCAAATTATTTATTTTTATTAAATATATTGTAAATAGAAAATAATATATTTAATTATTATAATAAAATATTTTATATATAATTTATGGTGGCTAGTTTAATTAATAATCTTATTACCAAGTACTATATAAACCATCAATAGTGAAATTCAAAATTCACATTCTCTATACATAATATCTATATATATAATGTATAGATGTATATATAACCACTCTAAATAATTTTATTTTAATATATACTCCAATATTATAAATTTCAAAAGAGTTGTTAGAGTGGTAGATGTTTTGAATCCGTTTGAAAATCCAGGTTAGAAAGCAGTGCAGATTGATTGCGATTGAGTGTTTATGACTTTATATGACAAAATTGATGATATGTGAAAATAGAAATCATATTTGAGTTTCGGGAAGAAGGTTATTTACATTAATATTATTGATTAAGATAAGGGTTTTTTTTTAAATCTTAAAATTTTGCAAGGGTATATATAACAGCCCGCAAGCCATATATACCAGTAACTTATGACTTCGCAAAGACCGAGGCATCCAAAGATCATCCAGATTCCAAACTCCAACCAGACATCTATCCCTCTAACTTAAGATAAGGGTTTTTGATGGATGTAAGGATCTCATCCAAATGGCTTTTATAAAGTCATCCCTCCCGCTCCTCACTCAGTCACCCTACGTCGTCGTCATGTAAAGTGCAAATGCTATACACCTTAAAGTGAAAATGCTAGTATATGTGTGGAGCCATGATTTAGAATGTCTTTTTCAAAGATCAGTTACATTGTATTCATAAAATGTGTGAAATCTTTACTATTTTTTCTGAGTATAAAATGTAAATAATAAATGTGAAAGAAAGAAAGTAGTTTTAATGTTAATTAGGTTAAAAAAAGTTTATGGGATTGATTGTTTTTTTATTTTATTTTTTTGTGTGGAGGTTTATAATAAATGTTCTCAAAAAGTAGCTGTTAGAATATCTGCATAATTTTTTTTTTTGTCTTTGAAGGTCTGACATTTTAAAATGTAATGTTTTTCTGTTTCCAATTTTTAGGAAGAGAAAAAAATACTCATTTTCATGAAACTGTTTCCAATTTCCTGTTTAAGTAAAATATATATGTAAAACTGAGCCCCAAATTTTAGGCCTTACTGAAACATCCCGCTCTCCCGCTCTCGAGTCAAATATTTTTGTCAATCAAGCCTCAGCCCAATAAATTTATGTTTGAAACTTTCTTTATGAAATGTAGGTCACACGCCCTTCTGCCTATAAATATTAGACCTATCAACATTTGCTTTCCAGAGGTTAAAATTTTTCTGCACCATTTTGTAAGCCCCATTTCGGGTTCTTTAGCTGATTCTCTATCAATTCAAAGGTGCAAGATGAATAGGGTTTTGATTGTTGGAGGCACCGGATACATTGGGAAATACATGGCAAAAGCCAGTGTTTCACAGGGCTATCCAACATATGTTCTTGTCCGTCCTGCTACAGCTGTTGCCCCTGATTCCTTCAAGGCAAAATTACTCCAGCAATTCAAAGATATTGGCATTCGTATTCTTCAAGTAAGTGAATATTAAACCGTTATTATATCCTTCGTTTCTTGTCATATTTGGATTAAAATTGTATTTATTATGAGCAACAGAAGAAGGTTAATGGATTTGCGATTTGGTAAGCAGGGATCTTTAGATGATCACAACAGCCTTGTGGATGCAATCAAGCAAGTAGACATAGTGATATCTGCAATTGCCATTCCTCAGCATTTGGATCAGTTTAATATCATAAGGGCCATTAAAGATGTTGGAATTGAAAATATACAGGTATACACACCACTATTGTTTAATTTCTCTAAGATAAACAACTCTTAAAATATGTACCTCGCTAGTAGGGATTGTGTGCCTTCATATTTAAATGCTTCTAAACCTTTAATCGATTAGGGATTTCAATTAGATTTTTTTATATCTATATTGATTCGTGTGAATGGGTTTTTTTATGTTTTTTAAAGCAGAGGTTCGTACCCTCAGAGTTTGGCAACGAGGTCGACACAGTACAAGCACTCCCTCCCTTTCAAAGAGTGTGTGACAATAAAAGGAAGATTCGCAGGGCCATTGAAGAGGCAGGCATTCCATTCACTTTCTTTTCTGCAAATACGTATGCCATGTATTTTATTGATTATTTCTTTCATCCCCGTCAAAAACCACAACCAGAGGAAGTTGTCATCTATGGGGATGGTCTCAGCAAAGGTTGTTCATCTACCCTCTTTTCTTTCACCATGAAATTGCATTTAAATTTCAGATAAGGAACTATTAACATGTATTGGCTGAATGCTACCAGAAAGATAAAACTAATTACATGGTGATTATGTTGTGCAGCGTTTATGAATTCAGAAAATGACATTGCAGCTCTAACGATAATGATGGCAAACGATCCGAGAACAATTAATAAGCTCGTAATTTACAGGCCACCAAGCAACATAATCTGCCAGAGTGAGCTCGTCTCACTATGGGAAAAGAAGACTGGAAGAAGTCTCAAGAGAGTTTTTCTGCCGGAGGCTGAGATGGTTAGACTCTCAGAGAGTAAGATAACAATATTCATCACTTCGTTTTTTATTCACACTTAATCTTTGAACTCGCTATTAACTGCATATTTTTAAATATGTAACATGAGATTTTATGTGTATGCAGCTCTGCCTCGTCCAGATCAAAACATTCCTGTTTCGATTTTGCACAACATTTTTGTGAAGGGGGAGCAGAGCATGTTTGAGTTGGGAGAGGAAGACATGGAGGCATGTGAACTGTATCCAGAGTACAAACACACCACCATAGACGAATTGCTTGATATAGCCGTTGTGGATCCACCGGAAACAAAACTGGCATCATTTATATGAAAGCTCTTCTCTTAACTAAAATACTCAACAAGTATATCCATATGTGCCTTTGAATTTAGCTATAATATTGTTCGGCTTCCCAGCAGTATGGTTAGTAGTCCCACACAGACTGACTAGTTGTATGTGTTTAGGGCAAGTGTATGTTTTCAAGGCTAATATTCTCTTAGCTTCGGCCTTCTTATCAAGGCAGTAGCAAAACGATCGATTTCTAGTATGTTGGTTCTGAAATTTATTTAAGATATTTTTATGGTTCTCAACATCTTTTTTGGTTAATAATATTTTTAATAGATTTTGAAATGTGGTTTTTAAAGTAGTTTAATGTGTTATTTATAATTACATTATCTTTTTAATAATAAATGAATTTAATATTGTTTTTAATAATAAATGAATTTAATGATATATTTCAATAGTAATGGTAATGGTGATAATGGGGAGTTTCTTTTCCCCCATTAAAGGGATAAGGGATAATGTTGATTATTGTTTATTAAGAATAATTTTAAAATTATATGGTGATTTAAATTTCTTTATATAATTTGAAATTTATTTTAAGAAAATGTAATTTTAATTACTTACATTTATATTAATTTAATTTTAGTCAAAATATTAATAGTGTTTTTAGTAATAGTGCTCTGTGAAGCAGAATTCTCACTTCTAGTTATGGTTTTTAGTTTAGTCACCACAAATTTCAGGAGTTTTTTTTTTTTTTAAATCAATGTTTGGTTTAATCCATTGATTTGGTCCCTATGCTTTACTTTTAGCTAGTGTGTAGACATTTCAATATCTTTCTTTGTCTCTCGTGCTTGTTAGGCATCTTGAGGTTTTTGAGTATTAGTAGTTTATTAGTAGTTTATTCAATATTTTATGTGGTGGAATATATATTTCCTTCTAGTGATTTTTTTATAATGGGAATATATTTACTTTCTTGGAATATAATTATGGCATCTTGAGGTTTTTGAGTATTAGTAGTTTATTCAATATTTTATGTGGTGGAATATATATTTCTTTTTCATGATTATTTTATAATGGGAATATATTTACTTTTTTGGAATGTAATTATTTCTTGTTTTCTAGTGAGTTTTTTCTTCTTCTTCTTCTTCTTCTTCCTTTTTTCAGTATTATTAGTTTATTCAATATTTTGTGTGGTGAAATATACAATTCCTTCTCATGATTCCTTTATAATGGGAATATATTCACTTTCTTAAAATGTCTACTCCTAATGTGAAAATTCTCCTTTTTCTTCCTCCTTGTATTTATCATTTTCAACTAGGATATATTTCCTTAATTACAAAAAAAACTCTTAAGTTATCATCTAGTCAATCTACATCTCTTTCCTAAAAAAAACTTTATCTCTTTCCATTTGAAATTAATAATTAAAGTGCATATGATTTCTATACATAACGGATTTTAAATGCACATTAACTATGTCATAAGGGACATGTTTATACATATTTATATTATTATACTATATTATGAATCCTCCCCCATCATTTCTTATACGACCTTAACATGCTTCTGGTCTAGTAACGAATAAAGTCGTACTTTAGGAAGAGTGGGCCTTAACCTTTTTGAGTTTTGGTTGAGTTGTTTGGTGATCCCTATTAAGGTTGTATAGTAAGAAAATCCTCCTTTTTCCAATTTTTATTGTATATAATTTGGAAATAGGTGAGGACCAACTCTACAATAAAAAATTCTAAAATAGGAGAAGAGTTCATCCACAAACCTTATGTACATTCTTCAAAGCATCTTAAATTTCTTTAATAACTCTTAGAGTAGGTTTGTGAAAGATCATACCATACAATGGTATGGAAATGGTTTCTTTACCTCTTTTTCGATATAATGGAACAACATAGATGAACATGCTATTCCTCAAGTGTCCAATTCCAACTTAGCAAAGGAAAGAGGGTTGTAGCACATACAATATAAACCAATTATGATGACATAAAAAATGGTACTTCAAACACATGTGCAATGTCCTTTCATTTAATGAGTGCATATATAATATTTGAAGACAATATTTGTGACCAATTGAGAATTCTCTCCTTCTTAACCACTTAGTGTAACAAGGGAACCAATTCTAGCTGTGCTATCATTTCTTTTCTTCATAGATTCCGCAAAGCATGATTATGACCATGATATCTAGAATTTTCAACATATGGAGTGGGTATACCCTTTTCAATTTATCTTTGAAATAGTTTGGGCCATAATAGAAGCATTTAATTAACTCTACCATTTCCCACATTTTAACCTTTAATCTATTTTCTTCAAAGAGAACTTAGGGCATCAAATTTATACACTTCTAAAATATTTTCAGGTTTAAAAGAACGTGTAACTCTATTATTGTGATCAACAATAATACAAGTTTTACTATCAATGTGATCCATAATGAATTATAAGATATCATAACAACATAGGATCGATGATATTGTAGTCTCTCAATATAACTTAGATTTTCTGATATCCTTAAAGTATTCTTCATCCCATTCATAATTCTCTTCGAAATTCCCTTTTTTGGGTACTCATACATCTCATCCTAGTCATGATAGTCATTTTTTCCCATTTCATTAGTTTTATACATTGGGATTTTTCTCCTTACTAGATTCTTTGTCTCGTAAGTGCTCATCTACATCTATTTATCTTTCTGTTTGGGCTCAAGGAGCTTTTCATTTCTTAGATTTTCTTCTCGGAGGCATTGCAAAATAACAAAACCCCCCTTTTAAATTAAATATTAATTCATAATGATTAAAAAAAAAACTCTTACTGAAATATAATATGACTATGGATTAAAAACCAAAGGTATTTAGCTTTGGAACATAAATACATAGTGTAAAACTAATATGTAAAGACCAAATAAAATAACTTAGTGATTAAAAAACAACACTTTTATGAAAAAATGACCAGCTTCTTATGGCCAACTCCTACTCCTTTTGGTTGAAGGATTTTCATTTGATAACCACATTATTTTATTTATATCCCATTCACTGAATTCATGCACTATTTCAAAATATATTAATGTTGTCCATTAAATATAATAATAGAAATTAAATCTAGATTTAAACCCGTTTAACATGTGTTGAGTGGAAAGGTATTTAGTATCTGAATGGATCCAAGATACACTAAATTGTCAATTTTCATTTTAGCATGGAATTGGATATGATGGATGGGAAATTTCATTTAGTATTCAAGAATTAAAAAAGATTTTAAACGATATTTTGAAGTTTTGGCTTGGATATTAATAAAATAGTATAGTAATCGAAACACATCTAAGATCTAGGTATCTTGAATATCATTGAGCCTAAGGACTCATTCTACAAACTAGTATGTGGGTGGTGTGTAATTTAGCCCATCCATCTATCTCTTAAAAAAATACTTTAAAAGAAAAACATTATCGGCTATGATAAAAAAAAATGTAAAATTATATTTGTTATATATAGAGAGACAAAAAAGTAGTATATATCTATCTTAATCACACAAGAAATAAAAGGGATTAAATTTATTAATGTGTAAATATTTTTTCATGTTTTGCATTATAAAAAGTGGTTTATTTGATCCCTCTCGACTCTTGGTAGATGTGTGGTTAATATGGATCTATGTTGGTGTCTTATCTATAGATCCAAAACTAAATATATTGAAAAAGTAGGTACTCCTCTAGAAAAACCCAAAATATAGGCATATTATATATTAACATTATAAACACCTATGATTTGATGAAATGAAATAACCCTTAAAATATTATAAAACAATATATTTGTCTTGTCTTATTCTTTAACTCACATTCAAAAAATATATATTTGATGAAATGAAATGGCCATTTAAATATTATAAAATAGTATATTTGTCTCACTCTTTAATTCACAGTAAAAAAATATCCAATGTACAAAACATCTACGTTTAAATATATCCAAGGAGCTGACATCCTGATAGTCCTATAATGTGCACTTAGTTATTTCTCCCAAATATGAATATGTCTTCAATATCTAAGTGGCATAATTTTTAATTTAAAAACATAATTTTTAAAGTTTTTTGTTTAAAAAATCTCATGTGACATTCAAGAGTCAACAATATAACATATAAAATAGTGTAGAAAAAGATATCCTAGATTCAAAAATCAAATATATTCATGTGTGGGAAACAAAACTTTCTACCAGACTCCGATATATTTTGAATAAAACTTCGAGATATTAAAATAAAGAACAAGTCTTAGGAATTTTGTGGGTCCCAATATTTTCACATAAGCCAAAATGAAGAATGTATCTTGAATATGGTAATGTGGAAGATTCATAAACTATACACCTAGATTTTCCTAAATATAAATATGTTTTAGATCGAGATATGATAGAATCAACCTAGATAAATTTTAACTCCATATCTACCAAGTGCTAAGAGGGTAAAATCTCTTGAGGGTCAAGTATCTTTTAAATTTAATGTTTCAAACAAAAATTATAAATGAATTCAACTTTATATTAATTACCATAAGAATGATGTACATAGTGCACATATAAATACAATAGTCTAACCATTGATTCAGTTTGCTAGGATTTTTGGACTCTAATAACTAATTATATTGAAACACCATAACTCAAATCATAACCTCAGGATTAGGTTTCTAACATTCCTCCTTTAATATGAAGGTATGTATCAAAGTCCAAGAATGAGAGCTAAAAATGAAAAAAATGCATCTCATCCAAGAGCTTAATGTCTCTCAGAAATCATTTTCACAGATGACCAAAAACCAAGGATGGTGGTTTTTAAGAGAAAACCACAAACGAAACAAAAATTTGGGATAACTCAAAGATATCAATTAGTGATGGTTCAAAGATGACCATCGACTCTGGAACTATCATAGTAGTTCCTAGTGGAAGTGGTTTTGCTAGTGGAAGTGCTCCTTCATAAATCTTAGCATGTCAAAAACATGCAATCATGCTCATAGGGTATAATACTCATGGAGAAAACAAAAATTCTAAAAATTTGAATCTAATTTCTGAACTCACACCCTAGCACGTAGCAATAAACTCTGATTATCTCTAACTTTGGATCACTTGAGAAATATTTAAATGTGTAGTAGACCATCAATTCATTCTTTTTCAAAGACAGGGTCAGAATATTAAATACTCTTTACTATGTACGAGACTCATTAATAATCTTGAACAAAACGTGTGGTATGACTTGTAAATTTTCTTGGAAGTTTTAGACCAATCCCAAGAAGCATCCAATCGAAAATTAATTTTCTCTCTTGTAGTAGTCTTATGCTTGAAACATCTATTTGAATGATGATTCTTCTTTTCATAATGTTCAAAAGGATAAAGATCATAATAATGATCTTTCTCATGTCTAACTTTGTCACAATGTTGGCATTTAACAACAAAATCATCCTAAACAAAATCATCACTACAAAAATCTATGGGATTTGAAAAGTCAGAAACATGGAAAAAACATCCTTATTATATCCCACACTAGTTCCATTTTTGTTTTGCATAATTTCTTCCCAATTTCTAATGAATTTCTTGGGAACTTTAGGTCTCACATCTTTATGAAATTGACCCTTAGATACCCTTTCCCCGTTGGATCATTGAACATGACTTTTAGCTACATCCAAAATTTCTCTTGAAATAGTTTGATCCATATATGATTGTTGATGGAATTCATACTCAAACATAATTTAAAAAAAAAAAAAAAAACATGTTTAGATTTAAAACTCATCTTTATTTCATGTAATTCATCCTTTTTCCAACTGTGACTCTAGCTCCAAAAATTCAAATTTTCTTTGAGCATTTTGTAAACATATTCAGATGTCAGACAATGTGTCCTTGTTGATTTGGAGTGTGTCATGAACAATAGATGTTATTATAGTGTTCAATGACTCTAATAATACTTTAGGTTTGGCCATTATGTTTTCAATCAACTTTATAAAAAAAAGGTGTAGGGTACCACTGAAAATGCACCCAATCACAATGGAATATGTTAGATAAAAGAGTGAAAATTCCTAGATCCTAGATCTAGAATCCCTACTGCAACAAGCTGAACTACTTCTCCTACTTGCAAATCTAAATTAAACAAGTTATTTAAGATTACTTATTAAAATATTGAAATAGTTAATGAAGAAGCCTTCACTCATTCAAATATATTTTTGAAAACATAAATTGAGCAAGAAATAATAATGCAAACACATGACACCGTTATTTTTGGACAAATGTCCCCGGAAAAACCCAATGCAGGAAAACAGGTGCAATAGATCTGAGGGTTTATTTATTAAGCAGTAGTAAATATGAATACATCACTGAATGTCACTCTATATAATTTAGTTACAAAGAGTATGACTGACAAAAATATCAATGATTTTTACCTCATTCTACGCTATAAATATCGGCTAATCCGGCCACTGAATGATGTACCTCTGGCAGGCTCTACACTTCCTCTGCACAATCACTGTGCAATCCCAACATCAACACTCTTGGGCACTATGTCATTCATCTGGTGATCAATCTGCTCCACAAAAATTAATATCTCTACCTCCCGGTATCACACCCCGTCTTTCAGCTTCTAAAATCATCTTTTCAGCAAACCCTTGGATTTCCTCAGCCCTCTACGTAACCTCTACATAACCCCTCTCTGGCTCTGCATGGCTATGCATCAACCACTCTAGCTCTTCCCAGTAGCTGATGGATCTCTCTGTTCCTTTCTTTGTTGATGATTCTCCGGTTGAGAATAATTTCTCTCTAGAAACTGTCTCTTCCCATCACTACAATCAATAATCACTTAGATATGATTTTCGCCCAAGCACTTGCTCCGTCAGAAAAATTCGATCTCTAGATCCTCTCGGTGTGTCTTGCAAATGACACTCAAGTCTTCCTTTACAACCTTTTCGTTGAAAAATCAACATTCAAGATTAGATCTCCAATCAACGACTAAGATTATATTATACTTGATCTGATTTTTCTACAAGTTTCACCCACAGTTTACATTAATACAGATTAATTATGTTAATTTCATAAGTTAGACTTAGGGTCCTCGTTAAAAATAATTAATTTTTCTTATAAAATTGTTTCTGGATGGAATTTCCCTAAACAATTTTGGGTTATTTGTAATGCATGTGTCTAAGCCTCTCCACAAAATTTAGGGCTTATAGCACATCCAATGCTACCAAAAATAAACACTCCCTCTTAGCGAGGAATGTGCTCTAACAGATATGCCCTACTGCACACTTCTCTGACTGTGAAGCATATCTTTATGTGTCGCTGATGCTTCCCATTAACCACTACATTGCTCTTGCACTGTACTACTGTTGACCATGCCATAATAAACATTGCATATGTAATGCAACTGCCTCTCCAACGATGCATCTACTACTAGCATTGCCACTGCTAACTCTGCACTACAACTCATCTATGGATAGAAGCAACTAAAAAACGTCCAAAAATATGGACAAGTGTTCAAGATGCACCACGACGTTGAAACACTACCTGCTGCTAGACTTTGCGTTGTCCCTCTGATGCATTGCGCTACTGCTGCTTTGCATTGCATCCCTTTGTGTTGCAGCAAATCGGCTCTACACTTCTCTGATGTTGGTGTTGCTAACCACTGCAATTGTCGTCTCTGCACTCCTTTGTACTAATTGAAAAATCCTTCAGCATGCTACTTCTGATCATGGGCACACATAGAAAAAATTTCATACGAGTGGTGGAATTCTCTAGGATCCTACCCAGTTGAATTTCATGCAAAATTATAGCTCAATGTTGCCCCATATCCCTCCTGGAGATGCATGAGAACTCATAGTGTACTCATCCTCATCGATTTTCACGGCTGCAACCTTCATATCGTGCTTCTCATCCTTGTCCTTTTGCCTCAAAAGACACTAGGAAGCGTAGCGACCAAGTTCACCACACTTGAAGCACTTGATCTTCGAGACGTCTTTCTTATGTATCTGTTTCTCCTATTTTCCCATGGATGCAAGGGTTGCATCTTCCTCCTCCAGCTTCACCTTCATTCCACTGCTAGTGCTACAGTCAATTTTTCACTTGAACAAGTCTCTCCTTAGCTCTTCTTGCTAAAGGAAATCCCACATCTCCTCCTAGACTACAAAGGTTTCTCTGCCGAGGATACTCTAGAAAAAAACTTTCCAATCTTCGATGACTGCGTTAAGAGCCAGTCTCACTATCACTGAAGAAGAAGGGGTAGACTCCATGAATGCAATTTTGTCATGGATTTCCTGAAGTCTAGTCAGGAACGAAATAATGTGCTCCCTTTACACATCTGAGCCATCCTTAGTTATTTCTTTAAGTAAATCTTCTGCTCCTTGGAAGATCTCTCATATAACGTCTCCAAGGCTTCCCACATATACCTGGCAGTGTCTTTACCAACAATATGGGACACAACATGATCTTTGACCCCATCCAAGAGTAACATTTTCGCCTTCTCCATATTAGCCTTGTACATATTCAACTAATCTGGATCTGGAGGGAAAAATACTCTACTATCCATGAAGAGCTTGAGATCATACTCATCCAGCATACAAAGGATTATTTCCTTCGAGATCACGAATTTGGAGGCTCCCTCCAACTGGTCCTGATATCTAAGCTCGTGAGCTACCAAGTCCGTCAAATCTGTCAAATCTTCTCCTCTTATTCCCCCTCTACGCAACACTGGACAAGATTATGCACTTCGTGTGGATATCATAGATCAACTGCTCATATCTGTTGCTTAGATCTCAAAAAAAATGAAATTCCCTGGCTAGGAACTTTTTGAGAGGGAAAATTTCCTAACTCTGTTGCTTCTTCTTTTGACGACGATTTCCTACCCAGAAAAATCAAGATTTGCCTGCAAAAATTTTGTCCCACAATATATGAGCTAAGGATTCTTGCTTCTCCCTCTGTCAAGGTGAAATTCCAATCTAGAATTTCTACCTCTCTCTCGACTCACTTAGAGAGAGAGCTTCCTAGAAAATTTTCCCTCATGACTTGGACTACGCAATCCCTCTGGGGATTCGAAATACTACTTTCTGTAGCTTTTTGGCCTCTATCTCATGCTAGATCTACTCTTCTGGTTTCATAATACATGCTTTGATACCATGTGAAAATTCCTAGATCCTAGATATAAAATCCCTACTGCAACAAGCTGAACTACTTCTCCTACTTGCAAATTTGAGTTAAACAATTTATTTAAGATTACTTCTTAAAGTAACGAAGCAGTTACTAAAGAAACCTTCACTCATTAAAATATATTTTTGAAAACATAAACTGAGCAAGAAATAATACTGCAAACACAAAACACCATTATTTTTGGACAAACGTCCTTGGAAAAACCTAATGCACGAAAACTGGTGCAGCGGATATGAGGGTTTATTTATTAGGCAACAATAAATCTGAATACAATGTTGGATTACACTTTGAAAAATTCAGTTACAGAGAGTATGAATAATATAAATATCAGTGAGTTTTACCTCAGTCTATCACTAGATATCCCAACTGATCCGACCACTTAATGATGTGGCTCTCGTAGGCTCTATGTTGCCTCTGCACAATGCCAGCATCAATCCTTCTGGGCACTACGTCACTCAGCTGGTGAATCGATCTACTCCACATAAATTATGATATTTGCCTCTTGGTCTCCCACACCGTCTTCCATCTTCTGAAATCATCTTTTTAGCAAACCCTTGGATTTCCTCTGGCCCTATAAGCAGAGTCTACATAGCCCCTGCATGGATCTGCATTAGCTTCTATGGATTTATGCAATAGATATTGGATCTCTCTTTTCACATCCCTGTTGATGATTCTCCGGCAAAGAAGAATTTCTCTCATAAAACTGTCTATGAGCCTCACTACAATCAAGAATCACTTATATCTGATTTTCACTCAAGCACTTGCTCCGTTAGAAAAATTTGATCTCTAGGTCCTCTCGGTGTGTCTTACAAATGACCCTCAAGTCTTCTTTTATAGCCTTCTCGTTGACAACTGAACGGTCGAAATTAGATCTAAAATCAACTGCTAAGATTATATTAGACTTTATATGCCTTTTATATCATTTTCACACATATTTTACATAAATATTGATTAATTATTTTATTTTCCTAAGTTAGACTTACGGTCCTCATAAAAATAATTAATTTTTTTTATAAAACTAATTTTGGGTGGAATTTTCCAAAACGATTTCTGGGTTATTTGTAATGCATGTGTATAAGCCTCTCCACATAATCTAGGGCTTATAGAACATCCGATGCTACCAAAATTAAACACTCAAACTTAGCGAAGAATGTGCTCTAACAGATATGCTCTCCTGCAGAGTGTTCTGACTTTGAAGCATCTCCTCTTTTGCTGGTGATGCTTCCCATCAACCATTGAGTTACTACTACTGAGCCTTCTATGATCAAAACTACATTCGTAATGAAAATCCCTCTCAACCAGTGCATCTATTGTTAGCATTGACATTGCTAACTCTGCACTGCAACACAGCTGCGGAGAGAAGAAACTGAAAAATGTCCAAAAATTTGAACAAGTGTTGAGGATGCACCTCGATGTTGAAACATTGACTGTTGATAGCTTTTGTGATGTCCCTATGATGCACTTTGCTGCTTATTCTCTCCATTGCATCCCTCTATGCTGCTGCAACTCTGATCTACACTACTTAGATGTTGGCGCTGCTAACCACTGCAACTGTCTTCTCTGCACTCCTCTACACTAACTGAAAACTCCTCCAGCCTACTACCGTTGTTCATGGGTACTTGTATCAAGATTGTGATACGAGAGGTGGACTCCTCTAGGATCCTGCCTAGTTGAAGTTCTTGTGAACTTATAGCTCAATGTCACCACATCTCCCTCCTAGAGATACATGAGCACTCATAGCATACTCATCCTCATCGATATTTGTAGCTACAACCTTCGGATCGTGCTTCTCATCCTTGTCCTTTTGCCTCAAAGGAAACTAGGAAGAGTAGTGACCAGTTTCACCACACTTTAAGCACTTGATCTTCGAGATGTCTTTCTTATATCTCCATTACTCCCAAAGTCCCTTGGATGTAAGGGTTGCATCTTCCTCCTCTTGGTTCACCTTCGTTCTACTTCCACTACTATTTTCAAGTTTGCACTTGACCAAGTCTCTCCTTAGCTCTTCTTGTAGAAGAAAATCCCACATCTCCTCCCATCCTGGAAAGGTTTCTCTACCCAGGATACTCTCGAAAAATACTTTCCAATATTTGGCATCTTTGTTAAGAGCCAGCCTCACCATCGCTTAAAGAAGAAGGGGTAAACCCCATAGCTCCAAATTTGTCATGGATTTCCTAAATTCTAGTCAAGAAATGAATAATGTGCTCCCTTCTCTGCATTTGAGCCATCCTCAGTTGTTGCTCTAAGTGCATTTTCTATTGCTCGGAAAAGCCCTCATATAACGTCTCCAAGGATTCCCACATCTTCCTGGTAGTGTCTTTTCTAACAATATGGGACACAACATGATCTTTGAACCCATCCAAGAGTAGCCTTTTCACCTTCACCATATCATCCTTGTACTTCTTCAACTAATCTGGATCTACAAGGACAACTATTGTGTTATCCATGAAGAGCTTGATATCATACTCATCTAGAATACAAGAGATTATTTCGTTCTAGATCATGTAGTTGGAGGCTCTCTCCAACCGGTCCTGGTCTCTAAACCTCTGAGCTATTTTGTGTGTCAAATATTCTCCTCTTCTTCCCCCTATGCGCAACACTTGACAAGTTTACACACTATTTGTAGGGCGCGTAGATCTATTGATGGGATCTACTGCTTATATCTCAGAAAAACTGAAATTCCCCAGCTAGAAACGTCCTGAGACAGAAAATTCCCTCACTGTGTTGCTTCTTCTTCTTTTGACGATTTCCCGCCTGGAAAAATAAATATTTTCCTGTAGAAAATATGTCCCACTAGCTCTTTAGTGCTCCCTCTGGCTTGAAAAAATTTCGATCTAGAAGTATTATTACCTCTCTATCAATTCACTAAGAGAGAGACATTCCTGGAAACTTCAGCCTTCCTAACCTCGACTACGCAATCCCTCTGGGGATTCAAAGTACTAATTTTTGCAGCTTTTTGACCTTTGTCTCATGCTCGATCTGTTCTTCCCATTTCATAGTACATGCTCTAATACCATGTGAAAATTCCTATATCCTAGATCTGGAATCCCTACAGTAACAAGTTGAACTACTTCTCGTACTTTCAAATCTGAATTAAACAAGTTATCTAATATTAATCATTCAAATATCAAAAATGTTACTAAAGAAACCTTCCCTCATTAAAATATATTTGTGAAAAAAAAAATTGAGCAAGAAAGAATAATGAAAACATTGAACACCGTTATTTTTGGACAAACAACCTCAGAAAAACCCTATGCGGGAAAACCGGTGCAGTAGATCTGAGGGTTTATTTACTAAGTAGCAATAACTATGAATACATCATTGAATGTCACTCTAGATAATTTAGTTACAAAGACTATGACTGATAAAAATATTAGTGAGTTTTACCTCGGTCTATCACTAGAAATATCGGCTGATCTGACCACTGAATGATGTGCTTCTGGGAGGCTCTATGCTGCGTCTACATAGTCACTACGCAGTGCCAGCGTCAACCCTCTTCGACACTACGTCACTCAACTGGTGAATCGATCTGCTCCACAGAAATTATGATGTTTGCTTCTCAGTCTCACGCCTCGACTTCCAACTTTTGAAATCATCCTTTCAACAAACCCTTGTATTTCCATTGGCCCTAGCGCAGCCTCTACATAGCCCTTGCGTGGCTCCGCTTCAACTTCTCTGGCTCTATGCAATCGTTCCTGGATCTCTCTCTACCCTTCTCTACTGATGATTCTCTGACTGAGAAGAATTTCTCTCATGAAAATTTCTTTTCCCCTTACTACAATCAAGAATCACTTAGATCTTATTTTTGTTCGAGCACTTTCTCCATCAGAAAAAATTGATCTCAAGATTCAAGCTTTTCTACCATTTTGTATTTAACCTTCACACTTGGAAATCATTCATGTGAGTAATCAACAACCAATTATAGCAACAACATAGGAATAAGTCAACATATTAACATACACCATGAGCAAAATACACATTAGACACCAAGGTTTAATGTGGAAACCCTTCTAGGAGAAAAACCACAAAATATTGTTTTTTCATTGATCTAACAATAAGAGCACCTACTCTATTACATAAAATTTTGTTTGTGAGACACCACTCACAAGAAGCACCAACTCCCTCTAATTGTTTGCTAGAACTGACTAGCATGAAGCACCAACTCCCTATTTTTATAGACACTTGATCAACTTACCGGAAGCACCATATGAAGCACCAACTTCATGGATTTGTTGCAAGCACTAACTTGCAACTCATTCAATTTGTGCAAACACCAAATTGTAGGAGGCACCAACCTCCAATCCTTCCTCAAACACCCACTAGATATGGAAGAACCAACTTCCCATATGCAGGCTCCAAACCACACACAATAAGGAACTAATGATCTATGTGGATGGAAAACAATGTGCCTAATATTAAATATGTTCTCCTTTTTAAAATTTCCTCTACATAACCCATGCAACAATCTATCTTCTCTGCTCACTATGCAACATACACTCTACTCTCGACCCTCTTCTACTCCATAGGCTCTCTTGGCCTTTGACAGCAGCACTAGAACACCTTAGGCCTATTTCCTCTACATAGAAACTCTCAACCTCTTATCTGCAGCAAACGCACACACACTTGGCCTCTCCTAAAAAACGCTTGCAAAAAGCTCTCCACTTAGCTCACTTAATAATGTTTCATTTCCCCCCACCTTTCCTCAATGGAAATCTTGGGTTTCTTTTAATTTCTACACAATGATTTATGCTGTTTGTGCTGATAGTTTCACTGCCCAAGAGAACTCTGAGCTTGGCTCTTCATCTTGTTGTTTCATTTGCTTACTTATCACTACTCCACCATTAATTCAGAGAATGAGATTCATTCACTCAACAATTGCGGCTGAAACACCATTAATGCAAGGAATTTCCACCTAAGTGTCTTCCATACTAAGAAATAAATTCTTGGTCAAATTGTGCACGTTAACAGGGATTTTTTCTTTCTATGAAAAAATATCTCATCCTTGAGGCTCTAAGCTTCATTCAATTCCTCTTATAATGCAAGAAATATCATGGAGGGCTTGTCTCAACTCATGAAAAACTCCATAATTTCATCCTGTGCAACCGTGGTCCTATTTTTTCTTCGATCGAGGAGTTTATGTAGTCACAATTTTCAAAAAACCAACTCTTTTTTGCGCATTTACTTGTCTTTCCCGGAGTCTTGCTAATCCAACCATGGCTATGTCTAAATATGGTATACCCGCAAAATCTCAAGAAATTATTTCCAAAGATGTTGACTCATCCTAATGCTTAAATGTGCTACACTCTTATCCATCTGCCAACACTTCCATGCCTACATACCTAAGTTATGGAGAATAGAATAGCTGCCACATCTGATAAATATGGCACACATTCCCACGAGCTACCGACTCCTCAATCAAATCTTTTGCAACTAGTCATATTTTCCATTGAATCATTCATAATGTGCATGATTGATTAGGGATGAGTTGTTTCATTTGAGACAAGCTTAATAAGTTAGCTCTACAAGTCGTGGTCCTCGTTGGCTTGTGTCTCTATTCTTTGCAATCGCCATTAATACTAGCAACAACTATGGTGATTTTCCATAGTTAGTGAAGTCACGAATAACACAGGAAAGCTATGCAAAACTAATTCCTGGGTACACCTTTCACCATTTCCCAGGAGGACAAAAGGTGGTGGGTCGACCCTTCTCTAGCTATTATACATTTTTGTTTTACTCGACGCCGACTTTCCCACATGCCTGACTAGCTCAGATTTTCGATAATTTGCCTATAGGCTTGACTTGGGTCCTTTTTCACTGTTTTGGCCCATTCTATTCATTCAATGACAAAATCCAAATACATAGGAAAAGTTTCACACAACAACCCTTGGCACAAACTTCTAGGTTCTTCCACATCATTAGCTTATGTCATGCTAATATCACCTAGGCTGCATGGCACCTTCTGCATGGTGACACATGTTTCCTAGAATGGCACATTAGGCCACCCAAAAATGTCAAAATTTCCTACCACATTTCCTCTATACTTCTACATCATTTTGCCGTCATATTTTATGTTGTTTCAAACACAACACCATGAGCGAATCACATTCTGCCATTTTTTCTCTATGCATCACCTCTACAAGTTGTTTTTCTATACCGAGGCACACATATTTTAGGGCTCCTTTTTACCTTCCAAACTGTGATACATGGCTCGATCTTTGACTGGTCCCAACTAGACCCACCTCTTGGCTTGGACGACTACCAAATACCGACTAATCATGCACTCAACTTGGTAACTAGTCGCACATAGGTTGGGGGTCAGGTTCAGGGCTTTCTTCTCATGTCGAACTCTGTTACGTGGCTCAAACTTTCACTATGCTTGAATCACCTACGTCCTGACCTTAGCCCAAAATCTTCCTAAGTTCTAAACGAAAGAGCTTTTATGTCTACAAACTTCAACTAGTTGTAACTCCTGATCCAGAATACCTTTTCCATACTTCATCATACCATTGGAAAACTATTCCAGAGCACTATCTGACTGAGTAATTTCTAATTACATATGAGCTGGTATCCTGAGGCATAAATGCCTCAAAATACTGGGACTCCCAACCATCATAATTATATTTTATGGCGTCTCCACTAAGCCTACTACTATTATGATTCTCTAAAAGTTACTGTAGCAACCATAGGACTCCCCTTGAGCTTGATAAACCAAACACATCACTGCTAGCATCTGCTTTCACCACAACTAGTCTAGTGGACATTAATGCTAACCTACCTAACATTATGCCAGGATTTATATTGCAGCCAACATCCATTCTATTCTGGTTGACATCAATGCCAACACACTTCATTTCCCAAAACATATCCCATCGTGAGTGTTGTCATCAATGCAATTAGAGTTGCTACCACAAGCCATCCAGGCAATTCCAACATTCCAACGAAACTTATACATGTGAAAGTTGTCCTAAAGGAGGATGAACGTTCTTTTGGGTATATGGAAGCCCAAAAAAGAGTATAATGTGTAAACCAAAATTATCTTACAAGTTTTTAAATGTGATTTATTTTAATCTTATATGGAAATGCATATTCCATAAAACAAATAGTTATCATATACCAGTCATGAGCTTCTTGGAAGAAACCTTAAGCTTTCTTTCCCAACATCCTTTGACTTTTAGTATTCGTGCAAGATCCAACCCCTCATTTTCCTCGTCCTCAACACTTATAGGATTCCAATAGTAAGAAGCCATGGTGTGAACAACATTTATCTAAACAATGGACTCTTGTCACACTATCAAAAGTAGTGCATTCGATGTTATCAACCTCTAATCCTGTGCTGACAAAAACTCGAACTACCAAATAATATTTTCAAGATACGCTTGACTGTTGGTCAAATAGCGAAGAAGGTATGAACTAATAACATGCATTAATGACAAAATATGTTTAAATCAATAACAATAATGTCGCTTCCTAAGAATTATTTTGACTCATAAAATAAAATAAACTCTAATATCAAGTCCAAAAAATTTGGAAATCATATAACGCATGAATATAATTTTAATATTTCAAGAGCACCTTCACTAAATCTACAATCGACTGTTAAACCCTGAGATCTGTAGAGTTGGTTTTTAAACATGCCACATATTTTGTACACATAACTCAAGTGATGCTAAGAATGAAAATGTTCAATCACCTATGTCGATGTCATAAACTTTGACTGGTTACTACTTCAACATCTACAAGTTTCCAAACTACAATCCTCATTTATCTGCAACAAATGACATGTAGAGTGGCCAAAAGAGCCACTTCTTCACAAAATTGTTATCAAAACCAACAATAAATTGATATGACCAACACAGATAGAAAGGAAATATGAAATTTAACATGCATTACACTTGGAATACGTAGATAGAACAAAGTAATGGGAAATAAATTCCAATGGTCTCACACCTTGGAATGTGCTCTCATCTGTGCATAAACATGAGTTTCCTTCCCACATATTTCAACCTTTTGATTGTCAATATCAAATTCAATATACCTTGACCTTATATGGATGGAAAATTAATAACCTCAACAATAAGATATTTCAAAATTATAGTGGGATTGAGGGTTGGCATGACACACAATATCGTTCTATAGATGGTTGGTCAGTGAAAATAAATGGGTATAACATCGACGGAATCAAACAATAACACAAATTTTGTTGGCCAGGGAAATTTGAAAATAAAGAAGTGCAATTTCAACCTTAACATAGAGAGGGATTACTTCAATCACATACTAGGGTTTCATATAATAATGTATCGATTGATTCTAAACATGTTGGTTCTCCCTCTCTTTTGGTGATGCATTGTTGTTTACACTGACAACAACTTGGCCTTGAAATTCAACTTCAGTCTATAAACAAACTCTACATGGTGCAAATACTTCATAATCATCGCCACTGTACTAAATTTCAATAAAATTCCGATATATTCTTGGTCCAGTGAGGGTTTCCAAACTGAAGCTCGAGAAAGAAGGAGTGCACAAGAAGGCCACAAAACAAGTGTTAGTGTATTCAATGACATAGATAAACCTCTGCTCTGATTTCACTATTGGAAAGGAAAAATAGAAACGAATTCAACTCTATATTAATGATCATAAGAATGATATACATAATTTACATATAAATACAATAATTAAACTGTTGATTTAGTTTCCTCGGCTTCCTGGACGCTAATAACTAATTATCATAACACACCATAACCCAAATCATAATTTGAGGAATTAGGTGTATAACAATGAAGAGATATTTGAACCTTCTTCAAACTTGATAGATGTGGAACTAAGATGAATTTAGGCTGATTTAATTATTAATTATAATCATAATTTATTTATTTTTTATAAAGGAATTTGACATAATGAAAATGTTTAAATTATTATTATTATTATTAATTTTAGTTTAATTTTATTTTAATTTTTATGTAATTTGATTGAATAAAATATTTACATAAAATAATAGAAAAACATAACCTATCTTCTCTAACAATAAATAATGGTTATCCCCGATCAGGGTGACAAGTGTTTCACACAAGGCATGAGGTGGCACACGAGCATGTGGGGCACACTGACAGACCATGCTGATATGTGGGGAGGAATGTGGGTGGTACCATGCATGCCATATAATGGCAGCATTTAACACGGATTGTAGATAGCTCATGTTTTCATACATAGCTTGGAAAAAGTGTCGGCACGGGAGGACGGTAAGGTTTGTTAAGGTTGGTAAGTTGGTTTCATGGTTATCTGTTAAGCAAGGAACATAACAGGACATTGGTGAGCAGGTGAAGGTTCTGGCAACGACTATGAATTTCTCCACTGGGTATGTTCTTAGCCTCATTATCAGAATGTATGTTGTGTTGCTAAAGGAAGGCCTTGTTACATTGGATTTATTTCTATTATAAGCGTTTGGGCGATAGGAGAATCATCTTGGTTTTACTATGATGTCTAGGGTTTGGGCTGATTTGTTGAATTCTTCTTGGTACGTTATGAAGGTTGGGCCTTGGAATTCTGGTAATCCTATTTTCCTATCATGATTCGTTGTTGTGGGTTGTGATAATCCCAAATTCTTGGCCATGATGTATGTTGTAGAGGTGGTAGGGGCTAGCATTTTAGAAAAAATGAAACCCGCCTTATCTTGCCGGCTATATTGCTTGAATGGCCCTGCATGTCCTCTAATTGGATCTACATGGAATTATTTGAGACCTGTTGATCAATTTCTAGACTATGTATGCTTCTCTTTCTTTTCAGTTTACCCTATTCATCCCACTGAGAAAAATTTGTCGTTTCTTCCTAATTCTTGCCTTAATAATTCTAGCCATCCTTTATTCCCTGTCTGAAACCTCCATTGTTTGGGCTGACAACTCCATGAAATTGATTGCATGGCCTACAATGATCCTTTGGGAGGAAGATTCTTTTCTGATACTTGGTTTCTTAAGAGAATTTTTAAGTTATCCCTTATAGGGCATATTTCTATTGCCAAGAACAGGGAGGGTTACTTTTCTATTTGCATTGATGAAGCTACTCAAGTCTATAGTCTGGGGGGCATGAGTGGAGCGTCTCGGGTTGTGTTTTGGGGTTATCGTCAAGTCTCTGTCCGGGTGTTGCAGGTGTATGGAAACACTCTGTCTCTGCATATCATGAATGCAATTCCTCCTTGGAAAACAGAGGCACCTCCTGGTGGCCTTATTCTAGTAACTAATAGCAATTCAGGTCTGCCCAATGAGTTTTCGCGACCTGAATTTCCTACTTTTGCAAAATTCATAATTCGCAGGGATAATGAAAGAGGGATTGATGATGCTTAGGAGGTTACCCTCAAAAATCAAGAAATTTTCCTCTGTTGTTTAACTAAATCAAATGCTGAAATTATGTTGCCATCCACAAGTATTCCTAGCTCCTATAAAAGTTTTCTTAGACCCCTAGTGTGGCACCCACTCTGGCCCAACAATATAATTCACGTGCCAATTGATTATCTTCAAGATAAAATGGTGAAAGGTCAACCAACAAAAAAAACAAGCAAAGGAAAAAGGAAAGACAGAAAAAGGAAATTCAAAAGTGGGCCCAATCAGGAGGAGAAGAAAGTGAGGAAAATAAATTATGGAAAATATCTTCCAGGACTACGGGGTAGGCACACCTACTCATGTGAAATCACTTACCTCAGGATGGGAATGAGAACCTAAAACAAAGGAAGAGGAAGACATCTCATGGGAAGAGATGGATTTTTTAACTGATCCAGGTACAAGCAGAGGCAGAATGTCTTTAGTCAAATAGTCCATTCATACATACTGTACTATGAAATTCTTATTGGCTAAGTCCATTATCAATGTTCAAGAAGTAGGTGGTGACACAAAAGCAACATCTATTTTAGCTGAAATGTGTATGGACATTCAGGAAATACATCTTCTGAAACATCACCATAATGTCCGCCTGGGCCAAATGGAACGTCAGCTGCACAGTATGAACCATGTCGACATGCCCGAGTCCAGTGTTAAAGACCCTGTGCCTATCCAATCATTTGATGATTATTTTTTTTTACTTTTTGTTTTTTAAGATGCATATTCCTTATAGCATTTACTTTTTTCTTAAGTCTTTGGATGCAATATATAACAAACCTATGAAGGAAAATAGTGTTAGGTTTAAACTTTATCAATTTTGGTTGGCCTTTAACTCTTTGAGGTGACCAACAAACCTGGTTTCTTGCGAGCAGGTTGAGGTCATCTAGCATATATTATGATTGTAACCTGGCTTTCTTTTTTATCTAATAGAAAATTGGGAGGAACTACCAAACTTACAAAAAAAAAAAAAAAAAAACTTTTAAATAAATCATTCTGTTTAAAATGTTTTATTTGGTATTCGGGTATGGACAACAAATTGAAAATATAAAACATTGCAGATATCAGATAAATCAACATGTGATATTGAAAAAAAAACATGAGCTTTGGATGTAATAAGAAAATACCAATTCCTTCTTAATGAACCTTGGATTTCTTATTAATGAATTCGAGATATAAAGGAGTTAAGAATTAATCCCATTGAAATAGTTGTTAATTAAATTTTTATAATCAAAATTTTATAAAATATTTTATTTTCAATATAAAATGAAAAAATAAAATCTTAAAAATGAAATAATAATAAAAAATTATATTATCAAATAAGGAAATTAGGAAACCTTTGGCTTAAGTTTTATTATTTTAAGAAATTTTTTAAAAATAATGAAAATTATTAAAGCAACTGCTACAATACTTATATTAATCATTAGTTTTGAATCATACATCACTCTCCAATGACAAGCTAATTTATACCATATATAATAAGGTTTTAATAATATTTATAGTCCTACTACAAGTGAGCTAAAGAAATGAAGAGTTCCCAGTGCAATATCTTATGTAATATTTTTGGCTATTAATGATGATGATGATGGTTACTGTCTGTTAAGACCAATGCGGTCTATCAGACCTTAAGAGAGGAGAAATAATCTAAGTTTTATTCTTCAAAATCTTGTTTCTATGGTCAAAGAGAAGGGAAATAAGTGATCCAATATCGCTATAGGTGGGTTGGATTAATAGGTCAAGAATATTGGAAGTTTGCGAGATGGTAGGGAATTGAGAGCGAATGTAAGTAAGAGTCGGGAAGTCTAAAAGGAAGTGAATTTCATCTCCCACCTACTTAGAATCACAAATCTGAAAAATTCTATTGTTTCAAGGGGCCTTGGGAATAGACCACTTCCTGGTCTCACTACGAAGCTCATGGGAAGTAGCTATCATCTTAGCGATGTTCACTTTTTTCTTATTACTAGACAACACAGAGAAATAATTCTCATTACCAAGGGTGAGGTTGATCACTTCCTTATAGTATCTTAGCTTCCTTTTACCCTCCAACTCCTCATCCTCCCACAACTTGTCCTTAAACTTGGATGTAATATTATTTTTATATTATCTTTGTTTGCCATACTTATCTCCTCCTTAATTCCCAAATGGTTGATCGAAGACTAGGAATCCTTATGCCACATGCGCTTGAGGTGAAGGTGAGGGTTTTGACTACAATTAGAAGCAATTTTAGGGAGCCTTTTTTATTCCATGTTGTTAAGCTTCTTCTTATACATCAGATACCTGAGCATAGTCGTACTTTCAATGGGGGGACAAACCTAATTTGATCAAGAGGATATGATCGGGAGTATTTCCCTTGATCTTAAGGTTGTAGGTTATGAACTTCTTTTGAATCATCTCAATCTTCCTCCATGACTCTCTAGATATACTGCGACCAAAACCTTCACATCCGTATAAGACAACATGGGTGACAAGGGTCTTAAAGAAAAACCTATTTTTACTCCAAATGTAAAGATTGACTGACTTACAATTGTTTCCAGGCTCACATTAAGCTTTCCAGCCCCCAATAATCATTTTCTTGATACTATAATTCTAGTTGAGGTGATGAGGGAAGTCAATGCCCAAATAATTATAAGAAGAAACATGCTCTACGCATTGTTTATTATACACGAAACTACCATGGGTGATCTTTATGGATTTAATGATCATGACTTTAGTCTTGTCGGTATTAACTATCATACCCAGCTTGGAGCAGTAGTCATGAAGAATCTGGAGTTGCTTGTCAAGTTCATCATGGATTTTTTCAAGAAGAACAATATCATCATCATAGAGGAGAAGAGTAATGAGAACACTAGCAAGCTCAATGCCCTTGCACGATGCATATTTCAGACACTCCTCTAGCTTATCGATGTATATGCCAAAAAGGGTAGGGGAAATGGGACACCCTTGCTTAACTCCAATATTGCATTTAATGTCTTTAGACCAACCCTCATTGGTCTTAAGCTTAGCAATCTCATAGAGACGCATCACAGCAGACCTCAGCTCAGGAGGCACCATGATCTCTTTAAGTCTCTCCCAAAGTTTATCTCGAGGGAAAGTGTCGAAATTTTTTCTAAAGTCCACAAAGCAACAAAAGAGATGGACTTTAATATTATGACATTCCTTCGCAATGATTCTAAGAGTGACCTAATTATCAATAATATTGATATTAAATCTATAAATGACAATTTTTATGAATTAATTTATACAATATCTGTTGTCCGTGCAAAATTTAAAAAAAAAAAAATTGTTGTAAAGTTAGATGACTACAAATAAAATTATTGATATAATTCAAGATTATATACATTACATAAGTAATAAAATGAACCCCCAGATGCGGGTGCCTCACTGTGATATTTTGGGCCACATGGTCACCATGTGGCAGGGCTCCTGTCCGCCCCACGCACCCGCACATGGTCACTCGCCCGACATTAAATGCACAAGCATGCCGGCCATAAATTTTGTTCCCCGACAGCTTCCTCGAGACATCTTCTCGCTCTAGAGCATTAACAACTCTTCGTCTTGCTACCATGGCTATCAATTTTCTCACCGTGCTCCTGAGGCCTCCATTCGGCTCTCCTTTCAGCTCTATTTGTTTGGCTCCTTCATTTCCTTTCAGCCCTCGGCTCTTGGCCCTACTCGATCCTATTGCAGTTGTCCCTCGACTAATTTAGGTGGTGAAGCTCTTCCCCTGCTCTGTCATGTGTCCCCTCCCTGTCTTGAGCCTCTTCTCCCTTGCCAGTCATGTGAAGGCATCATAGAATGAGGTGTCGTCGGGCGGGTTGACATGGCCTCCCCTGTAGAACTCCTCTGTCGACTGCCATGGGCAGGGAATTAAACCTCTCAGTGGGTTGGGAGGAGCCGAGCAAACTTGACCCTGTCAACCTTTCTGCACAATTATCCTTTCAGCTTCCTATCTCCCCACCTGCTTCCTCTGGCATTCGTCCCAAGAAACGCCCGTGCAAGTCTACTCTTCAGTCTGAGCCGATCTTCCTTCATCGCAAGATGAAAGCCCTACCAGGCAAAGCACCTCCAGCAGTAGCCATTGCACCAACAATAACTCAGGTTTTAGCGACAGTCGGGGCAGCAGCGTTTGCACCAACAGTAACTTAGGTTCCAACGACGGTCCAGGTTCAAGCAACGATGCAGGTGGCAAGGATGAGAACACCAGCCCTCTTATTGCCACCTCCGAACAGCCAGATGCTCAAGTGTCACCACTGCTTCCGACTCATGTCCACACGCTGAGCAAGGAGGATGATGACAATTCCAACTCTTGTCCACGCGCTGAGCAGGTACGATGATGACACTTTTTATGTTTGCAAGATCGAGGAGGAAGACTCCAACCCCCCCCAAGAAAAATGAAGGTCTACCTTAATTCCAATTGGTGGATGCTCTTCTCTCACTCCAGTTATCTCATAGTGTTCTCTAATTTGAATTTGTTTTGGGACCTTTCTCTGCTATGTTTCAGTTTCAATTTCAAAACTATGTATGCTAGTTTCCCATTCTAGGCATTTCAATTTCAAAACTATGTATGCTAGTTTCCCATTCTAGGCAGCTCTTAATTTTGCTTTCAAACTCTTGATACTTCTCTCTGGAACTGGATTGCCAAATCCGAAGGATGAGCTCTGTAATGTTTTACCATGTATAATATAATAGAAATAGACTAAATTAAAATAATAATAATAATAATAATAATAATAAAATGAAATCCCATTCTCCATTAAAAAAAAGCTTGATTCAGCTAATAGCACAACCGCAAATTATTTAATCAGTTAAACCTGGGTTGATGATAAATGCTGGATTTAAAATAAACGTCATATATTTGAAAATTTCTCCGAGAAGCAAATAAAAACCCAAGGTCTGAAATTTATTTAATTATCATCACAATAATTAAAATGCCACTGACTTTTTCGATATCGACTGATTGCGATGTCTGAGAAGATTCGCCTTTTGCACTCATTGTCTTTAACGATAACGATAGTATACACCGTACTAATAAAATTGGTGAACCGAATGCAAACATGCATGTGCGAGAATGCAAACGTGTGACGGACAGAGGAGAAAGAAGTTAGCTCGATGGCGGAAGTACCTTATTTTCAGGATCAAGTTAATGAATTTC
This sequence comes from Pinus albicaulis, assembly GCA_034641835.2. Lineage (NCBI taxonomy): Eukaryota > Viridiplantae > Streptophyta > Pinopsida > Pinales > Pinaceae > Pinus > Pinus albicaulis. Next base: position 561,630,045 of record CM076582.1, read on the forward strand.
ATAAAATTTGAGGACAGATTCGAGTTTTGTCATCAGCTATATATGTGATATGATGCTTTTAGATGGTTGAGTTTAATATATTCAAACCTCAGAGGAAATCAATTAACGTGTTTTAGATGGACATGGATACCTTTGAATCTTGGACTCTACCAAATAAAATTGCCACATGGTTCTGTACAGTAAAGTCAGGTTATCTGGTTAAAATTAAAATATAATACATATTTATATGTAAAAATATTGTATAAAAATTATATATCTATATATATGATTCTGATGATGGTTACAGTTTGTTAAGATTAATTAGACCAAATAAAAAGACATAACTATCAGTGTTTATTTAGTTATTTGGTTAATTTATGAATTTGGGACCGATGTTGTTGAGTTGATGTTATGAAAGTATTTGGATTTTTAAAAATAGTTTTATAAGATAATTAATATTTTTATTTGTTTTAGTTTATGATTTAAAATTATAATTTAGAGGTAAGCCTATCAGTGTTTATTTAGTTATTTGGTTAATTTATGAATTTGGAGTATGAAAGTATTTGGATTTTTAAAAATAGTTTTATAAGATAATTAATATTTTTATTTGTTTTAGTTTATGATTTAAAAATTTATAATTTAGCGATATTTAATTTTGAAATTATCTTTTTATTTGGGTAGTATTATTTTTAGTATGATTGTTTTTTATTTATTTTTTCATTTAAATTTTAAATTTCAATGTTTAATTATCTTGTAAAACCAAATTTTAAAAATTTAATTACTTTATAAAATAAAAATTTTACAATTTAATTATTGTAATAAAATTTGAAAATATAAATATTTATTTTAAAATTTATATAATTATTTATTTGTATTAAATATATTGTAAATAGAAAATAATATATTAAATTAATATAATAAAATATTATATGTATAATTTCTGATCTAATTCAATTCAGTTGGTAATCACGTTACCAAATATTATATAAATCATTAAATTCAAAGTTTACATTTTCCAAAAAAAATCAAATCTACAAAACATATATAAATAACAACTCTAAATAATTTTGTTTTAACATATACTCAAATATTATAAATTTCAAAAACGTGGTTAGAGTGTATGTGTTTTGAATCAATTTCAAAATCGTGGTCAGAAAGCAATGCAACCTTATTGCAATTGAGAGTTTATGACATTATACGATGGAATTGATGATATGTGATTAATAGAAATGATATTTAGGTTTAGGTAAATATGGTATATATATTAATATTATTGGTTAAAATAAGGGTGTGAGTAGTTTTGTTGGTATTTATATTAATATTATTTATTAAAATAAGTGTTTGTGATGGATAGGTTTTAGGTAGAATTATATTATGTATTATTTTCATAATATTTTATTTTATTATTATTTATTATTATAGAATTTAATAAGTGGAATTTAGACATATTTAGATTAATATATTAGAGGTTATATTATAAAATATATAGAAAGTTATTAACAAATATGTTATATTATATGACAATTAGTTGGTTCTAATAAATCTTAAGATCATAAGATGAAATATTTCTAAATTTGAGTATATCTCTCATGTCCACAATCTAACTTAAAAACTTATATTGAAAAAGAAATGGGAGAGAGGTGGCAAAACAAAGGAAGAAGTCATTACGTTTTGTTCCAGAAGGTAGAAAAATATATCGTAATTCAATTATCATAGTAGTAGTTATTTATGGCATGACTCATCATAGTTATTGAAAGACGAATGCTTCATAAAAAGGAATTCTTTCACTCCTACTAGATAATTTTGAATTCTAAGTTATTAGCATGTTTCCTTATGTTTGAAGAAGAGGAGATTTTAGCCAACTAAAAGTAATTTTAGGCTTTTAAACAATTTTAGGCCTTACTTTATAACCAAAAATATGATTTACATTTCCAATGTATCTATAAGAAAGTGAATGTCTCTTGTTTTCATCCTCAAATTATTCCACTAGAATCATGTGATTTGTAATGACACTTACCCTTAATCCATCAACTAAGTCATATATTGATTTGATTAAATTCAACCTCTTACTCAAGAGAAAAATAACCAAATATTTATTTGATGTGAATTAAATATTCTTCCTAAAATTATTAATATACTTAAAAAAATTTGAAAATGAATTTCTATAGTTATCCACTTTAGAGTGTTATTTTGAATTATGACCTAATTTGATTTGACTTCCTAACCATGCCTAAAATTTTAAGGAAAGACCTCTTTTATTTTTATTTCTTGAGTGCACATTGAAATTCCTTACACTTATAAGAATGGATTATTAGAGTGAAAAATTTATAAGAATTAATGAAATATATTATTTTCTTCATCTTCCTAAGTAGTGGTCACTATCATTCCTTTCCCTCCTCTTTGAGTGGCCATCTATCTTCACCCTGAGTGAGTAAAGTGATATTAAGAATTCATAACATTTTAATGTATACCTTGGGTCCTAATAAGTTTGAAAATATTTGAAATTATGTATTTCTTAATAGTTATGCAAAATAATAAGTTTGAGAAGATTTGAAATTATGTATTTCTTGATACTTATACAAATAATGTTATTTTACTATTGCATAAGTTGAAAGAAAAGGTCTTTTAATACTTTCTCTCCTTTTATCTCCTTTTATTTGTCTTTCTTAATTGTTTCTACTTTTTCATCTTAATTATTACTTATTTTTTACTTTATTAAAAAGTTCTAGACAAAATCCTTAGTCAAATTCTATAACTACTACCAAAGAATATAATAAGTTTGATAAAAAAAATATAAAAAATTTAATTTTACATATTTTTATGAACAAAAACCAATTTTAAAATAAATAAAAAAACATTTCCACACATCATAATACTAACCTAATATACATCCATCTCAAAAATGCATTCTATCACCTCCGAAGCCTATAATTCAAAAAATACAACAATATCCTTTCCAATAATGACCAAAAAAAATAAAAAACAGTGACCCACATATAAGCAGTTAAGGAGTGGTAGAAATATGCAACAATAGCATTTCTACTCATGAAAAAAAAAAATTAACCTTTCCAATAATGAAGAAGAAGAAAAAAAATGTGACGCAGAGTTAGATCGCTCAAGGGAGTAGTATGACCAAGAATTTTGTAATAAATAAAAACTCAATTATATTCCTCATATCAACCTAACCTGAGCGACTTTTCTGGAATGTAATAAACGTAAACGTCAGTTCTAACTCTACGAAAAAGATCATCTGAATTGACACAACAAATATGAACGACTTTCATGAACGTGAGTTGCGACCCCAGGGCTCCTCCTTATCTACCAAAAAGAGCACGCGAGTTTTAGGGCTTAATTTTCCTACCACCGGCCTCGCCCCGACATAAATATCGAGACCTATCAAGATTTACAGGTAAAGAGTTGAGAGCGTTTTGCGCCATTTTCTATCTAGATGGTCAGATTCTCGGAGTGTATGAGAACAGCAATCACTTCGTTTTTTATCGATTAATCACAAATATTTGGTAATTAACATCAGGTTTTTAGTAAAATTAGTAATTAACATGAGATTTTTAGTAAATTATTTTGTCAGTAATTAGTAATTTTGTATTCATTATCCACAATGCTTTAGTAATTATGCAGCTCTTCCTCATCCAGAGCAGAACATTCTTGCCTAGATTTTGCACAATGTTTGCCTTAGTCTAACTAGATTGTTTTTTCGCTCTGTAAATCATGGAAATTTTGGTAAGATTTCAAGAAAATTTTTGTAAATCCAAATTATAACTATCAAACTTTAATATTTTGGGTGCCTTGGAGGTTTTGATGGTGTTGAATCTATTTCCATCATCAAAATCATAATTCAAATTACTATTGTTACTATAAGATTTCTTAAATGTCTGAACAATTCTTCCATCTCGTTAGACAACTCCTTTTTGTTCAAGGAGATCATACCAACTTTGAGTTGGGAGAGAAAGACTTAGAGAGATGTGAATGATATTCAGAATATAAGCACACTAAGATTGACGAATTGTTTAATATAATTGTTTTAAATTTATTTGAAATAAAACTAATATTATTAAGTTGAGAGACTTATTTTACAATCCAATATGATGTGTAAGAATGTCTTTCTATTATCAAAATTGAAAATTTATTAATACCATAATAAAAAAATTTAAAAATCAAATAACTATACAAAATATTTAAATAAAATTATTTCATAAAAACGTACTTTTACTTTGCACTTGAAAAAATTGAATCCCTCTCAATTTATATTAAATCCATATGATTCATATGAAATCTCTTCAATAAAATGGTGAACATGTCTATGAATTTAGTTATGGTATTGTTCATATTTCCATTGTTATTAGTCTCACACAGACTAGTTGTACGTGCTTAGGGAATTGTATGTTAGCCGAACGGATTGTTTTCGAGGCCTTATGTTTAATATTCCATTAGCTTTGGCTTCTTATTAAGGCAGTTGCAAAACGAACGATTTCTGGTTGGTGCGTTCTTAAATTTATTTAAGATATTTTTATGATTTTCAATTTTTTTTTATTAAAATTATAATTTTTTTAAAACTTATATTTTTAATTGTATAATTGGAATTCTATATATTAAGATATTATAAAATATTACAAGGAGGTCTTCAACCCTACTTTAGAAGATTAAAAGTATTTTTTTGTTTTAACTAGTTCAAAGAAGAAAATTAATATAGCCAAGATTAGAACGAACTCTTATGAGCTCTATAATGAAACTTGTTGTTGGATAGTTCCTAAAACACCATGGATGCCATCTCTGTGTGAGAATATGAACATTGAGGATGAAAATCACTTCCTCTTAAAGTGCCCTTAGTACAATCACATTAGAGCTCAATTTCATAATCTTTCTTGCAATACGGACCTCACTAACCTTTTAAGATGTCAAAATTATAGTGAGCTCGGGAGGCTTCTCTCCAAGCTTTTTGAGCATAGGAATATAATCTTAAATCAAACTAAATAACTCTTTTCTTTAGGTCCAATAGACCAAATATTGGTTTGAGTGGACATTAACCACCACCATCATCATCATTAAACAACTTAAATTAGATTTTAAAAAAAAATCTTACCATTAAATAATTTAAATTGGATTTTTAATTTATTTTCTATTTTTTTTTAAATAATAAGAAAAAAATATTTAAAAAAAATATTTTGTCTATTTTTTTAATAGAATTTGAAATATAGTTTTTAAAATATTTTAATGTGTCATTTATAATTATATTAATTTTTTTAATAATAATTTTTTTTAATATTCTTATGTTCGTAAGAAAGCATATATTTTACAATAATAGGAGTGGTGATAATTAGGAGTATTTTTCTTTTCTTTTAAAGGGATAATGTTGATTAGCATTTATTAAGACTAATTTTAAAACCAGCTGGTCATTTAAATGGCTTATTTTAAGAAAATATAATTTTAACTACTTAAATTTATACTAATTTAATTTAATATTAGGTTGATTATATTATATTTGTAAAATATCAAGATAAAAAATAAGATATCATGTGGTTGTAAAGTTCTTAATGATTTCTCAATAGGTTAATTTTATATTATTTAAAAAAATGATATATACATTTTCAATTTTTCAATTTTGTATTATCATATTATTTTACTTTAAATATTATTAAAAAATTATATATTATATATGCTTATTGTGACAGCTGCATTTAACATTAACTAGTTGTTAATTTGGAAAGATTGAGACAATTTATGTTTTGCTAGAAATGTTATTTTCTTTATTGTTAATTGTGAATAATAAAATTAGTTATGAGAAGTGATTCCATAAAAAGTAAAAAAAGACTCATGGTAATTTTTTTCCAAGAACTAAAAGGTGGTTGAACAGTTTGAACAGTTACCTGCTCCTTTGGGGATAAGAGACTCACCGTAGTGAGGAATGGGGGTTCTGTTCAAAGACTAAGGAAGAGAGTGGAAATTTTTCCTGAGCTGGTAGAGACTGGTGGAAAATCTCTCAGTTGTCCTAAAATATTCTGGTACTGACTGGACTTGGGGTCCTCAAGTCACAGCAGAAATATACTCCCAACCTAAAGCACGGGGGAAGAGCAGGACGTCATTGCCTCTCTTGAAGGTTGGGAGGAATATCATCCGCAGTAATAATTTTCAGATAAGTTACTAATTCTATTCAGTATTTGAAGTTACAGAAAAGAATACTACAAGATTTGTACACAATTGAATGTTAATTATTTACTTATTTAAAAAAAAAATTGTGAAAGATATATTGATTTGTTGAAAAGGTTCAAAAGTAGTGATTTCTGTAAGTTAAACCCTGAGAATTGACAAACTATTTGTAGAAAGAATCATTGTTTTATTTAAAAGAAGAAATATTGTTTATTTGCATAAATAAATACTATTTTGCTGTAGAAGGAAACATTGTATTAATTTCAGAAAGAAATATTGTTTTTAATCCGTAGAATGAAGGAATGATGCAATATAAGGAAGAACTATTAATGCTAAACCTAGAAAACTGCAATGAAGAGTATTCATTTGTCACATAAGGACATAGTGCTTTTTCATAATTTGGAACATAGTATATATATAGGAATTTTATCATTAGAGAAAAAGAAAAAAGGACCTCGGGTTTAAACTGTATCATTTCAAATCAAATTAACAACTAATGATCAGAGGACGTAATCCATTCTGGTTCGAACTAAGCTAGAACAAGGTGAACCGTTGGCTTTGGGTGTAGGGGTGAAACCCCAACCTAGTGCTCATCGCTACCTCTAACCCTTAATACACAAACAAAGTTGTAAGTGGTTCGGAAACCATTAAGCAAGTAAAGATACATAGCAAAAAATGCTATAACAATTCGTTCATCTTAAAAAGAAGGAAATAAAGCTGAAGAATAGTTTTATATTAAAAAATACAGAGAACAAACGCACCTAAACCAGAATTTAATTCTGAAGGTAGAGTATGTAAATATAGACTAGGATTGAATAGAAAATACAATTTTTATAAACTAGAAAAAAAAATGGAGCACACAGTCCTTACCATTACAATATTTATGACCGAAAAGGTGACATAAATAATATATGTGCTTATATATATAAATATAACAATTTACATGTAGAGACATTAGAGTAGTGTATTCTTCGGAACAAAATAAACAAACCACAGTAATAACGTGGAGAAGCCGACTATAAGGAGTATAAAAATATTATCCAAGGCCTAATAGAATTCTAGCCTGGAAATGTTAAATATATATATACAAATGTGTGGGAGAATTGTTCTTTAAAAATAAAAAAAGTCAAGATAACTAAGTAATGCTCATTGGGAAAGTCCTTAGAATTGAACATGCATTCGGCTCCATAACCTAGTTAAAGCAAGAAAATCGGATGGGATAGGAAATATTTCCAGGAAAAACTATTGGAAGTACCTGGTATGTGAGCCAAATACATTAGCTGAGGACCGATAATTTTGGAGCACAAAATAAGAAGGATATTTCTGCACGTATTTTCCATCGGTATAAGAGCTAACCTGCAAATATGGAACCCAGTAAAGAGTACTAAAGATGCCATGAGGTAAATACCTAAGGCACTCAAATAAAAATGTAAAAATGAATAAACTGTATTCAAGGAGTGAGAAAGTCGGAATTTCATACCTATGGAAGAAATGCTTCGTGAAGATTCCGAGCCTCGAACTGGAATTAAATAAAAAGAAAACAAAAGTAACAAAACTTGAAAATTAAACATTGACAATAGTTATGATTCTAGATTCGAAATAAGCTAGTAAAAAAAACTCCAAAGATAAAACGTGAATAGGAGATTACTTGAACCAAGAAGCCTGAAAGACTTTGGAGGCAAGAAAACTGCTACGGCATCGGAGGTTGAAGAAAATGCAATAGCAACTGAGCTTGAGCTTTGTCAGGATAACCAAAGTGGTCCAAATTAGGATATCCCATCCCTGCCATGCAGTAAACCATAGAGCATCTTGCCACTAAAGATAATAGAGGAGGTGAAGAAGCATGTTGCCAAGCAGAGCCGGAGTTCCATCGTCTCAGTAATAACCCTCAAAACCAGAGAAAATTAACCAAGGAAAACAAAAAATGATAAATGATAGAGCTATCGGGGTTTGCATGAATATCAAGTCACTTCCCACCAGAAGTGCCAACCGCATATCTCTAAGAAAATCAACAGTGATATCTATGGTAGGTAGCCATCGGAACCTGTAAACAATCACAAAATATCTAATCTCTATCAAATAATTTAATACCAGTACAAACCACAATTAATATTCTAGGATGTGCTAGCTAAACCATTAGAGTTAACAAAGTATGAAACATAAAGTATACAGGGATTTAGATAAGCTTAATTTTTTGGTATGATTTTACAAAGGTCTTGGTCTGATTTTACAAAGAATTGTTTTGGGTTTAAGGAATTTTCTTGGATTTACATCCAAAGAAAATTTTTGCAAAGGATTGTTTTGGTTTAAAAAACTTTTCTTGGAGGTACATTCAAAAGACATTTCTTGGAGGTATGTGATACATTTTTTAGATGTTTTTTCAGCTTCATTTTTTATGAAAGTATGGATTTGGGCTTAATTTTCATTTTTTTTGAAGGTATGGATTTGGACTTAATTTTCAAAGAACCCTTTTTAAGCTTAATTCTAAAATGACTCTTTTTTTTTTTTTTTGTAAGTAAGCAGTTGTATTAGAACAAAATAGTATACAAAAAATTACAAAATGACTGCCAATACCCAAAGGTAGAAAGGCTGGACAGCCCTAAAGCATCTGTGAAGACAGACATAGACACAGTGACCCGAACATAAGCAAACAAATGAAACATAGGTTGACCGCCATGCCCACCATTATAGCCAAAAATAAGGACCAAAAGGCCAGAGTTGGTAATCCATGCAAGGATGCCCATAGTAAGGAACATTAAGCCGAACAAGAGATAACAATCTAACATAGACAGATAGCTACAAGCCGAAAGAAACCAGCCAGAAGGTGAAAACAAGAACATTACATTTTAGTCCTCCCCTCAGACCCACTCGGTCCTGCCGAACCAGGCCCTTCAGCACTAGGATGTTTCACAATCGGACCATCAGCACTCGCACCTCTAGAACTCGGACTCCCTCCAGCATCGCTTAGAGGCATAGTGCACAGACTCTTTTTAGACTTAATATTCAAAGGAAATTTTTTGGACATTTTTTGAAGTATTTTTTAAAGTGATATTTTTTTAGAGGCTTTTTTGAAGTATTTTTTAAAGTGCCATTTTTTAAGAAGTTGGAATTAATTTTCAATGGACATTTTTTGGAGGCATTTTTTGAAGTGACATTTTTTTAGAGTACGTGTTTTGGGTTGAAGTAAATCTTTTATAATGATTTTTTAGAATGAGTTTTTGTCTAACTTTTTAAATGAAATTTTTTTGTAGAACTTCGAAGGAAATATTTTGAGCTTCGTTTCATTTTTATAAGACATTTTTTTCTCAAATTTTTTGAAGTAAGTGTTTTGGATTGAAGTATGTATTTTTTGCAAAATTTTTAAAATGAGTTTTTTTTTTTAAATTAAATCTTTTTTGATGTTTTTTTTCTAATTGAGTTTTTGTCTAAATTTTTTAAGGAAATTTTTTGAACTTCATACTCTATTATCATGGGAAATCGAAGGAATTGTATGAGAAAATATCATTGAAAAAAATACCCTAAGGAATGTAGAGAAGAGACGAGAAAATATCACAAAAGAAAGATAGAAGTACTCTCAAATATTGAAGGGGAAAATCAACCTCAACTAGAAGTTGAAGCAGGTATGTAAATGTAAATATTATAAGTTTGATATATTTAAAATTTTCCTAGTGTAAAATGTGAAGCTTAATTTTTATTTGATGAAGTAATTTGAAAATATTTTGCAATGTAAACAGAGAGAGATATTTCTCAAAACATTGATGATGAGATACAAAATTTTGAAAGAGAAAGTGAAAGAGATATTGAACTAATGATTGAAGATGGTGAAAATGTTGAAAGAAATTCAATTGAAGGAATTGAATCACAAGGTATGTACACACACACACACACACACACACACACATATATATATATATATATATATGTTGAACACATGCACGTATTATTGAAATTATACATATATTTATTAATTTAGTTATTTATTGAGTATGTAAACTTATTATGTACTATTCATTTGAATATGTACAGATGAAATCAATGTCGATGATGAAATGTTAGAAAATGTTGACACTCACACATATGGAGATAAAAGAGCTGACCATTATATACGATATCGTGTTAACCACATTTTTGATACATAATTCATAAAGGAAAATGTGACAGTTCAAGCCCAAATGTTGAAAGGTCTCCTATCATTAAGGAAATTAAAAGAAGCTACGATTTTATTGGGTATTCGAAAATCAACCAAAGATAAAAAAAAAAATGAAGGAAAATGTGATACAAAATATAAATAGTGCTATAAATTCAATTAGAAGATCTAGACAAAAAAATGTTTCAGTTGTACGTAGAGAAATACATATGGCAGTGGTTTCATCAGTTACTAAAGAGAATTGCTTGGTAAAATATATGGCACGAGCATTAGAAACCTCACGAAAAACTTTGCACAAACATTGGAAATTTCGGTTGCAAATAGATGTAAATGATGAACTCGCTTGTTGGACAACTATTTGTAGGCAACCATACAAATATAGACTTGAAGAAAATGTTAAAAAAATAATATATGAATATTGGAAGAACAATTCGCGTGTTTCGCCAATTGCAAAGCAAGTGATGCGAAGAAGAATAGCACAAAATCAATACGAACAACATGAAAATCATTTCTTGGAAAACACTCAGATAGAGTTGTTCAACAAGTTCAAAGAATAGAATCATGAAATTCATGTGTCAATCAGTGCTTTTGTTCAACAAAAATCATGGTATGTAAAACCTATCATTGTACACGACACTTGTTGTTGTCATCATCATGTGGAATTTGAGTTATATTATGACACATTCCTTAATTTTGGTAAAACATTTTGGAATGATTCACCTCCTCCTTCCACTATCTGTGATTTCATATCTCAAATTCTATGTGAAAGACAAAGCGATAAACTATTTTACAAAAATAAATGTGTTGGTGGTAAAAAATGCGATGATTGTAGAAATTTGACTAAATTTCAAAATGAATATCATATTGATATAAATGATCAATCATTTTCTAACATGAAAGTGAAATCGAAGAGATATGAATATATCCATACATCGATTCAAGGTGCAAATAGTGCTAAAAGAATTGAATTACGAGAAGAAGAATTTTTTGTGATAGAATTTTTGAGAAAGTTTGAGGTATAAATTTATAAATACACCAAGCATTCCCATAGAGCTCGATAGTAATACTTGCAATTCAAAAACTTCCGTGAATTTTTTCCACCAGGGACCATTTTGTCAGTAATTGATTTTGCAGCAAACTACAGATTTGTTCCACAAAACGAAATTCAGAGTGAATATTATCATTCTGACCAAGTCTCCATGCTCATCCATATTATATATAGACATGCTAAACAAAACACCAATCATATAGAAAGCACCAGTGAAAAATGATATCTTATTAAAGAATATCACTTTTATATCAGTGATGATCATACACATGATACAAATTTTGTACAACACTGTTTTGGAAAGATTTATGACTACTTGAAAAGTCATGGAATAACATTCAATGAACATTGGATATGGTTAGATGGATGCGCAGGTCAATTAAAATTTTCACGATCATTATTTTGGCTGTGTTTTATTAATAAGAAAACCCACATTAAACATTATTGGAATTTCTTTAAGACTAGTCATGGAAAAGGAGAACATGATGGTGCAGGGGCATGCATAAAACGAGCACTTCGAAGATATCAAATGAACCCCTCTACAAGACGAATTATGGACGCTAAAGAAGTTGTTCAACGGTGCATCGCTGCTCTAAGCCATGAGACTAACCAATCAAGGGAAATGCGAAGGTACATTAAATTCAATTTTTTTTGGTTATCTAATTTTAAACAGTGTACATTTATCACAATTTGATTATCTTTGATTGATTATATTTTGTATTTTGATATCATATTTACATTCTTCTTTGAATTTTCCATATAAATGTTTTTTTGGCATATTGGGATCAAAGAAGTAGATAGATCAATTGGAAATGACGTTGAAACAATAAAAGGGAGTTGAAAATTTCATTCAATTAAAACAAAGTTGTCTAGAAATATGTTTCCATTTGATAAAAGAAAATATTCTTGTTTTTTCCATGTTTGCATAGACAACACAAAATCCAATGATGTTTGTGAAAACAAAATATATGTAAAATATTGGAAACATACAGAGCTAAATAAAAAGGGAAAAATGTCAGTTGCAATGTTTGAAGAAATGTAATCAGAGGAGACTACAATATCATCCGATGGTGATCGAGTTTCTGATCTTGTTAAATAAGGTAACATTTGAATTGCTTTCAAATGATAAAGATATAGAAATAAATTTAAATACATAAGTTTGTTAAGTTTGTTTTATTGTGTAGGATATTTTTTTGCTGTAATTGCACCTACTGAAAGTGATGAAAATTTGAAGTATTATTTGATGCATTGCACTGAATGAAAAATGAAATTATTAGAAAACTATAATGTTCACAGGTTTCTATATGAAAGAGTATCTATTATACTGAAAGGTTATTTTTTCAGAAAAACTAATGAAAGCGGGGATTTTGTTTACTTTGAAGACTATGAACCTAATGTCATAAGTTTTCAATATAGTCACTTGGTGTGTGCAACACGCATAAAGTTGATAGAGGTTCAATCAAAGGAAAAAACAAAAATTAAGAAATGGAAAATGTCAAAATCCGATCATGAACGGATCATTAAAGGTGGCATTTCATTGGAATTTTTTTTATTTAACTGCCCAACAATTTATTCTCTTTGGATTATGTTTTAGAATTTCCAGAAATGAACTAAAAATTGAGCTGCCTTGTTATGTTATATGTGCAAGTGCTTGCACACGTACAAATTGTTTTGGTACATGCAAACTAGGATAAACTGAAAGTAGCTTTTCTATACATGCATTGATGAAAAATGATATATATATATATATATATATATATATATATATATGTTATAGAATGGTAATTAATTGTTCAAGTAGTTTTACTATGTGCATTGATGAAAAATGTTTCACATACTGAATATATATGTTCTAGAATGCAATTAATTGAAAGTAGTTTTTCTATGTGCTTTGATGAAAAATGTTGCACGTACTGGATATATACACGGACTGAATGTGACTAGTTTTTCTCATGGGATTTTCTGGTAAAAAGTATCCACAATGTAAATAAATCATCCACAGTATAGTTTTGTACGAAGATTCCTTTCAGACAAGAGACCCGAAGCACTTCTCCGACTTTTGTTGGGATTTGAGCCACATATCTATTCCTGATAGAAAATAGTACAAAATTTGTTTGTCCAATGGTCGGATATGTTCTAGGAAACTAACTAAAAGTAGATTTTCTATGTGCATTGATGAAAAATGTTGCACGTATTGGATATATATATGTTCTAGAATGCAATTAATTGTTCAAGTAGTTTTCCCATGTGCATTGATGAAAAATGTTTCATGTACTGAATATATATGTTCTAGAATGCAATTATCTGAAAGTAGCGAAATTCTATAGGCATTGATGAAAAGTAGCTAAATTCTATTAGCATTGATGAAAAATGTTGCGCGTACTGGATATATATACATTATAGATTGCATTTTAAAAATTTATGATTGTTTTCAACACATCTAACAAGACCTAGAATCTTATATATATATATATTGTACTTCAATCATTTTAACATATATATTCAAACATGTGTAAAATCATTTCTACATGTACATATATTCATGTGATTTTTTTTTGTTTGGAAAACGACAACTTGAATTTTAAAAACAAAACATAATATCATAATCACATGTCAAATGTAGTTAAACCATCCAAAACTTGAGTTTTAAAAACTTTTTGATTATATCACAACATTACTTCACATGCCATGCCAATTGTAGTTCAACTATCCAATAAAAACATTTAACATTATATCACATGCCAAATGTAGTTCTTGACCATCCAAAACTTAACTTTTAAAAACAAAACAAATTATAACACAATATTACTTCACATGCCAAATGTAGTTCAACCATAACATTTTAAAAACAAAACAAATTATTTAACACAACGTTACTTCACATCACATGCCAAATGTAGTTCAACCATCCAAAACTTGAGTTTTAAAAACAAAAAAAATTATATATAACACTGTAACATTACTTCACATGCCAAATGTAGTTCAACCATCTAAAACTTAAGTTTTAAAAACATTATATATCACATTCACATGTACCAGATATAGTTCACATAAAATATATCCCAAATTTGTAGATCTCACAAGTATCAAGTATCAAGTTATGTATGACTGCATCTAGATAATATATAAAAAAGTAAATTTAAGACAAGAAATCTATTGAAAATATAATGTTGCACGTGTGCATGTGCATCATCCATCAAATACAGGTGGGCGTAGTGTCTTTCCCAGCAAAGTCTCAGTCCACGAGCTATCTTGTGAAGCATGGGGAACCTGTACACAATGTGTACAAACATTAAAATTTGATGTTTTAAAATTGAGTGAGAATATATAGAACTTCATGTCAAAAAAAAAAAAAAAAATATCATGCAATACCTCATGAGGTTCCCTCTCCATTTGTTGCTTGTCTGCTACAACTTTCCCCATGGGAACATCTCCAACAGTAAACTGTACAATATATATATATATATATATTAAAAAATTTCAAATGAAAATGCATATATATAAACTTATTTTCAATAATATTAAAAAAAAAGTTAGACAACTTGTTCAAATGGTTGAAATGGTGTGGATGTTCCTATCTCCATCGCTAGAGTTTGTGGAGAAAATAAATCCTCTATGGAAACCTAAAATTCAAAAAAATTAAAAGTATAAAATAACTCAAGATCAAGATCTCAATTTATAATAAAACATTTTAAACTTAAATTTATAAATTATAACTTAAAAACATATATATTTAAGTGAAAAATTGAATACTTTTGCAGGTGGATTTGGCACATCTCATAAGAAAGGCTCCAAAAAAAGATCTCCAAAAACCTAAAATTCAAAAAATTTAAAATAACTCAAAATCTCTAGATCTCAATTTATAATAAAACTTTTAAGCGTCAATTTATAACTTATAATTTAAAAACATATATATATATATATATATATATATAAGTGAAAAATTGAATACTTGTGTTGTCGGATTTGGCACATCTCCTAAGAGTGGTTCAGAAAGAAAATCTCCAAAAACCTAAAATTTAAAAAATTTAAAAAAACTCAAGATATAGATATATCTCATTTTTTAATGGAAATTTTTGAGGTGGAATATATAACTTAAAAACATAAATTGTAAAAGTAAAAATTTGTCCATACTTCTTGTTGTGGATCTGGCACATCTCCTAAGGAAGTAGAAGGTACATCTCCCAAGGAAGAAGAAGGTACCGCCATCCCAAAAATATCGGACAGAATCAAAATATGTTAAAATATTTTATTATATATGTACATGTACATGTGTGCACAATTATTTATTTTAAAAATATCACTTAAAAAACACTAACATTTGCCAACATATCTTGATGGTGAGACCCATCTTGATTGTTTGAACAAGAGGCTCCGAACGTGATATTAACATTTTCGTCATTCATCAAGTGTGACAACTGCAAATAGTGTTAACATATAATGATACATTTTTGTTAGATTAACGTATACAAATAAATGTATGTACATATATGTATTTATTACAAATTGTACATGTATTAAAATAATTGAACCCTAACCATTAACACATATCGTTCCCATGCCCTCTTCCTTGTGAACAATTAGGCCAAGCCAACCATTGCGACAATTCTTTGCATATGTTTTGAGATCTTCAACACTCATGTTGTCAATCTCTTCATCTGTATAATATACAAAATTAGTGCGTGCATTCTCACGTGCTCTTTGTCGATTCAGACAAACATCGGCTCCACCCAATCCACTGTGAACATTGTCTATGATGGCATCCCTTGCTTCTCGACTAATTTGAGAAGTGGCTTCCATCTCTAACTGCAAAGTTTCGACACGAACAGGTCGACTAACCAATGGTGGCTAAAAACGAGGCAACTCAGTATCACGCCTAGTGCCCCTATGGTCACACAATCGACCTTTCCCAGGACCAAAAAATTCAGAGGGGAGGTCATTGTAATTGGGTTTCATTTGCAAAAATAATTTTGAAAAATAAAGCGGAACCTCGTCGTTCCATGGGAGTCTTCCATAGGCCGCAAGGTGTCTATAATACAAATAGTAAGCTACATCAAGGTGCTTGAAATATTGCACCTTCAGCATCTTTCTTTTCAGCCCTTCTTTGAAATTAAACATAGACTTTGCCATTGTTGTTGTAACTCTTTCTTTAACAACCTCCCATTTATCGGGACCCATCATTATTTCCTTTCTTTTTCTCATGACTTCCACAAAAATATCAGTGGTTGGCCCATGCTTTCGGTATACATCTACTATTTGGCCTAAAGAGTGTGTAACTATTTCCAAGCTTTTTCGACTCTCAGCAGGTAGAGTCAAAGCCACGAGATCTCTCTGCAATTTTGCATGAAGAAGTTGACACCTTTCTAAGGTGCATTGATGTATGTTTCTTTCCCAAGGTATATCAGATTGTCGGCCGGATAAGTCGTGGTGGGTGGACAACCTTCTTCTTGAATGAAGCGTTCTGCCCTACGTCTTTTTTTACCAACATTTGGAGCATTTTCAGCCTCTGCATCAATATATAAAATTTTGTATATTAGAAAAAACACATGTAAACACATTTGTACAAATTGAATGAAAAAAACATTCAAATTGATGGCCACCTCGATGTGGTTGGCTAGCATCCTGCCCACCCTGAGACTGTTGAGAACCAAAACGACTCTACTGAGAACCAACACGACCATCTGTTGATTGGCCTATGTGGGGAATAAATATCACCACCTTCATGCAACCTGCTAGCACTTATTGATGGCCCTTTAAGGGGATTTGAACCACCACCAACCTCTCGAGATGAGAGAGAAGCTTCACAAACAAATATGAATTTATAATCAATTGAAAAATGCATTCATACATATAAATACATGTACATATTCATTGATTAAATTGCGTGAACCATACCACGACTAGGTGAACCATGGGCATGCTCCATTGATGGAGTAGATACTCTTCTCCTCTTAGCTCCTAAAAAATAAAAATTGAAACTTATTAACAACTAATTTAACTCACAAAGTTGATAAAAAATCAATTCCTTATGTACACGCATGTATGTATATGTATGGAGATTTAAGATTATATTTAAATACCATGAACATCCCTCGATCTCTAATCCCCCTCTCTCGTAGAGATATGGGATTCTGTTGATATTCGTCGTTCATCCTCCATGATATATATATCTACGGTGGACATTTACAATTATTTTTTTAAATGACTAATTTAAAATAAATTCAAAATAAATTTCAGAAAATTAATGTAATTTAATGTACACAAATTATGTAAAACACAACTTTCAAAGCACTAATTGACGTGTGAAACTCAATTTAAGCAAAAAAATTTATAAAAATGTTAAGTTCACCAAATTTCACTTTACATGGTGGAAGCACACTTGGTATAAAATTGAAAAAAACATATTGTCATTTAAAAAAAAGTGAAACTCCATTTAAACAAAAATTTGTTGAAGTCCATGCATTTTAATTTTATAAAAATGTGAAGTTCACCACTTGTTGCAAATGTGAAGTTCACCAAGTTGCGCTTTATATGGTGTGGTGGAAGCACACTTGGTATATAATTGAAAAAAGCACATGGTCATTAAAAAAGAAGCATTTATACTTGTACAAAACACACACATATCCAAGATATGTTACAATTTCCATCAATAAATTTTGAAGGACAGCGTCTCAACACTAATTCATCTTTGAGAGATGAATCTTGAATTTTTTAAGAAGAGCGTTTCAAAACTAATTCATCTTTGAGAGATGAATCTTGAATTTTCGAAGAATGGCGTCTCAAAACTAATTCATCTTTGAGAGATGAATCTTGCATTGGCATTGCCCCGTATAATTCTAATTCATCTATTAATTCATCTTTGATAGATGAATCCTGAATTGGCATTGCCCCGTGAAATAGATCAGAAGACATATTATTCACATTTGTACAATGTCTTATACTAAAAATTTGAAATTGGCTAACAATATTGTTTGCTATTCCATGCAGTTCTTTTAACCTCTCCTTCTTAACTTGGTACATGACATTCATCTGGCTGCACACAAGTTCAGAATTGGTGAAAACTACAATTCCATTTGATCCATACTCCATAGTTGTTCCCAAGCCTTCTTTCAATCCAATATAATATGTCTCGTTGTTTGTTGTTCTTCCCGGTATATTTATTTTCCTTTAGACGGCTTTGCTAGTCGCAATATTGGAAAGCACATATGTAATCACTATTTTCCTTGGATTGGGATAGCAAGAAACATCTATGCATAATTTCCATTTTTCAACCATATTTAGTGGTTTTTTTATCCTTATATATATATATATATATATTAAATTGACATTTATTGCAAATGCATGGGAGAAATGACACATGTGCATGAGATAAATGACATGTGCATGGTTTATTTTAAAGTTTGACTTAAAAAGTTTATGGTAGAATTCACATCTAAAATTAATGGGAGGAAGCCTTTAGTTTGTGGGAGAAATGAATTTTATGCACTTACTAAAACAACTAGTTATGTCAAAAGTCACACCTTTATGAGTTTGTGGGAGAAATGAAATAGAAATGACACATGCCTTAAAGTTTGCCTAAAAGTTCATGGGAGAAGGGAGAAATGACACATGTACAAGGTTTGACTTAGAGTGGTAGTGTTTTATGGATATGAAAATGAAGAACTTCTATTTAGATTTGTTACAGAGATTGACTGTAGGGGCATTTACTAGATATGTCACCTTTGAGAAAAAATGAGATCCAGAGGCTACCTGGCCCTTTACAGACTCTGCCTTTAGAACTTGTAGAAGATAACACTCAACAGATAGACTAAAATCCTATGGAAGTTCAAAATCCTATGAGAGTTCAGCCACTTTAGGTTCAATTTTTAGGCCTTAAAGTTTGAGAGAAATAACATTTACATGGTTTGCAAAATTATTTTATGCACTTACAAAAAACATGCTTTAGAGTTAATGGGAGAAAGCCAACATGACATGTATGCTTTAAAAACTTTGCCTAAGAATTTATGGGAGAAATGACACATGTACACAGTTTTCCTTAAAGTGGTTGAGGTTTATGGATATTAAAATAAAGAAATTCTATTTAGATATGTTACAGAGATTGACTATAGGGGCATTTACTAGATATGTCACCTTTGATAAAAGATGAGATCCAGAGGCTACCTGGCCTTTTACAGACTCTGCCTTTAGAACTTGTAGAAGTTAACAGTCAACAGACAGACTAAAATCCTTTGGAAGTTCAAAATTCTATGAGAGTTCAGCCACTTTAGGTTCAATTTTTAGGCCTTAAAGCTTGAGAGAAATGACATTTACATGGTTTGCAAAATTATTTTATGCACTTACAAAAAACATGCTTTAAAGTTAATGGGAGAAAGCCAACATGACATGCATGCTTTAAAAACTTTGCCTAAGAATTTATGGGAGAAATGACACATGTACACAGTTTGCCTTAAAGTGGTTGTGTTTTATGGATATTAAAGTGAAGAACTTCTATTTAGATCTATTCTAGAGATTGACTGTAGGGGCATTTACTGGATATGTCACCTTTCATGAAAGATGAGATCCAGAGGCTACCTGGCCCTTTACAGACTCTGCCTATAGAACTTGTAGAAGTTAACACTACCTGTCCCAATTATACCCTATGAAGTGTGTAGAGGACCCGTGGAATCACTCACACTACTTTACGTAGATATAAGGGTGTATAAGAGTGTACTAAGTTAGAAAATATGGTCATATTATTTGATATCTTTCCCAAGAGCCCAAATGTACTCCTTAAGTATATGTGGGGTCTATATAACCATCTACAAAAACAAGTGGTTCTTTCCAAGCTAAGGATAATGTATGAGCCATGAGTGTATATGCACATTATCTAGAAACCATCTAGGCCAAAATAAATGGTACTTCAGTGGTTTGAAGAAAACATAGCACCAAGAAGCTTTGAAGGAGGGGAATAAGAACAGGAAATAGGAGGATAAGAATAAAATAGCCACTACACATCCATGCAAGGGTAGTAGAAATAATTCTAACCTTTGCAACATTGATGGTCACATTAAGGAGAATTATTGGATGTTTGGTATGTGTTATATTCTTTATGTGAATATCTGCATGCACTATATATTTTTCTAAGCATAGTGGTGGGAATAAAATGGGCGGAAAATACCCCCACTTTAGGGTTTCATATAGACGAAAAATTCACCACACACAGGTGTTCAGGGGTAGCACCCCAAAAAAACGTTTTTGGGAAAAAATAAGCATAGTTTTGAGATATATAGGTCCAAAATGGAATAGTTGTTGGTGAACGAATATCAGTGGATCACTATGGATATATTTGCTTCATTAAAAGGGATTTTTAGAGAAGGATGTACACTAAGTTGGAAAGAAGGGAAAATATCACAATTATATACATTAATGCATGTGTTTTACATTGAATATTTTTCATTTTATTAAGAATCTATTTGAAACAATTAACTATATAAGGTTAAAACCTATGTTTTGTATCAAATCACTTTTGGTTTCAATGGGAAACTTTTATGGCTAATGTGTTTTTCTCGAAATGTGATAGACTCCATTAAAATGGGAGATATATTGAAATGATTCCTATGGTGAAATAAAATAGTTGAGTAGTTTAAAGATATAGGTGCATAAATTCAATGAGCATAGTTTTGAGATATATAAGTCCAAAATGAAATAGTTGTTGGTGAACAAATATCAGTGGATCACTATGGATATATTTGCTTCATTAAAAGGGATTTTTCTAGAATGATGCCCACTAATTTGGAAAGAAAGGAAAATATCACAATTATATGTAAATGTGCATGTGTTTTACATTGAATATTTTTCATTTTATTAAAAATCTATTTGAAATAATTAACTATATAAGGTTAAAACCTATGTTTTGTATCAAATTACTTTTGGTTTCAATGGAAAAGTTTTATGGCTAATGTGTTTTTCTCGAAATGTGATAGACCCCATTAAAATGGGAGATATATCGAAATGATTCCTATGGTGTAATAAAATAGTTTCAAGTAGTTTAAAAATATAGATGCATTAATTCAATGAGCATAGTTTTGAGATATAAAAGTCCAAAATGGAAGAGTTGTTTGTGAACAAATATCAGTGGATCACTGTGGATATATCTGCTTCATTAAAAGGGATTTTTCTAGAAGGATGTCCACTAAGTTGGAAAGAAGGGAAAATCTCATAATTATATGTTAATGTGCATGTGTTTTACATTGAATAATTTTCATTTTATTAAAAACCTATTTGAAACAATTAACTATATAAGGTTAAAACCTATGTTTTGTATCAAATTACTTTTGGTTTCGATGGGAAAGTTTTATGGCTAATGTGTTTTTCTCGAAATGTGATAAACCCCATTAAAATGGGAGATATATCGAAATGATTCCTATGGTGTAATAAAATAGTTTTAAGTAGTTTAAAAATATAGATGCATAAATTCAATGAGCATAGTTTTGAGATATAAATGTCCAAAATGGAAGAGTTGTTTGTGAACAAATATCAGTGGATCACTATGGATATATCTGCTTCATTAAAAGGGATTTTTCTAGAAGGATGTCCACTAAGTTTGAAAGAAGGGAAAGTATCACAATTATATGTTAATGCATGTGTTTTACATTGAATATTTTTCATTTTATTAAGAATCTATTTGAAACAATTACCTATATAAGGTTAAAACCTATGTTTTGTATCAAACCACTTTTGGTTTCAATGAGAAACTTTTATGGATAATGTGCTTTTTCTCGAAATGTGATAGACCCCATTAAAATGGGAGATATATCGAAATGATTCCTATGTTGTAATAAAATAGTTGAGTAGTTTAAAGATATAGATGCATAAATTCAATGAGCATAGTTTTGAGATATATAAGTCCAAAATGGAATAGTTGTTGGTGAACAAATATTAGTGGATCACTATGGATATATTTGTTTCAATAAAAGGGATATTTCTAGAAGGATGGACTAAGTTGGAAAGAAGGGAAAATATCACAATTATGTGTTAATGTGCATGTGTTTTACATTGAATATTTTTCATTTTATTAAGAATTTATTTGAAACAATTAACTATATAAGGTTAAAACCTATGTTTTGTATCAAATTACTTTTTGTTTAAATGGGAAACTTTTATGGCTAATGTGTTTTTCTCTAAATGTGATAGACCCCATTAAAATGGGAGATATATCTAAAGTATGTGTTTTTCTGGATATTTTGATGGGGCTTCACAACACTCCAGGTGTGGGTGTGGTGCTTGGCTCATGTTATCCCCTAGCTGCCACTATAAGATTTATTGGCACGGGGGATCTGGAACAAACATGAGGGGTGAAGTCTTGGCTCTGTGGGGCTTGATGTGGTTTTCCAATCAACTCTGTATCGAGAAAATGTGGGTTTACAGAGATTCAAAAGCACTAATTGATCACCTCAATAAGGGCATCACACTGAACCCAGACAATCTATAGTCATGGTTGGATCACATCAACAGCTTAAGGTCCAGTTTCACCTCCTTACATTTCAAACATATCTTTCGTGAAAAAAACTGCCAAGCGAACAACTTATCTAAGAAGGGTCTACGTGGAGTTTTTAGGGTTATGCAATACGAGCTCTCTAACTCAAATGGTAAGGGAGCATCTGGGATGGTAAGTTTTAACTGAAGAGACATATGTTGTCATACAGTACCACAGTTTTTGGAGTTTTTGGGCGCTTGGAATCGGTTTTATGTTATATTTTTACAAACTTTTTATCCCATGTTTAAAAAGTCTTTTAATGAAATATCTGTAACTAGTAGGAACATAGTGACTCTTGGAGGCAGCATGCAAACATATGCCTATGTTCCTGGATTCCTCTGGGGAAGATGTCGATATGTTTTTCCACACAGTAAACAGTTTACTTGGTGTCTAGTTATATAATTTATGCAGTTAGAAGAAGTTTCTGCAGGGAAGGCGGAATCTGATATTCTGTTTTTACAAGGATTGTATGACATTAAAAGTATAACTATTTGATCTGGTACATTTATATAAACCAGAGTATTTTTCAAAAACAACCAAGGCACAGTTGACAATATATCAAGGGATTTTTACTATATGTTCAAAAATAACGAACTCCTACACCAACCCTTAGTCACCAATAATGAATGACGTATACTTTCAACAACATCTTTAATAGTTCTTCATAGCCGAGAGGAGGGAGGAGACTCTTGGATTACTTATTCTTGCCTTGTGTTAATATATATATATATAAACAAAGCTAGACTGGTAAGTAAGGACCTTAAGCAGACTCAGGTAAGGCAAGCAAGCTTAGGAGCTCTAAATACTATGTTCATATATATAAATATAGACAGTAGCTGTAAATTGAATTTATATTGCAATTACAGAATACAGGAAACCCAATATATGATTACATTGAGCTATAAGCATAGGTACATAGAAATTCGCAGAAATTCACATGCTATAAGCATAGATACATCGATACATACCTGGAAATTCGTAGACGAAGTCGCAACGAGGACGAAGCCGAGCGATCCTGAAGACGTCGTGGAAGATGCAGACCAAATTAACTGCGAACAAAAAAAATTAAATTAAAATCAAATTAAAAAAAAAATCAACAAAACAAAATTACAAAAAAAAGAGCAACTGCAACTACAAAATCAACAAAAATTACCTCAGCGTTGCGGCGCAACTGCAAATCAACAAAACTCCCCTCGTCGTTGCAACACAACTCCAAATCAACAAAAATCACAGATTGCAACAGAGCAACATAGCGCAACATAGCAACAACAACAAGCAACGAACAAGACACAGACGCGCGAGACAAATGTGAACAAGAAACCTGTAAAAGTTTGTGGCCCGATATATTTATAAAATACGAGTTCAACCAAACTATTTTAAAAGTTCGGCCGAACTAATAGTTCAGCCAAACTTTTAGTTCGGCCAAACTTTTGTTGCCGGTTTTCCCATCTCCGGCCAAAAATCTGTTTGCCATTGTCATTAGTACGCCGTCAATGTAAACGGCAGAACGAGTTCGCCCGAACTTATTTTGAAATTTCGGCCGAACTCTCGAATAGTTCGGCCAAAATTTTACCAAACTTCGGCCCAATTATTGAAAAAAATAAATAAATAAAATAAAATAAAATTTTCGTCCCCGATTCTCACAAAAGTGTTACCCAACTTCGCATTTTTACCCACCTATTATTTAAGTAGTATTTCATAAACAAATCTATTTTATTATGCCGATAAGCATTTTATTTTGTGGTTTTTTAGTTGATGACACTGTTGAGATTAGTCGTCCTCAACAGCTGTCCAGAATCTCAACTGTGTTGTCGTTCAACTATTTCCTTTTTCTGTCAACATCGCAGTGTCTCCGGGGCCATGGACATGGACTGTCAAGAATCTCAACAATCTCACATTTCAACTGTTTCTTTTTTTTGTCAACGTCATTGTATCTCCAAGTCCATGGACATGGACAATGGTGAAGACTGGCAAGCATCCAAGTGCTTCCACTAGCTATTTCATTGGAGCTACAGCTTCCTCGGGTTCTAATCAACAACTGTGTTGCTTTCTATGCTTTGCGTCTTTGATTAACAGCCTGTCCCCTTAAATATTTTATCCCTTTAAATGCTTGAAGATATTGCTGGTGTTATGTAATTTATGCTTAGGTTGTGAATCTAATTCATCTGGTTTAAAGGATAAACCTGCATTAGAATTTGAGGGTTTTGAATTGGCCTGCATGAACATTTTCCTTTGGGCTCTTGCAACAGAAACAAAGGCAGATTTAGCTTCTTCTCCTACAAGGAAGGTTCCAAGCCAACAATGTTTGTTTCTTATTGGATCCACGATTATTGCAAAGGAACTGTGCTTGCGTCTGTCATATATCCCTGTGTTCATACTTAGTCCTGAATTTGAAAATGGTTGTAAGTAGGGAGGGCTCTGTAGCTCTTCTATGGCACTAGCTTGGGGATTTGGTTGTTCTAAATTGACTTGAGTGTGCCTTTTCCATTCGGCTCTTGCAGCGGAAACAAAGATATATTCAGCTTCTTCTGGTGTGTTGAAGGTCCTAAGCCAACGATTTTTGTCACTTATTCGATTCTTTTAACACTAGACGTAACAGATGCACATTTGGCAGCTTGATATCTGTGGATTTATTTTATCCTCAAAGATTCTAAGTTTATTTAATGAAGAATGCAAATTTATAATTATACACTGCGTTCAATTTGAATTTGTAGATGACCCGACAAAGGGAGGGTTGTCACCAAGTTGTACATTTACACGTTTCAATAGATGTGCAACTGAAAGTCAAAGTCTTAGATAAATTTTCTTTGGAGGATTTAAATAAGATAGCGGTAAATGGAAATTTAGTTGAACTGATGAACAATGCTCTAAATGGAGCATTGGGCGAGGCTCCAAGTGTATTAATTTACAGTCCAACAAATGGTGGAAGAAGAGCTCTAAGTAGTAGATTGTTGGTAAGTAGTAGATTGTTGGTTGTAACATGACCTATGTCGAATGATAATATTGATCTAGAAGGCAGTGATGTGGTGAAAGATGTTGAAAGAACTATATGGGAGCATGGTTTCGTTAAAATGCGGAATCAGTCTCTTCTATTAGGAATAACATATTGCCTTTCATCATGCAACATGATTTTGTTGAATAAAGTTGTATTATAGAGTTATAATTTTGACGCTGGAATATCACTAATGTTATATCAGAATCTTGGGTCTATGGTAATTGCCAGTGCTCTGAGTTTATTTGGAGTCACAACGATAGAACCACTTTCTTGGAAGCTTATTCCTATCTGGTTTCCTGTCAATGTTATATTTTTTGGGATGCTTGTTACAAGCATGTATAGTTTGAAGTACATAAATGTGGTTATGGTGATTTATGAGTTTTTGGAGCAAAGAGATACTTTTTGAGAGGCAAACCCCGACCTTTTCTTATATAAGGTGAGGAAGAAGCATGATAAAGACCCGGAGAAATAGGATTTAGGAGGTTCGGCAACGAAAAATTTGCCTGCCAAGACGACTAGATATCGAGACAATAAAAGGACTCAGGGATCATCAACATAAATAAAGTTTACCCACTTTGAAATAATAATTGCAGAAACTTGCATGAGTTTTCTATGGTTCTGCTCCTGCATAACAATCATACCATCCAATTCTCCAAACTTTGCTCATATAATGTTGTAACCCCTTAGTGTCAACATCCCAAGGAATACCAAGCATAACGAGTTTCTTGTCTCTTACCGAGATTGGTTACTTGTAGATACCATTATGTTGGTGTTCGTGAGTGAAGTGTTTGGATGACAAAATGAACTATGGAATCTCACCCCCTCTCACGATCTCATTGCGCACTCTTCCTCACTCTTTCTACTCCTCACTGCCCTAAAAACATCACTCCTCCTAGGATCTACAACGAGCTTTCTCTCGCGGTGCTCGGAGCATGTCCTCTTCACCAGAGTCCCTACCACATGACCTTTCGGTCCCATTCCACCGAAGAGTTGAGCTCGGTTGAGGAGCCATGTTGAATCGGTGAAGCAAACTAGCTAAGCCATGGCCCCTAAATCACTTGGAGAATAAAGATCACATCGCTTCCTCACATTTTCCCTTGCCTTTGTCAAATCTATTGTTGAATATTGATGATTAGCTGGAGATTCATAACTCCGGCTCCTATCCGCAACTATTAGTGGATCCATAAGCTTAAACCTCCTCACGTGCAAATCAAGCATTCGTCCTTGGTCACATAAAGGCATGAATATGAACCTCTGCTAACCCAAGATCATACTACCTCTATGTAGGTATAGTAGCAGGCTCTTCCCGAAGCAGCCACCTGCCTAGATCAAAGGTATAATCCATCCACAGTATCAGATGTGGAAGTACCAATAGTGGTTCACACTTCACTCACGGGCCTCTCTCAAACTCATTAGTTACATGGTTCTCATTTCCTCTATTTCATCTTTCTAGAAGTAAAAATACTAATGAAGGTTACTATATGGTTGACCCACAACAAAAATGCTTACAAGAAGGAGGTCACTTTAAATGTTAGAATGGAAAGCGCTAAATAATAAGAGTAAATGCACAAAATGAATGCTACTGTAAATATCTTTTAAATAAAATACAAAGCATGATTATATTCCTCAACGAACTTCATAAAAAATTTCTACAAAAACTCTACATATATAACCTTTATGTAGAATTATAAATCAGCTTAAATCGACCTTCACAAATTAAAGTACTACAAACTTTCTATGAGTAAGTTCTGAAATAAAATAAAACTTGAACAACATAACAATAAACCGAAAACCCGATAGTAGTTCAAATTCAACATGAATTTCTCATTGAATTATTTCCATTAACTCGACAATGGGAAAGATCACAACCAACATTGCAGCGCCTTCACCAACAAATTCCATCTCTCTTAATGATACTTGATAAATCCGATGTCTTTGGCATAAGATCGAAAGCACAGTCGACAACAATTAAGACCATATTTCGTAATCAAGCCATGTGGATTGCCACACACCCGACAAGTGTGGGAATCAGGCCCATATTTCTTGGGATGATAATTCCAGACTACAGAGTGAGGCATCTTTGATAAAAACAAAAATCACCAAACTCGACCTCGCAAACTTGTATGACTTCGCTGCTCCTTTTCCTAGCTACTCCTTCCACTTTTCTCCGCTATATCCAACACTATAAAATGATGCTATAAATATCATTATGGTAGAATGGGTTCTTTGTAATTTTCTATTTACATTGAATAGAAGTTAAAAAGAAAGTCTTACGACAAGGAAAATTAAGATGATGAGATTAATTTTATTTTTGAGCTGAAATAGTTGGTGGAGCGTTTTTGCAACTATATTTTTTTATTTTATTTTGTGAACAAACAATACTTCTATTAAGACATTTTGGTAACCCACTAGAAATACATGGGTCATAATAAAAAACAATTTCATGATGCTCAAATTTGTTATTTATGGGTATCTATATGTATCATAGTGGAATTGATCTCCTCTTCCAAAGAGATCCAAAGTGAAGAGAACTATTTTCACTATTGGATTCTTGTACAATGTAGTTTCACATATTTCTGAAACAAAAAACTATTGGAAAAGAAGGTATGAAATCCTTGATACATGTAATGGGAAGTACATAATCTACAACTTCATCCTTGAGGAAATATTTATTCTGCATGCTCCCAAATTCCATAAGGCATCAAGTTTTCAATATTTCCATGTTCTTTTTGAAAATTTTGAAAACAAATTGTTGTCATTCTTAACCTATCTAGTCCTCCAAGCTTCATTTTCTAAACTTTGAAACAAGAATGAGAGCATGTAATCCACCTGTTTGCCATCCAAATCACAACAAGATAATCTTCAAATACTTTAACCTCCCGCTTCCTCATGTGTTCCAACCTATCTAGTCCTCCATGCTTCATTTTCTAAACTTTGAAACAAGAATGAGATCATGTACTCCACTTGTTTCCCATCCAAAATCACAACAAGATAATCTTCAAATACGCTTCATTTTCTAAACTTTGAAACAATAATGAGAGCATGTAATCCACTTGTTTCCCATCCAAAATCGCAACAAGATAATATTCAAATACTTTAGCCTTCTGCTTCCTCATGTCATCCAGGTCCATATCCTTATTTCATGTCTTCCAGATCCATATCCTTGTTTCCTGCAATGTCAATGTTCTATCGGCATGTCCTTGCACCCTTTTGGTGCAAATTCTAGTAATAGTATCATGTAAATATGTGTAAAATAAAAATTAAACACACCTATTTTGTAATAATTGAGAATATTTTTTCTCATAAAATCTTCAAACCAAAATGAAATTTATAAAAAAATAAAAACTATTTACAAATTGAATATATATTACAATTTTTTTAATTTTTAATTTATTTTTGAATGGTATGTATTCATATTTTATAATGTTTTTAAATAAATTTTAGCATTATAAAATCTCCATTACTATCCACTTTAATAAATAGTCCATGACGAGTTAAAAGCGAAAGCATTATCAAATGTGGGATAAAGTCAAACAAGTCAAGTGGAACCTCTTTAATTAATTAAGAATTTTTTTATATTTATATTTTAAAATAATGTTTCATTTTTTAATTCACTACTGTCGAAAAATTTCATTACCCCTGTCACAAAATCGAGATGTGGTTCCTGTTATTACGATATATTTATCGTTCGAGTGCCTTAGGGTTTGAAGAATTTGCAGGAGCCTTTGTATGGGTGTTCGTCTGCAATGAGTTTGGAGGGAAGCTTGGTGGGTTGTCATATTCCATGTCGATCCATTTCACCATTTAAACATCCATATTTGATGTGCAGAGTCAACATGCTTAACATTTGTTTTTCTTCAGGTAGTTTTGTTTATCATCGAGAGTGAGTCACAAAGATCTTACCATTCTCCATTGACCCGAAGTTAGTTTAGAGGTAAAAACCTCAACCAGACTTGATCCCAGATCAAGTTGTTGGACACATCCCATCCTAGACATATAGAGTACGGCAATACACAATGCTTCTATCGGTAATTCTATGGCCTCTATCCTCGTTTCCCAACTCATTGACCAGATGCGAGGTACTTCCCATGAGTCCCAGACTGCATGGGTAGGATGCATATGGGGCATAGATCAAAGAGAGGGTGAAATAGCTCAATATCATAATGGTGGGGAAATAGCACACCAACAAGGTAAGGAAAACCTAGCCCTGTGGTTGCTTATAGCTCCAAGTAGCTATCCCTAATCCCCCTGGAGCTCCCGAGCTCATAGTCCAACTCAAGAGGGACCATCACAATAGGGTTTATCCACGATACCAAGATTCTCATGAAAGGTTAATAATTTGACCTTCCTAGGGGCTTCGTGAGAATATCTGTGACCTGCTCATCACTCCCAATGTGATGGAGCCTTACGGCACCTCGTTGTACCATGTCCCAGACAAAGTGGTACCTAATATCAATATGCTTGGATCGGTCATGGAACATAGGATTCTTAAAGAGACAAATCCCACTTTGGTTGTCGCAAAATATCATAGTGGTATCCAGCACATGCCCAAACAACAAAATAAAGAGCTTTCTCAACCAAAAAGCTTCACAACATGCCATACTTGTTGCAATGTATTCGGCCTCGGCGTTGCTTAGAGCAACCGATTTCTGCTTCTTGCTCATCCAAAAGATGGAAGAAGAACCTAGGGTGAAGCAACATCCAGATGTGATTTTACGATCCACCACACTGCCTGCCCAATCGACATCAGTATATCCATGGAGCCTCATACTCTCGATAGTGTATCTCAGCCCATGGTTGATTGTGCCTCAGAAATATCTCAAGAGATTCTTGACACCAATCCAGTGAATTTGATGAGGCTCGACCATGTATTGACTCAACGTGGTCACTGCAAAACATATGTACGAACATGAGTTCACTAAGAACATCAAGGCCCCTATGAGTTGACGATACTCGGTGGGATTTCCAAAATTAGGCCCAGTAACACTTCCTCACAACTTCTTAAATTTAAGTTCCATTGGAGTAGTCACGGACTTGCAGTCGACCATCCCAAATCTCTCCAACAACTTCACAACATATTTTCCTTGAGAAAGGAAATTATCACCTACCTTTTGCTAGAACTCCAAGCCTAGGAAAAAGTGCATCGGTCCTAGGTCCTTCATCTCGCACTTAGAAGCTAGCTCCCTCTTACATTGATGAATAAGAGGGTCAACACCTGTCAGGAAGATATCATCCACATAGAGAACCTTAATGAGAGGTTTGTCATTATTAACCTTAAAGTAAAGGTTTGGATCAAAATCACTTCGAGTAAAACCCAACTTCATCAAGTAGTTATTGAGCCTCTCATAGCAAGCCTTGGGGGTTTGCTTCAACCCGCAGGGATTTCTTCAACCTGCATACATGTGTGTCTCTATCTCAAACTTCGAACCCCAGAGGTTGTTTCACATAGAAATCTTCCTTGACTGAGCCATGTAAGAAGGTAGCCTTCACATCCATTTGATGTAGACTCTATCTTCGCGATGTAACAAGGGAAATTATCGATCAGATGGTGGTGTAGCGGGCAACAGGTGCAAATATTTCATCATAATTTATTCCTTCTTTCTACGAGAAGCCTCAAGCAACAAATCTTGTCTTGAACTTTTAGCAATTCCACTGACTTCATGCTTGATCTTGTAGAGCCATTTCGAGGTGACAACATATTTGTCCTTCAGTCTAGGGACCACATCCCATACATCATTCTTCATGATCAACTCATATTCCTCGTGAATAACATCCTTCCAAACTCGATGCTTCACGACTTATTCAATGATCTAGGCTTATAATGTACACGACATATCTCCACTTCTCTTTGACCAGACACATATATTCTATATTCCTTTGAGGTTTCACTGTAGCAAAAAAAAAAATTCCCTTCTTTCCAAAAGCATCCAACTTTCTTCTATTTTCTTTCGGCACATGAAAATATACGAGACTTCCAAAAACTCTAAAATGAGAGACATTAGGCTTCTTACCAGAGAAGACTTCTTCGGGAGTTTTGGAGTCCAATGTAGAATTTGGGCATCTATTTTGAACATACACAACGGTGTTGGCAGGTTCTCCCCATAGGAACTTCGGAAGACCTTGGTCATAAATCATGGCATGAGCAACATCCAAAATGGTTCTATTATTTCTTTCAACAACACTTGTTCGGGAGTATACATAGTAGTGGTCTCCCTCTTAATGCCAAATTCCCTGCAATAGTCGTTGAATTCATTTGACTCATATTCGATTCTATTATCAGTCCTCAAAATTTTGATCTTCTTCCTAGTTTGATTTTCAACCAAGGACTTGAAGGTGCGAAACCACTTGAATGCTTTGTCCTTCTTCTTCAAAAAGTATATCCAGGTTTTGCGGGATAAGTCATCTATAAAGGTGATATAATACAAGAATCCTCCCAAGGATATTACGGTAAACATACCAAATATATCAGAATGAACCAATTGTACAATATCAGATGTCTTCATGAAAATCGATGGGAATGGTCCCCCTCTATGCTTACCTTCGGCAAAACCCTGAAATACACCTTCATGATCATATTTGAAATCGAGCATACCTATCACCACCTTCCTTGCATCAGGAAGGGCTTTATAATGAAGGTGTGCAAACCTTCGGTGCCATAACTCGGATTGAAGAGTTTTGTTACATGTCATGGCTCCCAGCGGACTTCCTCCAAAATGATAGAGTGTATCAACCCTGAAACCAAGAGTGAATGCTTCTTTGAAGTTCCTCTTCCAAATGCGTACCTTTCCATCAATGAATGCCACCTTGAATCCTTTGTCTTCCATTTATGAGATAAACACTAGATTATTATTCAAGCCAAGTACGTATAACATATCTTGCAAATGGTGGACTTTACCTTGATTTAAATGAAGGCTCACGGTCCTTGTCCCTTTCATGGGATAGGTGGCATTGTCTCCAAGAATAATTTCCAAATTAATATTCTTTTTAATAAAATCAGAGAAGGCCTCTTTATATCATGTGAAGTGCCTTGAGGCACCACTATCAATCAACCAGTTATCCATGATGTCGGGAGGAGATGCAACAGAGAGGGAAGATATAAGAATATATTCATTTATCTTATTATCAACAACACTAGATTCATCATACCTAGAGTTCCTTGTCCTCTTGAAAGAGTGAACATTTCCATTTCTATTTTGATCAGAGGGAGCCTTCCTCTTTCCTTTGAACCTATTGTTCCTTTGATCATTACCCCTGAAGTTTTTTGTTGTTGTTGTATTCATGATCTCAGAAAGAGTTCCTTTCATTGGGGCACTCCCTTGCATAATGACCAAACTTGTTACAATTGTAACATCTTCCCTTCCTTCCTTTGGGACCCACTCTTCCATGATTTTGGTTTCTCAGACCAACATTGTTCCTCTTCTTTGCACGAGCGGTGAAGGCAGTAGGGTCACTTCCATTCCCATTTGAGGGATGGTCTCTCTCCATCATCCTTGTCTCCTCTTGAGTGCATCTCGTCAACAATTCATCAAAATCAAGAATTATATTATTACTGACAATATTAGTATTAAATACAATTGTAACACCCCCCCTTCCTTCCATTGGGACCCACTCTTCCATGATTTTGATTTCTCGGTCCAACATTGTTCCTCTTCTTTGCATGAGCGGTGAAGGCAGTAGGGTCACTTCCATTCCCATTCGAGGGATGGTCTCTCTCCATCATCCTTGTCTCCTCTTGAATGAATCTCGTCAACAATTCATCAAAATCATGAATTATATTATTATTGAGAATAGTAGTATTAAATGCATACCATGGCCGGGGAAGTCCTCCAAGAGAAATGAGAGTGAGCTCTCGGTTGGCTATAGCCTCTCCAATAACTAAGAGATCATTCTTGATTTTGGTGATCCTCATGAAGTAAAATTGGATGGACTCTCCCTTGTCCATCTTGATGTTCTTCAAAAAGAGAATTTGATTAGCATTGCTAGCCCTAAACATGCTAACCAACTTATCATACATCTCCTTAGATGTGCCCAACTCAGAGATATAAGCAACCAAGTGCTTATGAATAGAATCCCTCATGATCTTCTTCGCCTTGTTTTCCCCTTTCTTGTACTTTGTTTTAGTGGCAACTGATGCATTTGATGGAGGCTCGGTGATATTTCCCTGCATATAATCCATAACATCTTGATCCTCCAATGTCAGATCCAAGGACATTTTCCAAGAATGATAATCATACTTATCATTCAACTTGTCATCAGATTTGAAAAGTGAGGAAGTTATTGGCCCTGGTCCTTGTCTATTCAACTTTGGTGATTGCTCTTCTCACTCTTGTTTGGGCTTTGCCTTCAGCTTAGCTTTGATACCATGTTAAATTTAGTTAACCATGGTATGTTCTATGCTTGGAGCAGTTTACTTCAATCTTTCTTATTAGCCCAATTTAATTTCATATATGAAATCACATAACCATTGAAAGTAAATGCTGATAGAACATAAAATAAATCGACAGAAGACAAGCCAAGACAAGAGAAATAAATATTCTTATAATTCTTCTTATTATTGACAGAGAGAGAGAATATATTTTACAGCAGTCAACAGGATTCCAGTCTCCAAACAGGCTTCGTTAAACTCGGCCTTCCTTCAAAGTTAAACACATGCCAAAAAAATCAAATATGGTCAATGCAATGGTCAAAGTCTACGGTCAAAACATCAATCAAAGTTGCGGTCAACAACAGTCAGAGTCAACGTTCTACCTTGGTTTTTGTGCCTGCAGCTGCAACCTCTCCAAATCATAATTCTGACACAGAAAACGTTGTCAAATCACAAGAGTTGACCCAAAGTCAACGTTGTCCAGAAAAGCCCTGAACTAGTCCGAAAATTGTAGCTTCATGTTTCACACGTGTGGAGGAGAGAGAAGCACCAATCAGACAAAAGAGAGACGTGTGAGATGAAATGAATGATGAAAGAAGGATCATGTCTCTCCTTTTTATATCCATGACTGTGGGTGTGTGACACAACTTTTGGGCCTTGTGAGCCTACATTACAATTCTGGACGACCTTGACAAATTGCACATGTGTGGAAAAAAAAATTCAAAATAAAACTTCTGCTCATCCAAACAAGATGATCCTTAGATCAATCTTGCTCCTCTTCAAAGGAGGAATTCAACAAAAATATCATCTCCATCATGTGAGCAGTGCAACATGGAGTTTGGCCCTAGTTGCAAAATTTAACACTTTCTATGTAATGTGATTACCTACCTCGATTCCCCAAAATAGTAGCTAGTGTTGTTCGTGGACGTAGCTAGTACCATATTGGTACAATGAACCACATTAATTTTTTTTGTTTTAGTTAGCAATTGTGTCGTTGCATATTAAAAACTATCCACTTATGGCTTGATTCTTTAATTTCGTATTTGATTTGTGATTTGACACACCAAATCTATCGGGATTTAAGGAAAATGTCTGACCCCATTATATATATTTTTCATTTGCATTGATACCTTTATTATGAATAATTACTCTATTTCCTATTGAAAAGTATTGATCACGAGTGTTTTGAACATTCATTTCATTTCTTTATGTTTCACATATAGAGAACTTAAATAAATACTTAAATGAAGTAAGCCTTGTTGATTAAAGGTTAGGGACACTGCTTGTAACTATAGAGGCACTGGATGTGAAGCAAGAGTGATGAATATGCAAGTGACAATGGCAATTTTTTGTAGAGTTTCCTAGGGTTTTCTCTAAGCCATTCTAGGACTTGGCATCATTAAAGGAGCAAGTTTGGGAACATGATTCAAAATACTTTTTTTCGAACGATATCCGAGGTCACTGAATATACTAGTGTTGCATTAAACTTCCTTTATTAGTGTTCTTCACGTGGATAATGGTCTAATCCATTTTGAGTTATTCCTTTTTCCCATATTTTCATATATCCACTTACAATCTTTCATGTAGTAGTAGTTTCATTTCAAATGGAAGCCTAGGTTTGTGCATGCTTAATTGGAAGGGGGTGAGTGATTTGATAAGTTGAAGCCATGTCTCCTCTTATTTATGACAATTTAATGCGGACTTTTGAAATTATCCAACATGTAGCTGAGCATAAAAGGTGAAGTGCCATATCTAGTACTATGGCTTCCTTTGTAGTGTAATTTCCAAAGAGTAGTACATTGTCAACAACAAAAAAATGAGCGATGAATAAATCTCTAGAGACCTTGAATCCCTTGAGTTTCTCTTGTACTTTCAAAATTAATCTTTTAGCGACCACAAGAAACAATAAGGGATGGAGAGGGTAACCTTGCTTAATACCCTCAAAGGTTTGGCCAAATTAGAAGATGCCCATTTATTGGAATTGTGGAGATATAATGGAATGACACTCTTTAATCCATTTTACCATTGGAATGTTGTAACCTATTTAGACCGTGATTATTCTCAAGTAGGTTGAGCTCACATTGTTGTATGCCTCAGGGAGGTCCAACTTGATGATGAAAGAAGGTAACTTATTCTTCTTTATTGGAATGTAGAGTCTAATGCGACCTCATGAAAACGTAAAAATCAATCTTCCTTACAAAAACCCAAATTGTTCTTTAGCAAGCAAAATTCGATGAGACTAGCTTCAATCTCCCAACAATTACATGTTTCATAAACTCATAGACATTGTCACATAAGGATATTGGCCTAAAATAATCAAAAGGTGAAATGTTATCTTCCTTTGGATGTTATAAATGAATGTCAAATTTAAAGGACCCAATATTTTCCCCATTTTCTCTATATTTTTCAACCACTTCAAGAAGTGCTTTCCTAATATGTCAAATAAGATCTTGTAAAACTTCATGAGATATTCATTTAGCCTAAGAACTCCTCCTTACTAAAAATACGCCAACATTGCCTTTAATTCCTTTTCATCAACTGAGATATGATATTGGCATTTTGTTTAAGACTTACTAGTCACATGTTGAAGTTTTGATAGAATGTCCTTCATTTATGTAATATCTACAGTTCTAGTTTATGCATACATCTCACTATAATGAGAGGTTTCCACCTTTGCTACCTTCTTAGATCCCACATGATTAACCCCATTATAATATTTGGACCTCAAAATGTTAAACTTTTGTATTTTCATTTCCTTCCCTTTACCATGCAACACCATTTTTTTTGTTGTTGAAAAAAACTTCCTCCCAAACCATTAAATGGTCCTCTCTACTTTTTGGCTTTTTTTGTTCTCTTTGTAGGTCTCCAATCACCCTACCATCCTTAAATTTATCATATAAAACCTCAAATAAAGTCTCATGTTCATTTAATCTTGCTTTTGCATGGATATTATGATTGCTAACTCAATTCCTCATTAGTCTTTTGTTTAAGTTTTCCTAGAAGGGCTTCATAGTCATGTGTTAGAAGACTTCCATTCATTAGCAACCCTGTTTATATATTCCTCATTGCCTAACTGAAAAGCATTGAATTAAGGGGGTAGGATACTTCTTCACATCAAATTGCGACTGTAAAACCATAGGAAAGTGTCCAAAGTTTCCTTCCACCTTGCCCCATTTTTTTTATATCGTCCTAAGTCAACCAATAGATCACTCAAGACAAGGAACATATCTAGTCTCTTTGTTAGAGCCTCCTTTGGTCATTATCACTTGCCCCTTCAAGTAGGTTTGAGTTTAATGGGTTCCACATCAACTCGGTCCTTTTCCCCAAATATACGAGAGAAAAACCTACCAAGGTATCTTACGTTCCTCCTTCTCCCTAAATTTCACTTATTTTCATCACTAGATTCAAATCCCCTTTGCTCGCCAAATTTTGTGAAGGAAAGGCCTTTTTATTGACTGTTTTCATTAAATGGTATTTTATGTTATGGCCAAGGCCACAATAATCGACATAATTAACCTCTCTTTTTAGGCCTTATATTTGTAGATCACATATATGGTTGAATTTAAGCAAAAATGTTTTTTGAGTCTACAAGAGGGGTTCCATCAAATTGATAAATTATGTGATCT
The DNA here is from genome assembly GCA_034641835.2 of Pinus albicaulis. Lineage (NCBI taxonomy): Eukaryota > Viridiplantae > Streptophyta > Pinopsida > Pinales > Pinaceae > Pinus > Pinus albicaulis. Next base: position 561,667,882 of record CM076582.1, read on the forward strand.
TTCTTTTCGGTTGGATGCTATAAAACACCCACATGACTAATGGCCCTAAAGACTTCTCATATTTTAATGTAGTTTCTCGAGAGAAATTTACATCTATGCTATATTTGTGCACCAATCTCTCAAAGGAATTCTTCTTATGAGGTGCTCCCATAACTCTTATATTTGCTAATAGACAAATGATCTCTTCCTCTTTTAAGAGGCCATCCTTGCTCTAAGAGTCTCCTTAATTTAATTGGTTGCTCCTTACCTAAAGTGAACTTTTTCACGGGCTTGATATTTTCCTAGTAGTAAGAAAGTCTTCCTTCCTTAATTGAGATGAACCTACCTTATCTCTTTTCAATCTATATCACATTAAATAAATTTATGTCAAATTTCCATTACTTCAAGGTTGAATGATTTAACAATATTAAATCTTAGTCACATTGCTCCCATAACTCTTATATTCATTCATAGCCAAATCATTTCTTCCTCTTTTAAAAGGCCATCCTTGCTCTAAAAATCTCCTCAATTTAATTGGTTGCTCCTTGTCTAAAGTGAACTTTTTCATGGGCTTGATATTTTCCTAATAGTAAGAAAACCTTCCTTAATTGAGATGAACCAACCTTACCTCTTTTTAATCTATATCACATTAAATAAATTTATGCAAAATTTCCATTACTTCAAAGTTGAATGTTTTAACAATATTAAATCTTAGTTACATTCAATAATATAAATGTGTTCATTACTTATGAGAATGAAAGATGTTAGGAAACCTTTGTCACATCCAATAAATTTATGTCATTTGTTCATTGCTTTTTGATAATATTCATTGTGATGTTAAACCAAGAATGTCAAATTTCCATTACTTCAAGGTTGAATGTTTCAAAGATGTTTATGTTTTTTTTTTTCTCTAAGTAAAGCTATCTCTATTATATCATATGAAACAAAAAGTTATAAGGCACATCCTGTGTTATGGACAAGTCCATTCCAGAGGGATAATCCGAGAGTTTGCTGTTAAGAGCTGGACCACCCCAAGAGGGGAAACCAGTCCTTAGAGACCACAAAATCAATGTTGCCTGAGATGGGAAACCAGCAGAGAGAGAATTAAAAAAAGAGCATACAAAGCAAAGAAAAGCTATCTTAAACTGGAATACGCTAAAAAGAGTTGAATAGGTGTTTCTAAGGAGGACCTTCATGCTTGTTGCTAGGGGAAGGTTCTTCTTCCAGAATTCTGCAGACATAGCCATAATCCATTGTGTCTGTGCATGACACGTTTGCATCCGGAGTAGAGCGTGGCGAGGCTGGGAGACCAAGGCGCTCCACCGGGGTGTCCAGTTGCAAGTCGCGCCACAGAGAGGCTTCATGCACCTGGAGACGGTCAAGACTGCCAGCACCTTGCTGCTCCTGGATGTCTTCAACGTCTGGGTCCAAGTTCACTTCGCTGGAGTCGTTGGGGTCGTCACTGCTGTTGGAGGCAGGAAGCACATGAAATGATTTCATCTTTCGCGGGATGAAAGCCAACTCCTGGGAGATAGTTGACTTGCGAGCTCGTTTCCTACTGCGGGAAGTGAAGGGAAGGAGGGCTGGGGCTGACAGCTGCAGGGAGAGCTACGCACTCAGGACAATAGCAGGGGGGTTGTCAGATGCGTTCTAGGCGAAGGAGGGAGAGTTCAATTCACGGTTGAGGGAGAGAGACAAAGGCGGGCGAGTGGGAAGGTCGCACCCCCCAGCTCTCTGACACCTCATCCTGTGACGACGAGGCATAGTAGTGCAAAAGGGAGAAGCTCTTAACATTGAAGGGAAGGAGGCAGAATCCCAGGGAGAATTGCTGCTCTCAGGAATAGAGGAGGGGCCGAGGTGAAGCTCCAGAGACAGGGCAGTGAGAATGGTGAAGAGCACAGCTAACAATGCAGAGGAAGAAGTTGGGGTGGCGAGCTTAAACATCATGGCAGGAGTAAATGAAAGGGCGCTCGGGTACGTCGATTCTGGGGTGGCGAAGGGGGCCTTAATGGTTGTCTCATGCCATCAATAAACACTGTGGGGATCCCAAGGGAGGATCACATGGGTGCACCGTGTGTCCATCCACATGGCCGCCCCATGTTTTCTAAAAAACACCTGCATCCGGGGTGTTTCAAAGATGTTATTAAATATTTGTACACTTAATAAAGTTATATCATTTGTTCATTATTTTATTATGATGAAGAAATATATTATTAAATCTTTATTGTATTCAATAAATTTATATCATTTCTTCACAATTTATAATGATATTTGACGTTTCATTAAATTAATAAAATTAATTAGACTAATTATTAATATTGTTTTGCTTTCTTGCCATATTAATTTATAAAACTTTATTTTCATTTTTTATATAATTTTAATTTTCTTCTTCTTCTCTGCAAGTGAAGAAATACCCACAAATTTAAGTAGTATTACATAGCACGCCTATTTTGTAATAGTATCATGTAAATATGTGCTAATAAAATAAATAAATTAAACACACGTATTTTGTAATAATTGAGAATACTTTTTCTCATAAAATATTTAAATCTAAATGAAATTAATAAAATAAAATAAAATAATTGATGATGATGATGATGATGGTTAATGTCCACTGAGACTAAACTTTGGTTTATCGGACTTAAGGAAACCAATTATTTTGTTTGTTTTAAAATTGTACTCCTATGCTCAAAGAGCTTGGAGAGAAGCATCCCGAGCTCACTATAATTTTTGACATGTTAAAAGGCTAGGAAGACTCGTATTGCAACAAAGATTATGAAACTGAGATCTAATATGGGTGTACGCAAGGCACTCTAAGAGGAAGTGATTTTCATCCTCAATGTTCATATTCTCACCGATATGACAGATCCTTTCCATCCATGGTGTTTTAGGAACTACTCAACGACCGATTTCACTATGGAGCTCATGAGAGTTGGTTCTTATCTTGGCTATATTAATTTTTTTCTTTGAGCTAGTTAAAACAGAGAGATACTTTTGATCTTCTAGAGTAGGGTTGATGACCTCCTTATAATATCTTAATTTTCTTTTAGCCTCTAAATTTTTCTCACACCACATTTTCTCTTTAAACTTAGAAGTAACCATATTTTTTAATGTTATTAATATTTTGCAATGCAACATATTCGTCGATCTCCCAATGGTTTAACCAAGCCCGTGGTATCTTTATACCAATCTCGTTTGAACCTTAGGCGGTTTTGGCTGGAATCTAAAGTTAGCTTAAGAAGTCTATGGTTTCCCATGTTATTGATTTTGTGCTTGTACAACAAGAACCTAGTCATAACTAGACTATGGATAGGAGAAAGACCAAAAAAAGTCATAAATAGAGTCTGGATAAGAGAAAGGCAAAAAAAAGAAGAAGATAAGAGTATTGTTTTTAATTACAAATTGAATATAAATTATTATTTTTTTAATTTTTAATTTTGTTTTTTAAAGGTACGTATTCATATTTTATAATGTTTTGAAAAAGATTTTAGCATTACAAAATCTCCATTCCTATCCACTTTAATTATTATTATAATTAGTCAATGACGAGTTAAAAGCAATAGTCAAACAAGTCAGAGTGGAACCTCTTTAATTAATTAAGATTTATTATATATATATATTTTAAAATACTGTTTCGTTTTTCAATTCACTACTGTCAAACAATTTCATTACCCCTGTCACAAAACCGAGACGTGGTTCCTGTTATTCGATATATTTATCCTTCGAGTGCCTTAGGGTTTAAAGAATTTGCAGGAGTCTTTGAATGGGTGTTCGTCTGCAATGAGTTTGGAGGGAAGCTTGGCGGGCTGTCGCATTCCATGCCGACCCATTTCACCATTTAAACATCCATCTTTGATCTGTAGAGTCAACAGGCTTAACATCCGTGCTTCTTCAGGTAGTTTTGTTTATATTTTAATTATCATTTTGCATCGTCTTGCTAGTAGATATCTGCCCTGCAATCTTACAGATTGAAAGAACGAACAGCACTCTATCACAGGTACGAGAAGTGAACTGCTTGCAGCTACTAGAATGAAGACATACAGATTAGCAGACCTCCACTCTACAGAGATTCACAATCTCAAGTCTCGTCCTCGTATTGATTTTTCTTCTATGTTTGGCGTGGTAAACATTTCTCATTCCCACTCATTCATTTCGTAAAAAAGATTCGCTATCCGCTAACTTTGCTCCCTTCAGCTGGCTAACACACTGGATTTGCAACTCAGGTTGGGCCAATTATCGAGGATGTTCGTAAAAGAGGGGACGCTGCTATTATCGAGTATGTATTTCTATCTTATTTTGGGAATGCCATGGCAAGTGACAGTGCCCATTCCCATTGCCGAGGTTCTATTTTGGGAGATAGGCAAACATTGCAGTTGTTTTGATTGCTAGTAATTACTCGCTTCTGCTCTGTTCCCACAGCTATACCACCAAATTTGACGGTGTTAACTTGGATAAAGTTGTGGAGTGTGTTGCTGATCTACCAGATCCAAAGGTTAGTATTTTCCATCATTTTTTGTATTTTTCGTAGATTCTGGTATTTAAAACTTTTGGGTCTCTTTTTCTTATGTAATTAAGTAAATAATTGCAATTAAAAAAAATCCTAACAAGAATCGTGCTAAGGAAATATCGTGATTTTCATTCAAGAAGAAAAACGGTGACATGTCCAACGTGCATACACTACTCAACAGAATCCACTCTGAAAAATAAAACAGAGGGAAGATACGGGACTAACCTGGAAAGATATCCTCAAAAGCCCACAAGATATCCATAAAAACTTAAAAACTCACAAAACAGTCCAGGGACTTAAATGCCCAGTTATGCATCGGGAAATAGGGCTCAGCAGAGCTTCAAATTACTTCAAACTAAATAGCTGAAAATATTAAAACTACATATAAAAAAGACACATGGAGAGTCCCCATAAGCAGCTGCAGAAACTAGAGATAAATGGATCTAATGGAGGGAGGATGAGAGGCACCCCCTTCCAAACTCAGAAATTTCCCAAACTGCATCAGCCAGCTCCAAAGCGTTCTTAGATAACTCAATGATTCAAGTTTTAACTTCCTATAGATATGAGGGAAGGTACTGAATGTAAGACTATTCACCAGAAACTTGGCACTGAATTTACCAAACTCCAGCAGCCAGCTTCAAAGCACTCTTAGATAACTCATATGTTTCAGAATTTAACTTCCTTGATATGAGGGAAGGCACTGAATGGAAGACTATTCACGAGAAACTTTGCTTTGCTTAAACAAAGGGTTTTAGAACCACGATGTGCATGCCAAAGGAACCAGAAATCCAATTGATCACCACTTTTGAATCACCCAGGAGATCCGAATGTGAGTGATTTTTCTTCCAAGATCAGTTTTAAGACCAAGACAAGGGTCTTCCTATATCGACCTGCAACATTTATGGAATCTGCTTTAAACATATATGTTATCTACCGTCGAGAGTCTTCTCATAACAATTCAATGAGTAGAGACATCCCCAAAGAGTGTTTGGAATTGAGATACTTCAATGCCTTCGGAAAAATACGCGAAGCTTCATATACTCCAAAACTGAACAAGATTAGTAATTCCACAATACCAAGGTTTTGTTCTTCAAGCTGGGTCACTCTCAAAGTAGTTGCATTGTCAGCAGGATGGCCTTAAAGGGCCAACGCTAAGAAATAAAACGATGAGTGATCTCCAAATGGGCATGTAAGGTCCTCATGGAACTTTCTATAGTGTATGTTTTAATTGGTCTCTTCATCAACTAGATTGAATAGGACAACTTATGTTGATGTTTGTAGTTCAGACAAGTATTTCTACACAATTTTATGTGTCTAAACGTGTGATTACTTCAATTATTAAAGTAATTTCTTTTTATAAGAAAAAGTGAGTTAATCTAATGAAATGCAGAGGTTATTTGCATTACTGAATGAGATAAATCTCAACTGTTGATCTCAAATGAAGTTGGGATCTAATCTCACCCATCAACCACTTTGGAGATTAGGGTTGTGGATTTAGTCACTACTCAAACTTATAAAATGAAGGCTAGGCTAGGCTAAGGGATAAGACACATTATTGAGCACAAGAGATAGTGAGATAAGTGAGGATCTTAGTGATTATGTGAAGGACATTCATCCAAGTGTGCAACAGCCAAAAGAAGACAACAAAAATGTATGGCAGCAAGGGAAATCATCCAAATATGGAGGCTGTGGCTGTACACGGGCAGATCCAATAGGGTAAGGCATAGGTCAGGCCGTGCAACAACCCTACAGCAGACTAGGGCACAAATTTGCTAAGTGGCATGGCTGTACAAATTGCTGGAGAGGACGTACAGGTTGTACAGGTCACATCAGCAGGGAACAAGTGGTTGTGGGTGATTCCGAATTTTTGGAGGGCTGTATAACTTGTATAGGTGCCCAATTTATTCTCGGAATTTTGTTGTAGCTAAATTGTTTTCTGAGAGGGCTATTTTCCTAGTAAGGGAGCCCTTGTATGCCTGGAAATTTATTAAATGAAAGGTAGGTTTTGAAAGGACAAATATTTCTGTGTATTTTCATGTGGAAATTGGCAGTTTTGTTTTCACTGTTTTATTTATTTATTTTCTGCTTAAAATCCCAATGGTATTTTTTATTCCATAAAGCTAAATTTAATTTTGCAAAGCAGAAAGGAAATTTACTATGAAATAATTAGTCATGTATGGCGTTAGAAAATTAATATGGTATCAAAGAATCTCTAAAGAGGAGCAGGTTGATTTCCTAGTTGGCACTTATGTTACCAGAAACGCGAAATGGGAAACGAAATGAGAAACGAAGTTTGGAGGTTTCACATTCAAGAAACGAGGAGAGAGAAAAAAACAAGAAAACTGTGAAAAACATAAAACAAAGCATACATCATCAGAATTCTCGAATACTATGGTTCATAGACAGTTGCTCATAGGCTTTCGTTGCTCTCATATCCATTCTCAAATATTCATAGTGAGAAACAAAGCTTGTGTTGCTCTTATGGGTCATTCTCAGATACCCATGTTTGATCCTCTAAGCTGACAAATACAATAGTGAAGAAACCTTTGGCACTGAACTCAAACTTGATTTGTCCTTTGCATTTCCACTTGATTTGGATCCAGTGAGAGTGGGATTTTTTTGAAGGCCATATCCCTAGAAATTTTTGGATGAGTACATGATCTCACATATACTGTATATATTCTCAGATGTGACTTGAGTGGACCTCAAGTTTGGGCTCTATTGTATTATTTGGCAAGCAGCTACTAGGTTGTAGTTTCCCTAGTTGGGTAATAGGATGGTGAAGATTGAACTGATCTCCATTGGGAATAGAGCCAAAATTAGAGGGTTGTCTAGAACTACTACTACCCACAACTATCTTGCTATAGAAAGGAGTGTACTGGAATTTTCCACAGAAAAAGCGGAAGGATTGAAAACCATAAATGCTACAGTTACTGTTTGAAGACAAAACCTAAAGAAAGTTACCATTAAACTTTCAAAACTTTGTCATTAGTCCATTATAATAGTAATTAATGTTTATAATAATAAAAATAGTATATTTTAAAAATATAATTAAAGTGCACACTAAAATCTTCACTAAATTATTTAACTACTGATTTATAAAAATATATAATGTAATCCTCTGCATTTAAATTTATAATATTGTAGGAAGAAACCATTTTTAAATATTAAATACAATGAAACTACATATGAAACTGTACACTAAATCCACTTTTAAATAGAAACAACACAAAAATTAAGAAAGAATAATTAAAACATTAAAAAAACATAAGAATACATCAATAACTGCAATTAAAATATTATAACTTTAACAAAGAAAATCCCTAAATGGGCAACGTTCCTAGGAAATTTTAGGCTATGTACCATAGCCCATGAAATCGCCTCTGAAAACTATCCACAAAACCAACCTTGTTTTTTTATGATTCGGCTCAACGTCCAATTGGACTGAGACCAACATTACAAACTAACCAAAACAACGTTTCTCAGAAAAAAGTTTAAAAAAACCATCCGTTTCTAGAGAAACCGGTTTTGTGTATTGAGAAACGAAAACGACCGTACAAGACAGTGTTTTCCGTATTGTTCCATTTTATTTGTGTTTTTTTTCGGAAACGAATGCTCTCATTTCGTTTCTGGTAACGTAGGTTTGAACAACAGAAAACCAATAATAAATTCTTGTGAGTGCTAGAAGGAATTAGTAGACAACAATATATTTGTTCAGATATAGAAACGACAACAACTAGTGTCAAGTTTGAAGATAAGTTGGATGGGGTTTCTAACTTCGTATCCTGGGAGGCAATGGTTACCTTGCTGCCAAAAGATAATGATCCTTGGGAGATTGTTGATAAGGAGATTCAGTCACCAATAGATACAAAACTGTTGGCAGCCAATGAAAAGGAGGACATTAAAGCTCAACAAGTCATTATCGATGTCGTGAAGGATCACTTGGCGAAAAAGAAAACAACTAGGGGAATGTTCAAGGGTCTAATAGATTTATTCCAGGACGGCAATGTGAATCTACAGATGATCATAAAAAACAAGTGAAGATCCATCCAAATGTCAATATCAGACAATATCATCAGTTACTTCATGAAGATCACTTAGATACGAGATCAACTTGTAGCCATTGGGGAGAAAGTGGAGGACGCAAAATTAGTGAATGTGGCATTGAATGGGCTCACCAAGTCTTGGGAACCATTTCTCAAGGGTATCTACACTCAGTAGAACCTTTTCAACCAGGAGAGGCTTTGGGATGAGTGCATTCAAGAAGAGGATTGGGAGTTGTCTAAGGCCAACCAATAAGGAGGTGGAGAGGAGAACCTGGCCTTGGTTAGCTAGGCCAAAAAGGTAAAGCAAAAGGTTTTGGCAAGAAGGGTAAGGGTGAGGGGTCAACCTCATAATTAGGCAAGAAGAAGGGCTTGAGTAAAATCAAGTGCTTCATTTGCCACAAGAATGGGCATTATGCATCCCAGTGTCAAGAGAAGAAGAAGGGGAAGGGGAAGTTGAAACAAACAACAATATTAATAGAGGTATAGCTTGATGAGTTTGCATCGATGTTTGAGAAAGACTTCTTGTTGGTCTCTTGTCTATCTACTAGCACCACCCCTAAGAGTGCTTGGTACTTGGACAATTGTGCAACAACATGAGTTTCCTTTCGCAATCTTACAGAGAATGACCTAGACTTACATGTAGAGCTTGGCAATGATGCCAAGTATCTAGTGAGGGGTGTTGGAACCATCATGTCCCAACTTGAGTCTGGAGGGTCACTAGAAGTTAAGGATGTGCTATATGTTCCAGGATTAAGGAAGAACTTGCTCTCAATCTCAGCTATGGAGGATAGAGGATTTGTTGTGATTATAATGACTGCCCTCTCTAATCCCAATGATCCCTGTTGGATCAAGACAAACTCCCTTTGATCCTATAGGTTACAGGGGAATCCAATACAGGCCTTAGTACATAGCGGTGACAACCCGTGTGAGCTATGGCATAGTAGGATGGGACACTTGCACTATAGGGCGTTGTTGATTCTAATGGAGATCGTCACTAGTCTCCCAGAGTTTAGTATTGAGCAAAAAGGCTTGTGCAGAGGGTGTGCACTTGGCAAGAATGCTAAGGTTGATTTTCCAAGCAGTGAGAGCAGGTCCAAGGGAATGTTAGATCTCGTTCATTCAGGATGTATGTGGAGTTTGGACCAATGTAAGTGGCATCAACACATGGGTCACTCTATTCTGTCACGTTCATGGATGAAATACTTGGATCTTCTTCACAAAATCCAAGGATAAGGTCTTTAGTTTGTTTTGGGAGTTCAAAGCCCAGGTGGAGAACTTGAAAAAGAGGAGGATCGAGGTCTCGAGGACAAATAATGGGGGAGGGTACACCTCCAACGATTTCAAGGATTTCTGCAAGGAGGCAGATCAAGAGGGAAATGATAGTCTTATATAACCCTTAACAAAATGGGGTTGTAGAGTGAAAGAACTAGTCCATCATAGGAGGTGCCAAGGCAGTGATTCATGACCAGGATTTGCTAATGTTTCTTTTGGCAGAGGCATGCAAGATGATAGTTTATGTTTAGAACAAGAGTACTCACAGGATCTCGGGGGCAAGATTCTCAAGGAAGCATTCATAGGGGTGGAGCTAGAGATAGGGCACTTTCACGTCTCTGGTTGGTTGGTGTGCATCCATGTTCCTATGGAGAAGAGGACGAAGCTGAAACCCTCACGAGAGAAGGGCATATTTGTGGGGTACAGTGAGACTTTGAAGCATATGGGATTTTCATTTTTGCGAGGAGGAGGACAATGGTTAGCAGGAATGTGAAGTTTGAGAAGGACCTAGCGTCCAAGAAGCCCACTTCCAGTGATAGAGGTGTTGAAGAATGTAACTTGTGTCGGTCTTCATAGTTGTACTTGAGTCATGATGTAATATATTTGTCAAAAGATAATTTTATTATTAAATAAATTGACTTCTTAAAGAATGGGTTTCATGCTTGGGTCAATGTTCAATAGTTCAAAGCACCCATCGAGTGCTCTAGGATTTTTTGAGTCAAATTTATTATGTAGACCCTTCTTGGGATCATTTATCTTAGTCATGCTGAACCCTCCATCCATCAACAACTCAAGTCAGCCTCAAAATTTTCTCTATTTTCGTCCTTTACAAGTCGGCCTATCAACCATTCATGTCGGCTCAATTTATATGCAGAAACAACTATATATACCCTAGTAAACTCACCTCATAATTGTTTTTGCGATCAAAAGAAGAAGAAGTGCAAAGAGAAGAGTTTACCACTGCAGGTCGAAAGTCACCATTGAAGGTTGAAGCTACTGTTGAAGGTTATCATTACAGGGCTGAAGGTCTATTACAGGTCGAAGTTATTATAGGACTGTGACTCTATTGCAGAAACAAAATTGTTGCAGAACAAAGATCAAATTGCAGGAGGAATTTATATTTGGCTAGCTTGATGGATGGAGGGGTAAAACTCTGTGTCAAAGGTCTTGGTTGTCTCACTTTGTTTTGTATCTATTGAGGGAAGAGTTCTTGACTGGGTTTTCCCCTACCTAGGGGTTTTTCCTTGGCTGAGTGCCTACATCCTGTGTTCCTTGTGATTTTTATGGTTTGACATTTATCTTGATGAAAGAAGAATATAAACAAGTAAAAGAAGAACTAATAAGTACATAAATATTCACAAGTAAATGTCAAGATCTAAGAGAAATATGATGCCCTAGATTTCTCAACATGGTATCAGAGCTTGGTTTGTTGGCATAAGGGTAGTTAGAAGGTATCAACAAGGACTAGTTCCCTAGGACTGAGCTCCTAGAAAGAAAGTTTGAGCAAATAAATTGGCATTCTGGGCATATCTACAAAGCATTCACCCTTGTGATTAGGCCGCAAACCTGAGTAAGACAGTGAAGTATTTTGAAGAATATAGAAACACTATTCTTGAAGATTGAAAGGCTAGATTAATAGCCCATTCAAGGCTGAATCCTTTGGTAGAAAGAGCGAAGTACCGAGTATAGATATAAAGGTTTGAATTCATATTTTTAATAGGAAAAACATGTCACCTCAGGAATCCAAAAATCTTCAGAAGTCTATGTATTTTTGGTCAAGGAATAGAGAGACATTTGGAAGCTGATAGTAAGAAAAAAGACCCAGTGCTGAGTTGATTGGAGGCTCTGTGAAGGGACAACTTGAATCTACAATCACTTTATAAGAACCGAGACCTCTGTAGACAAGATAAGATAATATAAGATAATTATATTTATGTCCAACTATTGACCACAAAGTAGGTCAAAGGGACTATTGAGTACAATGATGTCCATACAATGCGAGAGAACCAAATGGTCTCCTATAAAAGATAAAATGCATGAATATAAAAGATACAATGCATGAAGTATAAAAGATATAATGCATGAGCATAAAAGATACAATGCATGAACTGCCCTGACGGAAAAGATCCAGGATCTAATGGGTCTGAGGATCATACCCACATCTCCTAACATCCGAGGCTGAATGAAGAACATTGAAGAAAACTCAACACAGTCTGTTGGCCCGATGAAGAGCCGATGGAAAGTGCGGATTGTCCACTAAGTCGTTGCTTGGGGGAGTTCGCACGCTGCTGAGGTTTGGAGGACCTAGTCTGTCTCCCAGGAATGGATTTGAAACAAACTTGCCGCTGAGTTCTCGTGTGGCGGGGTGAGGTCCCATAGATCCTCACTGATCTAGGGTTTGGATCTGTACTAGTATTAATCAGTCTCTTGGTCCCCTTGTTTGAAGGTAGTACCTTGAAAAATGTTGTGATCCTCTGTGTGGGAGGCTGAAGAATACGTGCTCAGAACCTGAGAGCCTCTTGCATATATAAGGCCAAACATCTATGGTCGAGATACCTGAAAGAACCAGCGAGGGTCCGAGAATCTCTGAACAAGCAATGGAACCTTCCTCTGATCTCGTAGTAGACAAGGCATACAAAAATGAAGTGTACCTTGGTCTCCACTTCCTCTAAATGACATACTTGGAACATTCTGTCTGGTCTATCAATTTGATGGTCTGTCTCTACCCGAGTCTATGAGAACCTACTCTGAACTATCCTAGAGGAATGTGAAGAGCATGCATCCAGTGGTGAAACATATACTAGGGTCAAACAATGAGCCCGTCTCTCAACCCCAAGAAGTGCTCAGTGTAGAAGGCCATCTTTGGGTGCAACCCTCCAAGAGGATTGATCCAGGTGAGTTGGACGAACTGCTTGTAGATGTCCTCCCTGATGATCTTGTTCAACTCATGTCTAGTAGGTAAAAGGTGACCATGAGCATCTAAGGAATATCAGAAAGGAGGGAGACAATCCAACTGAATGCCCACTGACTCTAAGAGATTTGAAACTTGTTCAAATTGGCAACTAGGGCCAAATTTCACTTTGGCAGCTCCTTTGAAGAAGATAACTACGACATTGAATTCCTCTTTTCGAGAGGACCAAAATCGACTATAGATCGTCAACTTTGGACATGGAAAAATGGGTTTTTGAATTTATGTAAAATTTCAGTGACGACCTCTCCTCTATGTCGGCTCATTATACCCAATAGACATGTCTCTTATCCTCCACCGAATTATATAAATAGAGGTGTCTTCCTCTTCATTTGGGACATCCATTCTCTCTCTGTTTTCTTTGAATTGGCCGCAGTAAAGGAAGCTCTCCAACGTGGATATCTAGGGCAAGATCTAGGGCTGTTTGGGTTAGTTTGAAAACCGCTCAGCTACAGGAGGACACCTGCAGGTTCTGAGGCTATTTCTGGGCAGATTTGTTATGTGTTTAGTATTGTTTGAAGGTCCCGAAGGGAAGCAAAAGGAAGTCTCTTTATTTAGCCCTGTTTTATGAAGCTGCAACCCTAGAAGACATTACAGGTAAGTTTTAGAACTTATCCACCATAGATCAGGGTGCCATGAGGTGAGTTTGGGCTGGGAATTAGCCGTAGACAACAACGAGTTGGCTCATGGGCAGAGGAAGCTTAACCACAATTGTTATGAGGCCGTTTGGAGAATTTTGAGCAAGATAATGTGGAATACAAGCAACCCTTATCAAATCATCCTTCTACAACAATTTAACCCCTAGGAAAATTTGTCTCCTTCAGGACTACATTTTGGGCTATCTATTTATCTGCTATTTGGCAAGTCTACTTTGACTTATTGTATTCTCTCTTTGCTGAACACTTGATATGTATAATAAGAAGATTGATCAAGGGTTTTCCCCATATTGGGGTTTTTCCCTGGCTTGAGCCAATTTTGTATTCTCTTGTCTTGGCTTGCTCTCTGCATTTATGGTTTACATTCTTTCTTCAGTTATCATGATGATCTATGTGATTGCAAAAGAATGAATTATAAATGTAAATTGGGCTATCATGGTAATTGATTTAAGCAAAGAACATGTTAACTCAAAATTAACAAATCTCCTGTAAACCAACATTTGGCCCAACCAGAGGGAGTAGAACAGGCAATAGTCTCAGAAGAGCAATATGCCAAGTAAGGATATCGGTCCCTACTCTTTATCGAGTCTGCAAAGCCCTGGACACAATGCAAGAATGAAGCCAATCTGAAGATCGTCTCAAGCCGAAAGGGCTGAGCTCCAAACTCTGCAAAGATGGTGTGCTGAGGTTCTGTCTGTTTGCATCTAATGATGTGGTGGAGAAGAAGAATCTGTCTGGACTCTCTCAGCTGAAGCCCAATCTGACTCAAGTAAAGACGGTCCCCAAATCTCTAAGCCATATAGAACAATGGGACTGATCAGGGTGTCCATGAGGCTCAAGGACGAGGATCTGTTCGCACAAGGAAAGGCTAAGTATCATATAGTCCTAATGTACAATGAAAGGTCTTCCTATAAAAGGAACCAAGATCAGACTAAATAGAAGCAATCTTTAGAGGAAATTACAATCAACTAAAGGGTTGCAATCATCTTCAGAAAATTCTGATATATATATATATATATATATATATATATATATATATATATATATATATATATTAGTCCCTCTCTTCTACAAATTATGGCATTTGGTTAGAAGCTATTGTTCACTAACAAACCACATTGAATAAGAAGCTACAATTAGTACCATTTGGCATCAATAATAGTTGCTTCTAGAAGGTAGTCCTTAATCTCGACATCTCCTAAAGTAATTATTCTTGAAAGCAACATGGAACTCATATCCTGGAAAACTAAGGTAAGTATTCTTTGAGGTACGTATAATCACTTTTGCCTATACAAGGTATAACTTAATTTGGCTTAGATTTTTCAAATGTTTTTATTGATTTTGCATTTTTTCATGTTATTAAATATAGCTGTCATCTAAATTCTAGCAATCCCTAGCTAGTATTTGGAAATGCCAAAATCAATATCTTGAAAGATGACGTAGGGTTTATCTAGAAATCCCTAGTTAATAACTATGCATTCATACTTGTATATTCTTGGTATTGTTTGTCAAATAAATGTTGCAAGTACATGAAGAGAAACTGGTCTTATATATATAAAAGGAAAACCCTTTAAAAGAAGCTTCCTCTTCGTAAAAGGATAAGTATTTAGCTTCATTATTGTTATTGCTCAAATATAATCCTTTTCTATGTTTTCCTTGAAAAATATATTCTCAAAGATTTTGCAGGGATTATGTGAAGATTCAGAGGGAGACTCTCAAAGACTTAAGTCATGATAGAAGCCTTTGCTACACAAAGGAATCCGTTTAATAAGGTAACCCTACAAGGTTCGTAATAGGTACAACTCCAGGTATGTTTTAGTCCATCAGATTTATAAGTAATCCTTTCCATTACAAGGAACATTCATTTTGAAAATTGCTTTACTAACTCTCTTATGTTTAGGATTTTGAATCATAAAAGATTCTTGTTAGGGTTATTACTCATTAGATTGAATCTACCCTCATCATATTATCTTTTGATCATTCTTTTGTAACACTAACTTTTAGGGTTCACTAAAAAACCTAGCCTCTTGTTGCTAAGGGTATGTCAATATTGATTATGAAACCCTAGTCCTATTTGGGTTGTTGATAAAATATAGAAATCCTATTCTTTTGATGTTTAACATTTTGAAATTATGATAGAAACCCTAGTTCTTTAGGGTTTGCTGTTAATGTAAAAGTTATGTATTGAAACCCTAGATCTTTAGGGTTTGGTGAAATAGGGTTTGTGAATAAAACCCTTGTAAGTAAGATCCTAGGAATAAAACCCTAGGTGTATGTTCATTTGTTTTATCAAAACCCTATCCCGATGAAAAATGTTGTATTTCTAACTTTGATGTATTGATGTTTGTGTCTTGGGTTTTACCTAATAGATATTGATGTGAAATGCATCCTAGATATGTATATGCGAGTATGCTAACCTAATGCTTTAGTTTGTAAAATCTAGGATCTGTAAAACCCTAGTAGAGATTGATATTCTAGGATATGATGATATTGTTTTCCGATATGATAAAATCTAGGGTTTGCAACAAACCCTAGTAGAGTCTGACATGTAAATTCTGGAAAATTGGTGAAATAGATGTATAGTAGAATTGTTATTATTGATATCGAAGGCTTTGTGTCTCGAAGATAGAATCTGGGGTTTGTAATAAATCATAGTAGATTCTATCATATATCTTTGAAATTAATATTGAGGCCCTATATATAATGAGACTGATATCTTGATTGAGTTGCTTAAAGTCTTGATGATATAGTCTAGGGTTCGTGACAAAACCCTAGCAAGAAGTAGAGTATGTAACTTTTGTTGCTTAGGTGTTTGATATCTAAAGTTTAAATGCTTCCATTATAGTAACATGATAGTTAACCTCATGCTTCTGTATGTTTGTATTTGGTTGTACTTGCTATTAAAGTTTTGCAGGTACATGATCTTCAAGATGTTGAGGATGTTTGCAATTAAAGATGATAATATTGATGAGCTTGATGAAGGAAGCTATAAGAGTGATGATGATCAATGACCTTGATGACATGAGAAATAAATAATGCCTTGAAAGATTTTAAGAAGGAAATTGTTGATCTCCCTAAGTTGAGAGGGAGCTTAGATATAAGAAAGGGTATATCTCTCCAATTGAGAGGGAGTGCATATTATGACAATGAATACTTTGAAGTAAGCAAAAGTACTATCGATAAAATGTTCATGAAGTTGCAAACAAAAGACTTGAGGAAATCTGAAGATGTATTTGTTGTTGTTGAAGAAATGAAAGAAGAAGAAAGCTTCCAACAAGTTGTAGATTGGATAATTTGATGATGATATAAGCAACATCCGAATGAATAAGGACCCCGAAGGTTTGTGTTTACTTGTATGTATACTTGAAAATTTATTATTGATTGTGGTTGTGTTTGTGCAAGTAAATATCTCCATAAGAAGAATTAACACTTTGGAAACATGCTTGGACAAATGGATATATCTAGTTTAGTTTATAAGGAGAGGTGAAGCATCTAATGTCAAGATGCTTGGGAGGACATCTAGTCGGCCTTTGTGTTGATGTCTAGATCTTGAAGAGGGAGGGTGGCGTTGGTCATGGAGCTCCAACCTTGGATACACACCTAGATCCTTGGGTTGATGTTTAGCTAGTAAGCCTGATGGTACCTAGAGTGGCTGAAAGCTTGAGTCCATCTTAGTCCCATTCGGATACATTACCCTGGTCAGGTATCTAGTCCGTAGCACTGTGTAATGTCCCCAATAAATAATTTTGCTAAGGGAAATTCTCAATCTTGTAATTTTGGCGAATAATAAATATTTTTAGATAAATAAAATTAGGAGAAATAAGTTGTGGAGGTATTAAATAAATTTTGGAGAAAAGCAATGGTTGGGACTTAGGAAAAGAAGAAAAATTAAAGTGAACATAAGTTGTGGAGGTTACCAAAAAGGGAAAACGAACCATGGGAAGAATCAAACCATGGTATCAATGCATAGTGTGAGAGAAATCGAACCATGGGAAGAATCAAACCATGGTATTAAAGCATAATGTGAGAGAAATCGAACCATGGTATGAGGAAGGGAAAGCAACAATAAAAGGAAGGCTAGAGCCTCATTTTGATTATTCTATTTTGGCATATCATTTCAGAATTGGAGAGTTTTCTTGAGCTGCTTAGTCAAGACAACCAATGCTGTTTAGCACAAGGAATTTCCAAGCGGAATTCCACCCTCATTTCAGAGAACTTCGAGTCTCCCTAGTGAGGTAATTTGGGGAGTCCAATTCATGATTTGTACAGAGATTTATTGTAGGTATTCACTTTGTTTGCCATGATGGAGTTGATTGTTCCATCTGTTATCAATGATCTCCCAAATACGCCCATATTTAGCTAATTTATCCTTGTAACCTGCTCGCATCTGCTCCTTTTCCTGATACATAGCCTCATAGATGTAGTCCATGGACAATTTTCCCCATCCACCATCCGTAGCACCTTAACAAGTGGCTCGGTAAATTTCACAAGCTCTGTAGAATTTTTTCAAAATAGTTGTCAAAAAATTTCTTTTTGGTGTCTTTTCCATCTTGTCTACGAGCCCACCGAGATGAAGTCAATTCATCAGAAGAAAACATTTTCTGCAAGTTTTTTTGTTGAGAATTGAGACATTGCAACGTAAGGAAGTGAGTTGCAAATCTCGTAATTGTAGACCTAACAAGCTCTTTGACCCCAATGTTTTTCCTCATTAGGCTCAATACCCATGAGTGGTTGTAGATGTATTTTGTGAGGCACTTGGAATGCTCTACAACCGTTTTTTACCCACTCCACTATGCCTATGCCCTCAAGCATGAGGTCTATGCAATGTGCAACACATGGAAGCCAAAATATGGTCTTATATTTGGACTCTAGCATCTTTCCAACAAGAACATGGTTCGAGGCATTATCTATGATGACCTGCACAACATTTTGCTCCCCTACTGCTTGGATAATCTCATCTAAAAGCTCAAATAGAAGGTTTGCATCCTTCACCCTATCAGATCCATCAACTGATCTAAAAAAGTGGTTGCTTGAGGGCAAGAAATAAGAAATTTAATGATAGTGTGGTTCTTTCCATCGGTCCATCCATCTGACATGATGGAACCTATTTTGAGCCATGACTCTCTATACTCAGCCAAATACTCATCAATGGAACACATCTTTATTTTCAAAAGAGCTCCTCTCAAGTTATGCACACTAGGGCCTTTGAAGCTCTTTCCTGTAGCTATAACATAGTCCCACATAACTTGGTAATAAGGTGGCGAACAACATTAAATGGGATATCTACATCATACCATCATCTAGCAATGTATTGAAAAGAACACATCAATGGAACAAATCTCTTTATGCAAAGGAGCTCCCCTCAAGTCATGCACACTAGGGTCTTTGAAGCCCTTTCCTGCAGATATTACAAAGTCCCACATAGCTCGGTAATAAGGTGAGTGTGCAACATTAAATGGGATATCTACATCATAACACCATATAGAAATGTATTGAAAAGAAGATTCTTTGCATTGCTTTTTCCAGTGGTCATCCAAAGTGGGTTGACGTTGAGTTAGACTTGGTTGGGAGGAAGTGGGATTAGCAGAGGCAATGGTGGTAGAGGTTGAGAAATAACTGTGGAGTTCATCCTCTTTTTTCCTTTAGATTGTTGCCCTTGACAATAAGACTCAAGAGCAAGAGGATCATAGTGAAAGGGGTCATTGGTAGAAGGGATAAAAGAGGAATCTTGAATCTCAAAATCATCATACCCACCATCTTTCATGGCTTGTAAAATTTCCTTCTTCCTTGCATTTTCTTCCTGATAGCCTTTTCCCTAGTCTTATTCTCCACAAACTTCTCAAACTTGGCAAGGTATTCTACCCTAACAACACCTATCACTTTCTTTGGTGCATCACATGGCTTTACTTGGCCTCTTATCCCAGCCAAGTTTTGTTTCAACCTGAGAATACCCCCTCCCCCCCTCTAATAGATTTATTGCAAAATTTGCATATCATTTTTCCATCAATCACATCACAATGAGCCCATGTAGTGTCCTTGGCTTTTGGAGGCATGTTGGCTAGAAATATTTGAAATTTGCACATGAAAGAAATTTGCAAATTAAAAAAAATTGCAGCTAAGTAGAATGGCAAACCTAAGTTAAATTTTGGAAAAAAATGGGGTATATTTAGCCTACAAAATTTAAGACTTAAAAACTAATAGTTGAACTTGAAATTTGATAGCATAGAACACATAAAATAAATAAATACATGGACAACAATGAAATATGATTTTTTTCAAATGAAAATCCTTATTTGGAAAGGCAAACTAGCTCCCTTAGCCTCCTCTTGAAGATGCCAACTCCACTAACAGCTCCAAACTAGCTCCAAAATAGCTCTAAGTCCAACTCCAAGCCCCTCCAAGATGACTACAACAAAAACTCAACACTCTCCAAGCTCCCAATGAAACTTACAAAAACTCCAAATGAGATGTGTGAGGCAAATGAGAGGGAGGCCTCCTTTTATTGGCTTGGAGGGGTTGTTTTTGGAGGGAAACAACCCTTAGTTTCCCTCAAAACCACCTCACAAGCCTCAAAAAATGTGTCTGGTGGGTCCGCGACCAACCTGACAGTGAATTGGTCAGTTTATGGGAAAACCAACTAGTTTTGTCATAAACCGGTTGGTTTATGCCTGACTTTACCCAAAAACAGGCGAGGGAGGGCGACTAATTGGGTTTTTCTACCGGTCCTGTGGGTTTAGCCAATGAACCGACCGGTTTGACCGGTTTCCAGTTAAGATTGACCGATTTGACCAGTTTCCGGTTAAGACCGACTGGTTTTGAATACAATGCTCATAGTATAGGAGGCACCTAAAAATGAGGTGCCTCTCTATCTTTGGCTCCTGTAGGTGACACAATTGGAAGATCCTACCCTATCGTGGTGTATGGTGGTCCGTCTCTATCCAGAGTCTATGAGAACCAACACAAAATTGTCCCAGCGGGGTCTGAAGTGAGTGCATCCAATGTCGGCATGGGTAAGGGGGACAGATTATGATGCCATCCCGCAGCTCCAAAAAGTGCTCTGTAGAAGGACATCTTTGAGCCTAAGGTTGTTAGAGGTGAGGTCCAAGTGTCTTGAATGTACAATCTATAGATATCCTCTCTAATGGCCTAGTTCAATACCTATTGAGTTGGCAAGAGATCGCTCGATAGATCGAGGGAGAAACTGAATGGGGAAAGGCACTTTGGGGAGATAGTTAGCTCAACAGAGGCAGAATATATGGCGACTATAGTTGTGAGGCTGTTTGGCTTTGCAAGTTGATCACAAGATTATCTGGTTAGGTGTTGGAGCCTACAATGATACATTGTGAGAATGAGAGTTGTACCAAACTCTTTGAGAATCCAGTGTTCCATGACAAGTCCATGTTGAGAATGCAGCAAGATGATGGAGCTTAGTGAAATGAAGTCGCCTTCACTAAGTGGGCCCGCAGGCAAATTCTGGCGCAAAGTCTATTTTTAGACTATGTCTATTTTTAGACATACTGAGCATAATTTGGGAATTCTACTTGGAGATTCTTGGAGTATGCGACATGTCGGTAAAAATAGATGAGACCCTAATTTTTAGGACCCAGGCTATTTTTAGACTGATCTCCTATAAATATGGAAGTCAAATATTATTTACCCTTAATAATATTTTGACTATAAACAGCAGTTTACTCTCTTGGCGCACTTCAGTTTGAGTCATGGAGGTGGCTCATGCAACTGACACAAGGAATCACGTGGTTCCTAGGGTTTGATGGCATCTTGCATGGTTGACTTCAGTTAGACTTCAGTGGCAGAAGTTTTGGAGGAGTTAACGGGACATATAGTGGAGTTGTGTTCTGTTTATTTTAGTTGAACTAGTTGAGATTAGTTAACTAGCTAATCAACTAGATATGAGTGGAGTGAATTAAATAATATTTAATTCATTAATTAGTAACTCATTATTCAACTCAAGAACACATCAGTTCACTACAGTGCATGATCAGTTCAGTGGAGACCAGTGAAAGAGGTAGATGAAAGGGTGAGTTCAGCTATCAGTTGGAGGATCAGTTGTGCATGAGATTTGCACCACACTTGGAGGAATTGTCCATGACAATTGCGCAGTGAAGCCAAGGAGATTCGAACCTTGGATCTCTACATAACCAGGCCATGATTGCGCAATAGAGGCAAGGCAATTGGCGGGGAGTTTTGAACCAGTAACCTGTTCAAAACTAAGCTAGATTGTGTGTGACTTTATGAGAAAGTACTGAGTACTTGTGAGGAGTATTGTACTTGTTTTGTTACATGATTTCTCCATTATAATATACACAATAGCTGCGGGGTTTTCAGCTATAGGCTTTCCCCATACATACTGAGTTAATGTGTGATTGATTTGATGTGATATTGTTTCTATTATTTCCGCATGTGACAATTAATTGTAGAAGAAGGTTATGTGTTATGCATGCAATTCGGAATTGATGTGTAATCGGGTTAATCTTCATTGAATAAGTGATTTATTCACTAATTTCTACATGGTATCGGGGAGCAAGATTAATTGTCGAGATCTATTACTGGGTGATTGCAACCTATTTCCTGGACGCAGTCCGTGACACGGCCGTAGTCGCATTCATCTTTTCTTCTAGCAAAGAGTCCCAAAGCCCCTTGCGTCAATCTCTCGATTTGGAAATAATTTGTTCTCAAGTGTAGATCGGTTTATGGAGCTTGGAGTTTGGAATTCGAATTTTGCGTTACCTTGTTTTCTTGGTGCCGGTATTGGAAATGTCTTTTCAACTATTATGACTTATGCTCTTGAAGGCAACACGATGTTGCATGGAGGCAGTATTAGAAGATAATGGTCTCAAGGAGTTCGTAGATACGGATGTCCAAAAGCCCACTGATCCTGTTGAAGTCGATGCATGGCAAAAGAAGATGGCGAAGTGTCGAAGGATCCTGTTGGAGGGCGTCAAGGATCATATTGTATCCAGCCTGCATGGAAAGGCTACTCCATATTTAATGTGGAAAGCTTTGACGGATCTATTCCAGAGTAAGAGCGACCAAAGGAAGCCGGCGCTCAAAGATAAGCTCAGGAACATCAAGATGGAGAAGGGCGACAGTATCGCCAAATGCCTCACGAAGTTCACTCAATGCAAAGATGAGCTGGGAAGTGTGGGGGTTACTGTCGATGAAGAGGACATGGTCGACCTGGCTCTCCTTGGTCTTCCGAAGGCTTGGCACTCATATCAAGATAGTGTCAATGGTCGGGAGAAGCTGCCAGGATGGGAACGCCTTTGGGCGGATCTCATGCAGGAGGAGATAAGGAGGACTACTCGAGATGGATCTTCATCAAAGGGAGCTGATGAAGAAAACTGCGCTTTGGTGTCCAAAGCAAAGAAAGGGAAGGGTAAGAAAACCTCTCATTCTGGTGCTAAGGGCAAGAAGCAGGATATGGCGAAATTGAAGTGTTTTCACTGCCATGATCACGGACATTATGCTACCAATTGTCCAAAGAAGAAGAAGAACAAGCAAGCGGGAAGATCTGCAGATGGAGAAGCTTTGGCTTCACAGTTCGAGCTTGACTTTTCACCGATCGCATGCTTGGTTTCAAGTGTGATGGAATCGGTGTGGTTCTTGGACAGCGGTGCGTCATTTCATATGACGGGAGATCGGGATTTGTTCTCAGATCTGGAGGACAAAGATTTGGGTGTGCACATCGAGATGGGCGATGATGGTAGATACCGTGCGACTGGTATCGGTACCATATCCTTTCAGAGGGAGTCTGGTAAACCCTTTGTATTAAAGGATGTCATGCATGTACCTGGATTGAAGAAGAACTTGATCTTTGTGGCGATGTTGGAGGATAAGGGGTATGATGTGGTCTTCAGCGAAGGAAAAGCCTTCCTGCGCAGTAAGACTACTGGTGAGACCCCTAAGATAGGGGTTCGAACCAAGAACCTTTATCAGTTGCAGGTAGATGGCTGCGCAGCAATGGCATGCAAGGCGGGAGAAGTGGTGAGCCGGGATGATGAGGGCGAACTGTGGCACAGGAGATTGGGCCACCTTCACCATGGAGCTTTGAAGATTCTGCAGCAGATTTCTACCGGACTTCCTAAGGGCACCCTTGCGCAGTCAGATCAGTGCAAGGGGTGTACTTTAGGGAAGTATGTGAAAGCCACCTTTCACGAGAAGGATAGTCGCGCCACGACCATCCTTGAGAGAGTTCACACAGACGTGTGTGGTCCTTTCTCAGTTGCTTCGACAGCAAAGCACAAGTAATATGTGATATTTGTTGATGATTTCTCTCGAAAGTGCTGGATCTTCTTCATGCAGAAGAAGAGCGATACATTCGCGAAGTTCTGTGAGTTTAAAGCACTGGTCGAGAAGGAGTCGGGGAAGAAGGTGATTGCTCTAAGGAGTGATAACCGTGGTGAATTCATCTCGGCTGAATTCAAGGAGTTCTGCAGCGCAGAAGGGATTCGGAGAGAGCTCATCGCACCCCATAACCCACAGCAGAACGGGGTGGCTGAGCGGAAGAACAGAACGATCGTGGGTGCTGCACGAGCGATGTTGCATGATCGGGGCCTACCCCTTCACTTGTGGGCTGAGGCATGCAATACAGCAGTGTATGTGCAGAACCGTTGTCCTCACAAGGTTCTTGGCATGAGTACACCAGAGGAGGCTTATTCTGGCAAGAGGCCCGATATTTCCCATTTGCGGATTTTCGGATCTCCTGTCTACATGCATGTGACGAAGGATGCGAGAAGGAAGCTGGATCCAACTGCTGAAGTTGGAATATTTGTGGGGTACACCGATACACCTCACAACTATCGGGTGTATGTGCCAGACAGTCGCAAGACTGTTGTGCGACGGGATATAAAATTTCAGGAGGAGAAAGCCATGCAGTGTTCGCTTGAGAGGGAGCTACACTCGCATGCAGATGAGGAGCTGTTAGTTCCTAAGGAGGAGCTTCCGGATGTGGATCAGCCACAAGAGGAGGTTCAGGAGGTGGAAGAAACCACCCATGCAACGCCAACCATCAGAGGGCGCATGCGCACTACAGAAGCTGAGCGATTGGCTCGAGATGCAGAGAAGGTTGTAGGACCACCTACAGCACAGCGCAGACAGAGACAGTCACCGGATCGGTACACTGGATACATGGCTCTTGTGAGTCAATGTGTTGTGACAGAGCCATCCTCTTTTGAGGAAGCTGTGGAGGAACTCGCATGGGTTGATGCCATGATCGAAGAATATGATTCGATCATCAGGAACAGTGCATGGGATATTGTCCCAAGACCGGTTGGGAAATCAGTTGTAGGTTCGCGATGGATCTACAAGGTGAAGCAGGCGGCTGACGGGAGTGTGGAGAAGTACAAGGCGAGACTTGTCGCCCGTGGCTTCTCACAGATCGAGGGGATTGACTATGAGGAGACTTTTGCACCTGTCGCAAGGTACTCTTCCATACGGACGATCCTTGCTCTCTCAGCGCAGATGGGGTGGCACATTCATCGGATGGATGTGAAGACTGCGTTCCTCAATGGAGTTATTGAGGAAGAGGTGTACATAGAGCAGCCTGAAGGTTTTGAGATCTTCAGCAGTGAGTCGCATGTGTGCCGACTCAAGAGAGCACCGTATGGGCTGAAGCAAGCACCTCGTGCTTGGTACACTCGGATAGACAGCTACTTCACCGGGCTTGGATTCTCCAAGAGTGAGGCGGATCCAAACCTGTACTAGATAGTGGTGGAGGGGAAGCTGTTGATCATCGTACTGTATGTAGATGATCTGATTTTGACTGGCGACGAGCAGTTGATACTTTCATGCAAGGAGGATCTTGCACGAGAGTTTGAGATGAAGGACCTGGGCATCCTTCATTATTTCCCGGGATTGGAGATTTGGCAGCGCAGTGGAGGACTGTTTGTTTCTCAGGGCAAGTATGCCCTGGAGATTCTGGAGAGGTTCAACATGCAAGGCTGCAAGCCTGTTGACACTCCTCTTCCTGGTGGTTGGAGGAAGGAGGATGCTACTTCAGCGGAGGTAGTGGATGCCACTGTCTATCGACAGTTGGTGGGGTCGCTTATGTATCCGGTCAATACACGACCCGATATATGCTATGTTGTTAACCAGCTTTTGCAAGCTATGGTTAAGCCTACCAAGCTCTTTTGGAAGGCAGGCAAGCATGTATTGCGTTATCTTAGTGGCACATCGGGATATGGTCTATGGTACAGACAAGAGGATGGAGCGAAGCTTTCTGGCTTCACTGATGCAGATTGGGCAGGGAGCCCAACGGACCGGAAGAGCACATCTGGAGGAGTTTTCAGCATTGGGTCGACAGCAGTTTCCTGGTACAGCAGGAAGCAGAGATCCGTGGCACTCAGTTCAGCAGAGGCCGAGTACATGGCAACAAGTTTGGCTGCATGCGAGGCTATTTGGATGAGGAAGATCCTCGCAGGTTTGTTCAGGTTGCATTTGGAGCCTACAGTGATCTACTGTGATAACCAGAGCTGCATCAAGCTCTCGCCTAATCCAGTATTTCATGATAGGTCCAAACATATCGACATCAGGTACCATCATATCAGAGATTGTGTTCAGCGGAGGATCATGATGCTTTCATATGTTCCCACGGAGGATCAGGATGCCGACATCCTGACGAAGGTGCTCACCAAGAGCAAGTTCGAATTCCACAGAGGCAGGATAGGGGTTGCAGATAATCCATATCTTGCTGAGAGGGAGTGTTGAGAATGCAGCAAGATGATGGAGCTTAGTGAAATGAAGTCGCCTTCACTAAGTGGGCCCGCAGGCAAATTCCGGCGCAAAGTCTATTTTTAGACTATGTCTATTTTTAGACATACGGAGCATAATTTGGGAATTCTACTTGGAGATTCTTGATGGATGCGACATGTCGGTAAAAATAGATGAGACCCTATTTTTTAGGACCCAGGCTATTTTTAGACTGATCTCCTAAAAATATTGAAGTCAAATATTATTTACCCTTAATAATATTTTGACTATAAACAGCAGTTTACTCTCTTGGCGCACTTCAGTTTGAGTCATGGAGGTGGCTCATGCAATTGACACAAGGAATCACGTGGTTCCTAGGGTTTGATGGCATCTTGCATGGTTGGCTTCAGTTAGACTTCAGTGGCAGGAGTTTTGGAGGAGTTAACGGGACAAGTAGTGGAGTTGTGTTCTGCTTGTTTTAGTTGAACTAGTTGGGATTAGTTAACTAGCTAATCAACTAGATATGAGTGGAGTGAATTAAATATTATTTAATTCACTAAATATTAACTCATTAGTCAACTCAAGAACACCTCAGTTCACTACAGTGCATGATCAGTTCAGTGGAGACCAGTGGAAGAGGTAGATGAAAGGGTGAGTAAAGCTATCAGTTGGAGGATCAGTTTTGCATGGGATTTGCATTACACTTGGAGGAATTGTCCATGAAAATTGCGCAGTCAAGCCAAGGGGATTCGAACCTTGGATCTCTTCATATACATGCCATGATTGCGCAATAGAGGCAAGGCAATTGGCAGGGAGTTTTGAACCAGTGACTTGTTCAAAACTAAGCTAGATTGTGTGTGACTTTATGAGAAAGTACTGAGTACTTGTGAGGAGTATTGTACTTGTTTGGTTACATGATTTCTCCATTATAATATACACAATAGCTGCGTGGTTTTCAGCTATAGGCTTTCCCCATACATACTGAGTTAATGTGTGATTGATTTGATGTGAGATCGCTTCTATTATTTCCACATGTGACAATTAATTGTAGATGAGATTATGTGTTATGCATGCAATTCGAAATTGATGTGTAATCGGGTTAATCTCCATTGAATAAGTGATTTATTCAGCTAATTTCTACAGTCCAAGCATATTGAGGTCACATATCACTTTATCAAGGACAAGATCCAGAAAGGGGCAGTGAAGCTTCAAAACATATCGACAGATGAGCAGATTGTAGACTTACTCATCAAGCCCTTGGTGAAGGAAAAGTTTGTTTTTTACAGTGACATGCTAGGATTTGTGCAGAATACCTTCCTCGCTATAGAGATATTTGTAGCTTAAACATCTACTTCTACATAGATCTAGGTGTCTACACATGTTGAAGTTGTCTAATTGACTCTTAACCTTAGTAATTACTTTAATTATTAAAGTAATTTCTTTTTATAAGAATAGTGAGTTAATATAATGAAATGCAAAAGTTATTTGTATTAAATTTCAACCTTTGATCTCAAGTGAAGTTGAGATATAATCTCAACCGTCAATAACTTTAGAGATTAGGGTTGTGGATCTAGTCATAACTCAAACTTATAGAATGAAGGTTGGGCTAAGGTAGAAAACACATTATTGAGCATAAGACAGTGAGATAAGTGAGGAACTCATTGATTGGGTGGAGGACATTCATCCAAGTGTGCAACAATCAGAAGAAGACAACAACTGTGTGTGGCAGCAAAGGAAATCATCCAAGTATGGACACTATTGCTGTACAATGGAAAATTGAATAGGTTGAGGCACATATCAAGCCGTACAACAGACCAAGGTCCAAATTTAATTAGTAGCATGGTTGTACAACGCGTTGGAGAGGCTATGCAAGCTGAATGGGTCACATCAATAGGAAACAAGTGGTTTTTGGGTGATTCAAAACTTTTTGGGAGGGTTGTACAACTTATACAAGTGCCCAATTTATTCTCCCAAATTTAATGTAGCTTAATTGTTTTCTGAGTGGGCTATTTTCCTAGTAAGGGAGCCCTTGAATATCTCAAAATTTATTAAATCAAAGACAGATTGTGAAGGGAAAATATTTCTGTGGAAATTGTTTGTTTATTTACCGCTATTTTATGTCAAAAATTATAGGAGAATGTAGCCCAACCTAGTTTTCATGTTTTGCATGGTTTAATGCTGTTAATTTTGGAGCATGTTCTTACTTAGTTACTTCACTGAACATATTAGCCCATAATCCATTTGGATTCCATTAGCAATCACATAGCTCATTATCATATAAACAGTAACTGAAGAAAGAACATAGATGATCGAAGCAAAAGACAAGCCAAGACAAGATAACACAAGGATATGGCGCAAGCCAGGGAAAAACCCCAAGTCGGGGAAAACCCTTGATCAATTCTTCTTATTATTCATAAACAAATGTTCAACAGAGAGAGAGAGAGAGTACAATGATTTTAAAGTCAACACTGACTTGCCAATTAGAAGATGTGACCTTAGACTGCAATTCTGAATATTGGTTAGGGTTGCTTGAATTAGCACTCTTTCTCCATTACAACCTGCGTTCAAGCCTGGGCATATGAGGCCTAGAAAGAAGGACTTAACCATGCCTTCATTCTCTCAAACAAATTAACAACTAGCTGTAGTTATGGTCCTTTGTCTGCGTCCTGCAACAAAGATGTTCCACAGAAGATCACAGAGAGATACGCTACAACAAGGGATCACAACTTCTGTCTAAGGGTCTACACCCTTTGATCCAATTGTGTTGGCTTCTTAGTGGCTGCGACTAGGGAAAGAGACCCTAGATTAGGTCTCTCGGTCCTCTAGCCTTCCTTCACAAGCTACTGTTTACTGCGGCCCAGACCAAAGAGGTAATTACCATAAAGCAAATAAAACAACACCCTTAACCTCTTCTCACACCTGCGGCTTAGGATTGCAAGAAATACGCACCCTAAAAAAGAGAGAAACTTGTCCTTCTTTCTTCATGCTAGCCTCAGTTCTTCGCTGGAAATTTCAGAGGTAATTTCTTGATGAGATTGCTCTTGGATGATTTCAAAATGGGATGATAAGAGTTTCTTTATATATAATTTTAGACATGATGATTTTCCATAACTTTTGGAGGGAAATTCAAAATTTAAATTCAAATTTCTCCCGCCTAAACCAAATCATGACTTATAACATTTCTTTTGAACAATTAATTATTTTCCTTATCCAAATTAGACAACCTTTATATCGATTTTAGTCCTCTCGAAAAGAGGAATTCAATGGAATTATTGTCTCCATCAACTGAGGAGACCAAAGTGGAATTTGGGCCTAGTTGCCAATTTTAACACTCCCTCTCATCTAGGGAGAATTCCACCTGCCAATCCATCTGTTGTCCTAGATCATTGTGCCATCCTGTCATCACGAACCATCATGAACCATCTCTGTCATCATGAACTATCTCTGTCATTATTGCTCTGCTTTGTTGAACACTGATATGAATAATAAAGAAGAATCGATCGAGAGTGAGTCACAAGACCTTGCCACTCTCCACTGACAAAAGTCTGTCCATATAACCATCGGACTTGATCCCAAGTGATCAAGTTGGAAAAACATCATGCATCCTAGACATAGGGAGTACGACAGTACATGATGCGTCCATCGGTAGTGCTATGGTCCCTATCCACTTTTCCCAACTCATTGGCCAGATGAGAGGTACTTCCCATGTGTCCTGGACTACATGGGTAGGATGATACAAGAACATCTTCAGGGAAAGAACATATCACATCCTGCTTCACAACCACACATAGGGAAAGGTGAAACCACATCCTAGAGTCACACATCACAGTCATCGTAGGGAAGGGATGAACCACCTCCTACAGGCATGCAAAACACTGAGAGTAGGGAAAGGATGAACAACATCCTACATGCATGCAAACCAACAATAGTAGGAAGGATCCTACACGTGGGGAAAAGATGAACCACATCCCACCGACATGCCAACCATCAATCATAGGGAATGAGCATCCTACATGCAGGGAAAGGATGAACCATGCCCCACTGACATGTCAACCATCAATCGTAGGGAATGAACATCCTACATGTGGGGAAAGGATGAACCACGTCCCACCTACATGTCAACCATCAATCATAGGGAATGAGCATCCTACATGTGGGGAAAGGATGAACCACGTCCCACCGACATGTCAACCATCAAGCATAGGGAATGAGCATCCTACATGTGGGGAAAGGATGAACCACGTCCCACCAACATGTCAACAGATGCCTATATGCATCTCTCATGGGGGTACGCGCAGGAGAAGGTGAACCACTCATCCTGCTCATATGCCATAGGAGAAGGTGAATCACTCATCCTATGCATATGTCATCAATAGTAGGGGAAGGTGAACCACTCACCCTACACACAAGTGTCCGCAAACGTAGGGGAAGGTGAGCCACTCACCCGACACACATATCAACCACCATGGGGTATCACAGGTCGCTTATAGCTTAGTAAGTACTCCGGGCCCCCAGGAGCTCCTAGAGCTCAATTCGACAGCCAAGAATCCTTTCATATAGAGAATAGTGCCAAGCTGCTTCCAAAAAATCAAAATTGGATCAATGGGAGCCTCATAGCTCCATTCAGCAGCAAACATCCAACAAAGATCTTGGCATCATGTAGCAATCCTCTGCTTCTTGCATATCTTGTTGGAAATGTTGTCATTGATGGCAAAGGAGATGGCAAAGGAGACAGCATAGAAGCAGAGGGAGAAAAAGAGGCAGCAAGATGTAGAGAGGGTCGAGCAGCAGCAAAAGAAGCAAGGCAGTAAAAGAAGAGGATGCAGAGACAGAGTACAGTGAAATAGTCATACACAAGACAGAGGGTGCAGAGACAAAGAATACAGAGGTAGAGCCGTGAAATGAAATCGTCGAACAACAGAGAAAGGTTCCAGAAAATCAGAATGAGAGCATACATAATGTCTCTAGGAATAGAAGTTTGGGCTGCTGTGGAATTTGGATATGCCCCAAAGGCAACTGACTTAGAGAAAGAAGCTAAACAAGACTTTGTAGCTAATGCCAAAGCCATGAATGCAATCTTAAATGGACTATGTGAGGCTGAATTTATCAAAGTAATGCACAACAAGACTGCCAAAGAAATGTGGGATACTCTTGAAAACATCCATGAGGGAAACAAATGGAGAAGACAACCTTTCATCAGGTATGCAAACTGTTTCTATGGAGACTGTTTTTACTGTAAAGAATTTGGCCATAAAATCATAGAATGCAGAAAATATGGACAAAGACTGATGTTCAAAACCACAAGGAGGTTTATGAAACATGGAGAGTTTACTCATACTCATAATTCTGCTAAAAATATGATTAAATGCTGTGTATGCAATAAAATTAGACATATGCCTTCCAAATGTCCTCTCAGATAATGTGGGTCATCATCTCAGAAAAGGTACCAAACAAAAGGATGCAAGCAGTGGAAAAAGAAGGTGAATAAATGTGACCTGGCTCTAACAGCTGAAGACCTGAAAAGCCAATGGTATTTGGACAGTGGTTGCTCAAAGCATATGACTGGAGATAGAAGCAAGTTTATAACCTTTGATGAAAAGAAATCTGGAAATGTTACTTTTGGCGATGACAAAGCAGGGAAAATCAAAGGAAAAGGCTCAGTCAGTCTAGATAATGGCAGAGGAAAGGCCCAAGATGTACTCTTTGTGGATGGGCTGAAAGCAAATTTGTTGAGTGCTAGTCAAATGTGTGATAAAGGCTGTGAAGTTCTTTTTAGAGCACAAGACTGTGAAGTCAGATCAAGCACCACAGGAAAGACTCTGATCAAAGGTGTTCAAACAGAGAGTAATGTCTACATAGTGAAAGAAGAGAATGAAGCATGCCATCTTAGCAAACTTGAGGAGTCATGGTTATGGCATAGGAGATTGGGACATCTTAACTTCGACCATATCATCAGACTGAGCAAGAAGAAAGCTGTCAGAGATATGCCAGCAATAAAAAGGCCTTCAAATACCATATGCAAATCTTGCCAATTGGGCAAACAAACCCGGACATCCTTTAAGACCAAAGATGAGCTATCAACAGGTAGGCCACTTCAGCTTGTACACATGGATCTGTGTGGACCTTCAAGAACTAAAACACCAAGTGGAGAATCCTACTTCATGCTGATAATAGATGATTTCTCAAGAATGACATGGGTTGCATTTCTCAAATATAAATCAAAAGCACTTGAGAAATTCAAAATATTCAAGGCATTGGCAGAAAATCAAACAGGATGCAAGCTAAAGTGCATCAGATTAGACAGAGGAGGTGAATTCACAGACTATGACTTTGCAGACCTATGCAATGAACATGGGATAAAACAACAATTTACTATTGTAGGGACACCTCAATAGAATGGAGTGGCAGAGAGACAAAACAGGTCTGTACAACAAATTGCCAGAGCCATGATGTAAGAAAGTAACATTCCTCAAACCTTTTGAGCAGAATCAGTTCACACAGCTGTGCATATTCTTAACAAAGCTTATCTTAGACCAAACAGTGACAAGACTCCTTATGAACTATCGCATGGTAAACCAACATCAATCAAGCACTTTAGAGTCTTTGGAAGCAAGTGTTACATAAAGAATAATGATGAAAATCTGGGGAAGTTTGATGCAAGAGCAGATGAAGGAATATTTTTAGGATATGCATCCAAGAGTAAAGGTTACAGGTGCTACAACAAAACACTTCGGAAAATTGTGGAAAGCATTGATGTAAGATTTGATGAAGAACTACCAAACAAGACAAGAAGTACAGGTTGCAGCAATCCTCTAGAAGATGATGAAGAAGAGAACCAAGATGATGATGAAATAAGCAAGACAACAGAAGATGCTGAACTGAGCTCGAAAGCCCCCTCAAGATACACTCAAAAGAACCATCTTGAAGATCAAATCATTGGGGACAAGAGTGTAGGGGTCCAGACAAGAAGACAGCTAACTGAACAGACAGAAGAAGTATACCTAGCTATGTTATCACAAATAGAGCCAAAGAAGTTTGAAGAAGCCAACAAGGACAAGTATTGGGTGAATGCTATGAATGAAGAATTGGACCAAATTGAGAAGAACAATACCTGGGAATTAGTTCCAAGACCCATTGAGAAAAATGTCATAGGCTCAAAATGGGTATTCAAGAATAAAATGAATGAACAAGGACAAGTAATCAGAAATAAAGCCAGACTTGTCTGCAAAGGATATTCACAAATTGAGGGTCTTGATTATGATGAAACATTTGCCCCTGTAGCTAGAATGGAAGCCATCAGAATGTTTTTGGCCTTTGCATGCTACCATGACTTCAAGGTATATCAAATGGATGTGAAATCTGCCTTCCTGAATGGAGATCTAGAGGAAGAAGTCTACATGGAACAACCTGAAGGATTCTCATTAACAGATAAAGAAGTGTGCAGACTAAAGAAGGCTCTATATGGGCTGAAACAAGCTCCTCGTGCTTGGTATTCAAGGCTGGATAAGCACTTGCAAAAACAAGGCTTTAAGAGAGGAGGAGTAGACAAAAATCTATACATAAAAGCCCATGAAAATGAACTCCTGATTGTTGTAGTATATGTTGATGACATTATGTTTGGAAGCAACAAAGATGAGTTAGCAAAAGGATTTGTTGAAGAAATGAAATCAGAGTTTGAGATGTCTATGATTGGAGAGCTCACCTTCTACTTAGGACTTCAAATTTAGCAAAAGAACACAGGTACATTCATCTCACAAGAAAAATACTTAAAAGAGATGTTGAAAAAGTTCAAAATGGAAGACTGCAAACCTGTGTCAACTCCCATGATCACTGGATGCAAGCTATGTGCTGATGATGGATCTATTGATATAGATCAAAGACTTTACAGATCCATGATAGGAAGTCTGCTATACCTAACAGCATCTAGACCAAACATTATGTTGGCAGTAGGACTTGTGGCTAGATATCAAGCAGCATCAAAACAAAATCACCTTCTAGCAGTCAAAAGAATATTCAAATATCTACAAGGAACTTCACAGTATGGGCTATGGTATCCAAAAGGCAAGAGCTTCACTTTGACAGCATATACAGATGCAGATTGGGCCAACTGTGTGGATGATAGGAAAAACACAAGTGGAGGTGCATTCTATTTGGGAAAAAGTCTGGTGGCATGGCTAAGCAAGAAACAAACATCTATCTCTCTATCTACAGCAGAAGCAGAATACATAGCAGCAACAGCATGTTGCACACAAGTCATGTGGATGAAACAAACCCTCCAAGACATGAAGGTAAGCTTTGATGAACCTATCTCTATCAAATGTGATAATACAAGTGCAATAAGTATATCAAAAAATCCTGTACTTCATTCAAAAACTAAACACATCCCAATCAAGTACCACTTCCTAAGAGAACAAGTAGCACAGAAGGTAGTGAAGTTGGAATATGTGCCAACAAAAGAACAAACAACAGATATATTCACAAAACCTCTTGCTAGAGAGCCATTCGAATATCTGAGAGACAAACTAGGGGTAGTGTCTTCAGATGCTACTCTGAGACAGAAAAAGAAAGCTTCATTCCAAGGGGAGAACAAAAAAGAAGACATCATTTCAGGGGGAGATCAATCAACAAGAGAGTCACAAAAGAGCCAGAGCAACTAAGCAGAGCATAAAACAGGTCCTCAAGATCAGAGTAACATGGACGAGATTTAAAAGCACATTGGGAAATGAGCAACCCTTTGCCATTGATGTCAAAGGGGGAGGAAAAGCAAGCAACAAAAGAAAGGGTCCTAAAAGGCAAGCAGAGGAAGTGTATTGCCATCAATGCCAAAGGGGAGACTGTTGGAAATGTTGTCATTGATGGCAAAGGAGACAACATAGAAGCAGAGAGAGAAAAAGAGGTAGCAAGATGTAGAGAGGGTCGAGCAGCAGCAAAAGAAGCAAGGCAGTAAAAGAAGAGGATGCAGAGACAAAGTACAATGAAACAGTGAAACAGTCATGGACAAGATAGAGGGTGCAGAGACAGAGAATACAGAGGCAGAGCCGTGAAATGAAACCGTCGAGCAGCAGAGAAAGGTTGCAGAAAGTTTAGTGAAACAGAGACAGAGAATACAGAGGCAGAGACAGAGAATATAGAGGCAGAGCTGTTAACAAATCCATTATGAAATGAAAACAGAGGATGTGGAACCATGTAGAACGAGCGGAACTGAAAGGTAGAAGAAATAAATTGATAAATATACGCTTTAGTTATAATGCAGGGTTAATGCACAATCTGTATATTTAAACGAAGAATGGAGGTTAAATAAACAATTGAAGCGAAATTACGAGAACTGGAACCCGGAGTCAAGAGCGGAAACTTGAATAAACAGTGAAACCAGAGTTTTGGAAACCAGCAGTATCGCGTGCGTTTGGGAGTGGTAAGTGGATTTCGCTTTTTGAACGCGATCTATGTCATTGATGGACACGTGTCTTTGGGTGGTATTTGAATACCACTTACATCGCGTAACTTTTGTGTGTTAACCCTCGACCCAAAGAAAAACACGATATTGCGCGTCGTCCGTCGGATGGGGGTCCAAAGCTCAGTTGGAGCGCGAGAGTAGATTCATCGTCCGATCAAAAGAGGAGTTGCGGGGAAGAGCACCGAGACTGTGGGACCTACAATCATTGCTGCGGGGCCAAATATTATGTGAAGTTCAGTGTGTTATGTGTATTACAAAAGTTAATAAACAGGTGGAAGGTAAGTTACATGCTCGTGAATGCAATACATTATGAAGTGTTGGGTTAATGTTATAAGCCATGGTTGGAAGGTTATAAACGCTTGCGTGTTTAATTAAGGGCATAAAATCCATTTTTATAGCGTTATGTGATAAGGTCGGGAGTATGAAAGTGTTTTATTATTTCATGTTCAAACCTTAGAGAGCGGGTTAAGAAGGGTGTGCGTCAGGTTAACACACTTGATATAATAAACAAAGGAAGGGGTTCAATATGATATGAGCGCTGTATTAAAGGGGACCAAGATTGTAATAGAAGGCATATAATACATTGTATATGTGGTGGTGGGCCCAGTTGAACTGTTGCGTTAATGGTTAGTGATTAACCATTGGAGAAAATGCTGAATGGTTGATATGTTTATATATATTAATTGTGGACCTCGACTATGTTGCGGATTAACGAAGAGGTAACCCAAACTTTAGATAGTGCATTATATTATTATAAACAAGGCGAGTTAAAATAACTCTGGAGCCTGAAAGGTTATATAACTACACATATTAGTGCTGGGTTTAAGTCTGAGTCAAAGACTTAATATAATGTTGACGAAGGATATTATATGTGTAGTGTGGGACCCCATGTAAAACGGATGAGTACAATGCATGTTTATTCCGAGAATCTTAACCCAAGCTGAAGGATATATAAAATCTGAAGCAGCAAAATATATATATATGTGTAGCGCTTTATATACAAGGGACCAAGGTTACAGTATACAACACATGTATTATATTCTTGTGCGCGAGATTAAAAGAACAAAAGGTTCTTTTGTTCGGGTTTAGAACAAACGATGTATTATAAGGTGGGACCCTCACGAATCGCATCGGAGAAAATCATAACAGCGGAACATGTTAATTAAAAGTTCCGATTGCGATTGCGGACCCGATATGTTATAAACGATGACTCATATTTGTTTGAGTTCCGGCTTAAAGTGCATCAGAGTGATTCATCGCATCAGAGGTGAAAGAGTATCGAAAAAACTGACAGTTCCGATTGTGATTGAGCGATCGGATGATAGCCGTCAGATTAGCTGAAGGATGGATGGCGAATATGAGTTGTTTGATTACATGGTGGGGCCTTTGCTAATCGCATCGACGAAAATCTAATGACCAAGTCACAGGAGCATTATGAATGTTGCGATTGCGATTGAAATAAATGAGGCGGAGTATAGCTGGCATGTGGGCTCCATTCAAAAGATAAGATTAATACAGGTTTGCTTCGAGTTTTTATACCAAATCTGAAGAGTTAAAGGAAAGCAAAGCGGCATGTATATATGTGTAAAACGATTTATACATATTTATATATGTGAATAGTGAATCATCGGATCGGAGTGAGAGCAGAGCATCGGAACATACAACTGGAAGTTGTGATTGCGATTAATCGCAATCGGAAGTATTCAAGAGGTGATTCATCGCATCGGAGAATAGAGCAAGTTCGGCGAGTGGGCCCGAAAGGGCATTTTATGTATTAAAATGATTTATTATTGTTATATCGCCGAGAGTTATTTGAGTTATATAACGCGGCAGTTCTATATGCAGCAGTTACACCACGACAGTGAACAAGAGAGCAAGCAGAGCCGAAAAAGACAGAGACAGTGACAGAAAAGACAAACACACAGTGATCCAAAACTGAATGGGTTGATTTGTACTCCATATTGTAACTGAATGTAAACGTTTTTTTATTGGTTTATATTGTTTGTGATGCACTGGCAAGTCTCCGTAGGAAACAAAACTCCACTGTAAAACTGAAAGTTGTACAAATTGCTGTAGTTTTCTAAATGAGCTGGATAAAGAAGTGAGGAGGCAGAAGGCGAAGAGTCAGGGCTATTCACTTTGAATTCCCTGTGGAATACGAACAGTTATGTGGCAAACTGTATAAAGAATATCACATTGACATGCAGAGAGAGGTTAGAGAATGCAGAGTATGAAGAATTGAGGCAGAGAAGATAAGAAGAAGGAGCAACAGAAAGGGATGCTACAGAACAGAGCTGATATCCAAGGTAAATCAGCAA
Source organism: Pinus albicaulis (assembly GCA_034641835.2). Taxonomy (NCBI): domain Eukaryota; kingdom Viridiplantae; phylum Streptophyta; class Pinopsida; order Pinales; family Pinaceae; genus Pinus; species Pinus albicaulis. Next base: position 561,705,790 of record CM076582.1, read on the forward strand.
ATGTTTTCTTTTGATAGAATGAGGAAGTTGGAGCTTGCCTATCAAGTTGAAGCTTGATAGATGTTAGTTGTAGTTGATTGAGGTTGGAGCCTCCTGTAGGTTGGTGCCTGCAGAAAATCAGTGGTGAGAGAGAGTTGGAGCTTGCCTTTGCATCACAACAATAATAAGATGTGGTTTTCTCCCTTTATGGGTTTCCACTTATATCTGCTGTCTTTGTGTGTGTTGCCTGTGTTGATATGTTCTATCCAATCTGCTTAATACTTGCTGCTTTCATAATAAGTTTGGTGTCACATTATCTTAATATTTGCTGTTACATATTAAAGACTGTTCACATATAAAGTTGTTTATAAAATTAAGTTGTAAATAAGCTTGATGAAAAGTTTTAAAAAGCTCATGAATGTGTTAAACTGATTCACCCCTCCCCCCCCTCTCTCAATTTAACTAAGGATTCAACATATCTTGATGAAGAAAATATTTAATTGATCTTTCTCCCTCTTACCCAGGGAGATCACAAGCCTAAGCTTGTCTTTCTAGAAAGCAAAGTGTCCATCAAGCATCCTGCTCATCGTGAGATCACTCAAACATGACATAAACGAGGAATGCCCTTTGTTGTACCATATAAAGTGGTTATTATTTGAAACACTGGATTCTCTGAATCCTATTCTGCAATATACAACAATGACAACTGAAGTGGTTTCTTAAATTTATACATCCGGTTGCAGTAGTGCTGGAGTATATGACACTTAGATGTGCTCTTTCCATCCATCATATTGTCAACCGAGTTATTATCAAAATATTCATGAAACCTTAGATTTCAGCAGTGTACCTCAAGATGTAGAATCACTGAGATATCTCAATAAGCAGTTGTCCAATATATGAGGTTCACCCATAAATCGACTTCAGAACTTTCATAGCGAGACATATGTCTGATAAGGTGATGATCAGGAATCCCACAAGATATACATATGCAGACCATTTTACTATCAATCCTTAAGTGTAGGGAATAGTGCATCAAGGTTAGGTCTTACATCTTGACTTCGAAAGTCAACTCCCTCTTACGTTGATAAACGAGAGTGTCATCAATCAGAAGTAGCTGCATCCTTACAATCTAATCATCATGGCCTGTCCATAACTCCCTCTAAATATAAGGAAAGTGACCTTGCCAAAATTATAGTCATAGAGCTATCTGAAACCTGCTACTTTTCCAGTCACTATTCCTTTGGTCCATGTGCCAAAGTCATCAATATAGCTCCCTCTTAATTCTTGCTTCAGCCTTTTCTCATTCTGCTCCTTATTATTAAGACGACACATTAGCATACCAAACCTCAGCAATACATAGGTGAACTCTCTCACATGCTCTGCCTATTTAACTGACAGATCTCAATAGCAGTATATCAATAGAACCTTATTACTGATATTGTAAGAATGACTGACATTAAAGATACCAAGGGAATTACTCTGAATTTAGCCTTGGAATGATTTCCAAGTCTGATTATGCCAAGGATCCTGGCTTCTAGCCTGATATTAACATCTAGATAGACCAGGGAAATTTCAAATTATGCAAAGTTTCTTCTCAGCCACAAATACATCTGATGTACTGAATTTCTTCCAAGGCTCAGTATTATTGCAGAAGAATGTGGCAAATAGTTAATGCACTTTAAACTGGTGAAGAAGAACTGTCTTCTGCCCTCCAGGTTCTGATGCTTGTCCTTAAAGACTGAATACTTGCTGCATCCTTGACTTATGCTAATGGAAGGTCCAATGGTCAACCTGACTTCTTGTAGTGATTTCTGTCACAAGGGAGGTCTGGTCTTGAGATACCTACAAAATTGCTTCCTTTAATGATGCTACTATAGGTCTTCAAAGTGAAAAACTGATTCTTCTCGAAACTGAATAAGGATCGATAAGCTTGATGCTAAGAAGATCAGACTGTGACTGTATATATGAATGCTGACACTATTGAAGGAACATGATTGTGAACACAATCAATATGGCCCAAAGTGATCGAGAGCATCGATATTTTAGATGGAGGATATTGCAGCTACTCCACTGCAACATCATTCTCGAATAGGATTCCTGACACCATATATAGGGGAATCTTACTGTTCTGTATACAATAGAAATCTCAATGAATATAGACAGTAGGAATATACCATACGAATAGAGCAGAGAAGCCATATCTGAACTGATGGATGCACTTCCATATATTCATGTACTGTACCATCATTCATATATAGCTGACGAAATCGAGGTCAAGCTTATTCTGCTGTAATAGCAATACCATATTGGAGCTGTTGCACAGTGACATCCATACAGAAAGTTGAGAGTATATAGGAATGGGTTGATACCCATTATTGCCAATATGGGAAGCCATACCAATGTAGAGTAATATGAGAAACATATATATGACTGAAACAAGACAAAATGTCATAATGCAAAGAATCATACTGAAGCATATGCCATATGACATTATAGGCAAATCATACCAAGACCATAGCTATATAACGAACGTCCAATTATTTCAGAGGTGCAATATCAAGAGTGAAGATCTGAGAGACTTCCTTGAAAAGTCAGCTTGCTGAACCCTGCTTCAAATCACTGTGATTTCATGACCAACTATTCTTCCCCTTATGTTGTTCTACTAGACATTCAAAGCATGGCTGGAAGGGCTTTAAGGCTCCTCCTCAAGCCTCTACAATTCACGTGTTTGCTACATCAAGGTCTTCATATACACCAAAATATACTTGATCTTAAATGCACTGTACCTTAGGATGACTGCGGCCTAAGCTAGGCCTCAAAACAGACTTTTCCGAGTTGCTGTAGAAGCAATCCCTTCTCTGTGGCCTAGAGCAGAATGAGAATCTCCTTCTAGGACAAGGAACCACCCCGTTTACCTGCACTGTCTCTTGAGATCACTGCGGCTAGGGCAGGAGGTCCCTTCTTGGCCTCTCGGCCCTCTCAAATCCTTCTCCTCATACTGCTGTAGCAGCACCTTCCAGCAGCGTTGTAAACAGAGACGAACCCTTCACAAAATAGTACAGAAAAACCATCAATACTTACCTCTTAACCTGTGGTCTGATCTAGCAAGAGAGATGCTGCCCTAAACAGTCTTGACTCTGCTCTCTTCCTTGTTGTCTGCTTCCATTAAATGTTGAAGGAGGACTTTGCAATAATGGTTTGCCAAATATGATTTGAAGCCCCTATGAGCTATTGAGCCCAACTTTGACATATTCCCAAACTGGAATTCTAACAGTCCCTTGCTTGATGGAAACTTGATTACATTCTTTGTGGTTGCATTCCTAAGTTGCACGAAACGGGGAAACAGGTACGGGTACGAAACATGACCCCCCCCCAAATTTTGGAAGTGAGGAAACACAATATATATTAGTACATTTAAGAAATATGTGCAATCATAAAGCATACATGATACGTTATATTTTATTACATTATGATTAAATTGTCCAATGTCAATGCATAAACTTTAAGTCTTTAAATTTACGTCACATTTACTCATGAATGATCACATAATGAAAATCGCAATATCCAAAATCAGCGACGAGAAATTTCTAATTTCTTGTCTCGTGCTTGATTGGGAGTCTCCTCTTGCATAGTCGAACGGTCTTAGTGCTTTTGATTAAATACAAGTTCCATACCCTAGTACCCTAGGAGCTCTTGATTATTGGGAGTCTCCCCTGCATAGAGGGCTTGGTTCTCTTGATTAAATACAAGTTCCATGCCCTAGTACATGACAAAATCCAATGGAAACATTGCAATCCCCCAATCCTGAAATCCTAAAAAAATGATAAGTCTGCTGGATTTTGAGTAAGATATAAAATTCTACTTTCTCCATATGAAATCCAATGAGGGTGAAACCACTCTCAAACAACCTGAGTTATTTCATGGTAATGTTAAAAATTTAAGTAAAATGATGAGTTCATCCTTTTATTTTAAAAATTTAACATTACCATGAACTGCATATCAACACTAGGGCCATAGGCTTGAACATTAGGCTACCAAAACGAAAAAATAAAAACAATTAAAAAAAATAATAAAACACACGAACAAAAAAAAAAGGCTAAAAAAATGAAGTTTAAATGCCGGAAACGCCCCTGTACGGCCTGGAAACACGTTTTTGTCCGTACTGAGCACATTTCCCCATTGTGAAACAGCCCAGTACAGACGGAAATGCGTTTCCAGGCCGTATGGTACGGTGAAACACGTTTTTGTTTCGTTTTCAGGCTGAAACGGACCTCTGTGCAACATTTCTTGCAACATAGTTGCATTCCTTCTCTTGCTTGGGATTGACCTTATCTGGCTCTGATACAATGTTAATTTTGGAGCATGTTCTTACTTAGTTACTTCACTGAGCATATTAGCCGATAATCCATTTAGATTCCATTAGCAATGACATAGCTCATTATCATATGAATAGTAACTGAAGAAGGAACATAGATGATCGAAGCAAAAGACAAGCCAAGACAAGATAACACAAGGATATGGCGCAAGCTAGGGAAAAACCCCAAGTCGGGGAGAACCTTGATGAATTCTCCTTATTATTCATAAACAAATGTTCAGCAGAGAGAGAGAGAGAGTACAATGATTTTAAAGTCAACACTGACTTGCCAAATAGAAGATCTGACCTTAGACTGCAATTCTGAATACTAGTTAGGGCTGCCTGAATTAGCCATCTTTGTGCAATACAGCCTGCATTCGAGCCTGGGAATATGAGGCCTAGAAAGAAGGACTTAACCATGCCTTCATTCTCTCAAACAGCTTAACAACTAGCTGTAGTAATGGTCCTCTGTCTGCGTCCTGCAACAAAGATGTTCCACAGAAGATCACGGAGAGATACGCTACAGCAAGGGATCACAATCCTCTGTCAGGGATCACAACTTCTGTCCAAGGGTCTACAACCTTTGATCCAACTGCGTTGGCTTCTTAGTGGCTGCGGCTAGGGAAGGAGACCCTAGACTAGGTCTTTCAGCACTCTAGCCTTCCTTCACAAGCTACTGTTTACTGCGGCCCAGAACAGAGAGATAATTACCGTAAAACAAATACAGAAGCACCCTTAACCTCTTCTCACACCTGCGGCTTAGACCTGCAAGAAATACACACCCTAAAACAGAGAGAAACTCATCCTTCTTTCCTCATGCTAGCCTCAGTTCTTCGCTGGAAATTTCAGACGTAATTTCTTGATGAGATTGCTCTTGGATGATTTCAAAATGGGATGATAAGAGTTTCTTTATATATAATTTTAGACATGATGATTTGCCATCACTTTTAGAGGGAAATTCAAATTCAAATTTCAAAATTTCACCCCTAAACCAAATCGTGAATTATAGCATTTCTTTTGAATAATTAAATATTTTCCTTATCCAAATTAGACAATCTTTATATCGATTTTGGTCCTCTCGAAAAGGGGAATTCAATGAAACTATTATCTCCATCAACTGAGGAGACCAAAGTGGAGTTTGGCCCTCGTTGCCAATTTTAACAAATGCCCAAACCATCATGAAACATATAACTGATATTATATATCAGATTTGCATTTGCATTAAAACAAAAGAGGTACTCTACCATTTCATTTTTCAGCTAATACATTAGAAAGTAGCAAGCATGCACAAAAGTTTAGACACTTTTTTTTGGTTAGCTTGACCCTGGAAAAAACCCAGAGTGGGGAAAACCAGTCTTCAATGGTAAGATATTATTTGCTTCTAAAGGAAATTAATACAAGAAGGAAAATGCAACTTTTCTCCCTTTTGAGTTTGATGATATGACTGTCAAAATTACAAAGATCATATGGCCTTCACACAGTCTTGAATTGAGACTGATTTTTAGCTTTGAGTTCTGTGCATAATTGGATAATCCTCTGACAATGCCACGATTGTGAGCTGAAGATAGCAGGAATACTTCTGGAAATTTGTGTCTTAATCTCTGACAGAAAACTTGAGTTATGTGCTATTAGGACATTGATTTCCTCACTGGCAGACTGACATTATTTTTGGACCTTCTCACCCAGAAATTTCAGCTTGTTCCTTCCTGCAAATTCAACTGATTTTCACCTTCAGTTTTGACCTAAACTTGGCTAGGGGACACTCCAGATATCAGCCAAAACTCAACATCTGAACTTTCTAACTTTTACTGCCCTGAACCTGAGCTGGAAATCATTGCAAACTCAACGTATTTCAGCTGCCCGAAATTTTCGGGAATCGTTCCTAGAATTTCGGAATTTTCTGCCTGAGCTATAAATTCACCTAGAAACTGGGCTGCCTCTTTGAGCTGTTAAACCTCTTCCTTTTGGCTGCAGACTTGACTCCCTGCTCTCCCTTGCTCTCTTCTCAGTTCTCAATGGCTCTCATAAGAACGAATGAGCTAAACTCTCCTTTTCCCTTTTTTGTTTTCTCAAGAAGATGAGAATCCTAACCCTTAGATCTAATGGCTGAGATTAGATCTTAGCTCATTAGATCAAGGGTGGAGATCATTTCCTCTTGACCCCCTTTTTAATGTGGTCCCCTTTTCTATTAATGAGCCTCCGTAGTATTTTTTAATGTTTTAGTACCATGGTTTCTTTTTCCTCATAAAGTAACTTTTAGAATATAAAGGTCACTCTAATAATATAAAGTGTACTTTAGTACTTTACATATAAACTCACTTTTAAAAACATGTGACTTTAATAACTTAAGTACCTAGTACATCTTCACATAAAAAGTACTTTAACCCCCTTGATATTAATAAACTCATAATATCACATAGACAAAAGATGATTAATGTGTCTCCCTAGGACAAAAGGAGAAATGCCTAGGAAACATCTCCTTGGTACCCTAATTTTCAACACTCCTCCTTATCGAGGAAGATGTTTCTCACCACTCCCATCCTGTCTCTAAAGAATACATGCTTGCCCCTTGGCAGTGACTTGGTGAGAATGTCTACTACCTGTTTATTAGTCGATATATACTCGAGCTTCACAACTCCCCTCAGAATCCAGTCTATGATAAAGTGGTACCTGATCTCAATGTGCTTTGCCCGGTCATGAAATACTAGATTCTCAAAGAGTTTAATACAACTTTGATTATCATAGTATATCGTAGTTGGTCTCAGCCTTTGATGAAATAAACTAAATAGCATCTTACAAAGCCAAAGTGCCTCGCAACCCACTTGACTAGCTACCATATACTTTGCCTTTGTGCTGCCTAATGCCACTGACCTCTGTTTTCTACTGAACCATGACGTAACTGCTGAGCCCAATGAGAAACAACACTTGGAAGTACTTATCCTGTCACTAGCACTGCTAGCCTAGTCTGAGTCCATGCAACCAATCAATCTGACTCCATCTCCTCTGACATAATCTAGTCCATAATCCACCGTGCCTTGTAGGTACCTCAACACATGTTTCGCAGCCATCCAGTGCACTCTCCTAGGCTCCATCATAAACTGTTTCAATGTGTTGATTGCGAAACAAATATTTGGTCTAGTATTGACTAGATACATCAAAGAACCGATCAATTGACGATACAAAGTGGGGTTCACCAATTCGGAATTTGAAGCATGCATCTTCTTCCAGTTGGTGATCATAGGAGTAGCCACAGGTCTGCAACCCTCTATACAGAATCTCCTCAAGTTATCACTTGCATACCTGCCCTGGCCCACGAAGATATGCCCATCCTGCCAAACCTCCAACCCCAAAAAGTAATGCATTAGTCCCATATCAGTCATATCAAACTCTGAAGCAAGATCTCTCTTGCAGTGCTGGATGAGTCTGTCTTGTCCTATAGTAAACAAACCATCCACATACAAAACCAAAATGAGTGGATTGTCGCCAACCATAATGAAATAGAGGTTCGAATTTGCATCACTCTTCTGGTAACCCTTTTGCCGCATGTAGGCGTCTATCCTCTCGTACCATGCCCTCAACGCTTGCTTCAATCCATATAAGGCTTTCTTAAGCCTGCACACATGAGACTCCCTCCTGCGCACCTCAAAGCCCTTTGGTTGCTCAATGCACACCTCCTGCTGTATAACACCATTGAGAAAGGCGGTCTTCACATTCATCTGGTGAATCCTCCAACCCATCTCAACTGCTATAGATATGACTGCTCTAATGGAAGTATAACGAGCAACCAGAGCAAAGGTCTCCTCATAGTCAACTCCCTCTACTTGTGAGAACCCTCGCACCACAAAACGAGCTTTGAACTTCTCCACTTTGCCATTTGCAACATGTTTGATCTTGTAGAGCCACCTGGAAGTCACCACTGACTTCCCCTCAGGTCACGACACTACCTCCCAGACATCATTCTTCATGATAGAGGCATACTCCTCCACCATGGCATACCTCCAAATCTCCTAACAGTGGAGCTCCTCATAACTAGCTGGCTCTGTCTCCATAACATTTGCTACGAAGCCACCAAACCTCTCTAGTGGTTTGCTCTCCCTCACTGACCACTTGGGTTCCCCAACAACTTTCTAAGCCTCCTTCATGGTCTCATGAAGCCATCTTCGATTCCTCTTCCCTGTAGTAGCCTCTTTTGATTGAATGGGAAAATCGGAATCCTCAATTGGGGCCTCTCCTCCTAACAAGGAAGGCTCTACTATGATCAATGACATCGGGAAATATGAGATTCTGCACTTGATGACCCTGCACCAGATGATCTTGCACTCTGTGAACCTATCACCCCTGAAGAAGGTGAACCTCCTGATACTAGTGTACCACTTGATGCTCCTGAAACCTGTTGTGTGCCCCTGCTGAGGATCTTGCTGGTCTACCTGATCAACCTCCTGAGACCTCCTCAAGGCCATCTCCTCAAATCTCACAACTTGCCTTTGGAAAACTTTCCTATATGTAAGAATATATATACAATAGGCCCTGTTGGTCCCAATGTAACCCACAAGAATAGCCTTCTCTGTAGTGTGTTCCAACTTTGCCCTCTTCTCCTTAGGGATGTGTGAATATGTAAGGCACCCAAAGATCCTGATGTGCCCAACTTAAGACTTCTTGCTAGTGAACACCTCCTCAGGAGCCTTGCTCCCCAAGAATCTGTGTGGGCTCCCGTTCTGCAAATACACTGCAGCATTACATGCCTCGACCAACTAGAAGAAAGATAATCTCTGGTCATGCAACATGGCTCTAACTCCACCCACTATGGCCCTATTCTTCCTCTCTGCCACCCCATCTGCTGGGTGTTATAAGGTACTATGTACTCCCTCTTGATGCCCACACTCTTACAAAAATCCTCCATCTTTGTGGAGGTATACTCGCCCCCATTATCTGATCTCAACACCTTGATCTTCTTCCTTGTTTGGTTCTCTAGAAGAGCCTTAAACTGTTGGAACCTCTTGAAGACCTCATCCTTGGTCTTCAAAAAGAAAATCTAGGTCTTCCTGGAGTGGTCATCAATGAAGGTCAAATATTACTCACATCCAATCAATGGTACATGAGACATAGGACCACAAACATCAGAGTGTACCAATTCAAGGATACCTGCAGCTCTGCTGTCACTGCTCGGGAAAGGTGTCTTGGTGCACTTTCCCAATGCACACCCCCTACACGCATCATGATGATCAATGCTGAACTCTGGTAAACCTGTAACCATCTCCCTCAACATCTTGAAAGCTCCATGGTGCAAGTGGGCCATCCTCATGTGCCATAGTTCACACAACTCACTGCTACTGGCCTGCGCCACCAAGGCTCTAATAGGATGAAAGATGAACCTGTATAGCCTCCCACTCCGGACTCCAATAGGCATAGCATGCTCAACACTAGATCCCCTGTGATATATCAACACCCATCCTCTGCAGAAAAACAGGTCATACCCCTTGTCCTCTAAGCTAGAGATTGATATCAAGTTCTTCTTCAGCCCTGGAACATAAAGAACATCCGTCACTTTCAGAGGAGGTAATGACTCCCTCTGAAATGATACTGTCCCCACTCCTGCTACTCTGGCCTTGGAGTTATCTCCAAGGCTCAAGCACAACCTCCAAGTCAATGTCATCTTCTGAGAGACTCGTGAAGTGATTTCTCACTCCAGTCATATGGCAAGATGCTCCACTGTCAACAAACTATGCTTTGAAAGATGTAACATGAGTGGCTAAACTCACAACCAAGGCAAACTCATCCACCTCTACTGATAAGGCAAACTTAGTGTCAAATCTGGAAGTGAACTCGTCCACCTCAGCTGAAGCTGCAACTCCCTGTTTCTTCTTGTTCTTCTTGTTGGGACACTGAACAACATAGTGACCCACCTTTCCACAAACAAAGCATTTTACTTTGCTCATGTCCTTCTCCTTCGCCTTCTGCTTCTCCTTCTCCCTCTTTGCTCCACTAGAAGACCCCTTCTTGGCCTTCTTTCCCTTCGTTGCAAGGGCAAAATTCTCCTCCTCACCTCCCCCACCACTCTTGCTATCTACCTTAACACTTCTCTTGATCTCCTCCTCCTGAAATCGTCCCGCATCCTCCAATCTAAAAAGTGCTCTCCAGCCACAATGCCATGTATGAATCCATCCCATTTTTTGGTGAACCTATATAATGCAATTCTGACCAACTGGTCTTTGGGATAGCCTCTCCACGACATCCAACTCATCCTTCACTTGTGAGATCCTGGTGAGGTATGAGGTCACACTGTCGGTCTTGGTCATCTTGGTGTTTCTTAGCTTTTGCCTCAACTCCATCTTCTTGTTCTCATTGGAACATTGGTGTAATGTGACAAATCTCATCCTGGTCACATCTGGTTGGCAAGTCTCATCCTGGTCACATGAGGGAATAAGTGGTCCTGACTCCTTGATGGCATCTAGAAGGATCCTCTTAGCCTTCACATTTTTTTTGTTGAAGTCCAGTAACTGAGCTGGATCAGTAGGTGGTTGCACAGGAGCCTCTACAATGTTCAACACTTCAACTTCCTCTAGTAAAAACATCATTCTCTCCTTCCAAGGCCCAAAATTATCAGCCCTTTCCAATCTGTCCTCTACCCTCAACCCTGTTTTCATGACCCCCACACCAACAAAATGGAGCAAATCTGATACTAAGCAGTCTCCTCCCTCTTAACCAACAACACTTTGGGTTTCTGGCTGAGGTTTAATGACTGCTGTTCACTGAATATGTAGAAGTTTGTGCTTGCTGGTCTTTGTATCAGCTGATGCAAAATTTCTGGTCTGACCTACTTAGGCTCTGATACCATGTAGAAAATTATACGAGAATGTAGCCCAACCCAGTTTTCATGTTTTGCATGGTGTAATGCCCAAACCCATCATGAAACATATGAATGATATTTTATATCAGATTTGCATTTGCATGAAAACAAAAGAGCTACTCTACCATTTCATTTTTCAGCTAATACATTAGAAAATAACAAGCACACACAAAAGTTTAGACACTTGTTTTTGGTCAATTTGACCCTGGAAAAAACCCAGAGTGGGGAAAACCAGTCATCAATGGGAGGATATTATTTGCTTCTAAGGGAATTTAGTACAAGAAGGAAAAGACAACTTATCTCCCTTTTGAGTTTGATGATATCACAGTCAAAAATACAGAGAACATATGACCTTCACACAGTCTTGAACTTGGACTGATTTTTAGCTTTGAGTTCTGTGTATAATCCTCTGACAGTGCCACGATTTTGATCTGAAGATAGCAAGAATACTTCTGGAAATTTGTGTCTTAATCTTTGACAGAAAATTCGAGTTCTGTGCTGCTAGGACATTGATTTCCTTACTGGCAGACATTATTTCTGGACCTTCTCACCCAGAAATTTCATGTAATATCCCAAAATAGGGAATTTCTACAACAATAAGAACACCTTAAGATGTTCCAAAGTTGGAGATGCAGCAATGTAAAAACACATATTGGAGTAGCAGCGTTATATCAATAGCTAAAACATGAGAAGATCCAAATAGCCATCAAATTGATCTTATAGCAGCAAATGTATACAAATCCTTGAGTTAATGATCACTCAAGCTAGGCAATGCAAGCCTCAATAAAACATGTACAAGAAAATGAAGAACACTACTACATATAGAAAGCCCAAGGCTATGATTGCACAATTTATAGGAGACACTGCTACAAAAATAATGTCAATACATGGATATGGAAATGTATAGCTCAAATTAGTGGGGGAGCAAAGCTCTAAACCCCTGGAAACAATCTCAAGACAATCCTAGAAGGATTTCCTGAAATATACAAAATGGCAAAATTGTCGGAGTAGCAGGGCTGAGTAGTAGCTGCAACTCAAGAACTGGATGGAGATGGCAATAGATGATGTGCAAGCTGAACAAACCTCCTCCAATGGATCTTTCCAGTGAAAGGCTGATCCTAACACTGAAGATCTCACCTTCCAAACAAACACTGCAACCCTCACTGCAGATATACACTGAAAATAACGCAGTCAAGGAGAGGGACTGCGCTGTAGATGATGGACAATGGCTGGCCTGATGCCAAAGATAACGGGAATCAGCTCAAATGCTCCCTCACTGATCCTCCAAAGGAAAAAAGACTTCCTCATTTTGAAAAATAGCTCCGGAAGTGGTGTTGTAGAACCCTCCACTGCAACACCTTGCAACACAACTCAGCTCTAAATAGAAACTGCGTTGTAGCTGAAGGAGGATGCTTGGCCTGAAGCTTGATTGTGGAGAAATGAAGTGCAAGCTCCTTCAAGAGGCCTTTCTTGGAAGGAGAAGGAATTCCTAAACAGGAAATCCTTGTGCTAAGCAGCACTGCAACTCTGCTAAACAGCAAGAGAATGCACAATATCTAAACAGACCAAGAAATCAATAATACATAACATGAATAACAATGGCTGCCTCGCCCTCTTTTTAAACAAGTGAAAGCCCTCTCACCATGGGTCCCACTCATTAGGGTTTCCTCCACCAAGGAATCTTCCTCCCATTCATACTGCGCTGTTTTTCCAAGTGTTCTCTACCTCCTATCCCAGTGCTGTTGACTTGGTCAAACTTGACCTTGTCCACATGCAAATGTCCTCTTTCACACATGAGGGTGTGAAATCCAGCTCCTATGATGATCCCTTTTTACACTATGAGGGATTTTATATAGATTTTTATTATGCATGGGCCTCCTTACCCATTTATTCATCTCCTAAGTGAAATCGGCAAAATTTAATATTCCAATTTGCTGCATGCAAATTTTGGAATATTACAGTCGTCCCCTCCAAAATGTTGCTTGTCCTCAAGCAATTGCAAGGATAGAACTGAAGGGTCTCCCTTCCTCCTACTGTAGCATCCACATATGATGAACTCCTCCAAGGAGTAAGATGCTGTCTCATCAATAAATCTCCAAATTGCCCCTCCGAAGCATGCAAGCTAGCCAAATGACTATCATCATGAATAAGTAAAATACTCAAGGAGGCAATAAGGTGCTGTCTAGAGGTCCTCTCAAGGCATGGAGTCTGAAATGTATTGGGAAACATCCTTCCCATGTGAATCCTCCATCCCCAAGCAATCATCCATACAAAATAAGTCACCTCCCAACATGGCAACTCCTGAAAATGCTCCTCCACCTTGAGCTCATGCAATGTAGGTGGGCTGAAAGTTTGACCATGGTAGACAAGATAGCCTACCCCACGCTGTCCTCCTCTCCACTTAAGATAAGTGTAGAGTGTTTGCTGATCTTGGGCTGCAATAATGTTGCCCTCAAGTGGCAAGAAGAAGACTAGATCCTCAAGGACCTCCCCTCCAACGTTATGAATCATGCTGGCCTAGACCATCTCATATGTGATGAGTTGGAAATCACCATCATATGGCATCCAATTAATCATATGGCTCACCTCAAAAGGAAACAAGTGTTTCGCTGTAGTGGCCACGTACTCTCTTAGGCTCCCATTAGAACATGCAATGCAAAAATTGTGAGAAATCTCTCCCCCAAGGGACACATCCAACCAATGTGCCACTCCCCCAATCATGCTCCCAATAAAAATAAGAACGACAACAACATAAGGAACTACAATGAGAATTATGCTAGCTGCCATATGAAGCAAGGGAGAAGGACAATGGTCCCTCAAATGTAGCCAACGCAGTTTGACCCACAACTGCAATAGAGAATGACAAAAAGTGTGGTTTCTCAATCACTTTCTTGCTGCCCCACTCTCCTCATGTGTTTGGAGAAAGTGAATGATGTATGGTACAAAGTGAGCATGTTCTCCATAGTACATCTCCTCCCCAAGTCCTCCTAGGGAGTGGTCATCAATACCGCTCATGGCCTCAAGTCGACCATGAAGTCTAAAAGAAAGAATGCTCCTACATGGAGCAACATCCGACACATATATGGATAAGGGATGCATATATACATTATACAAATCATTATGCAAAGAAACAATACCCACACCATATATCTTGCTCATGCAAATGGAGTGGCTCATAGATGAGTCTCCTCTCACCCTCAAAGAGGAAAGAGGTGGCTGGATTAACTCTTCTAAAGAGTCATGTATCTCCTCCATCCCTACATGATCCCTGCATCTCCTCCTCAAAGCCTTCCCAAAAATACCCCCCCATGATGGTGTAGTATGTCCTCATAGAATAAGTGTGGCTGAAAAGGAAATCTCTATGATCTGCTTGTAGCAACTTCTCCTTGAGCTTGGAAGCTCTAGATAAGAAGATTTTACTATGATAGTAGATGACCCCATCTCTAACTGAATATCCCTCCTCATGTAGCTGGTCATCCAATTTCATACAAGTGAAAAGATCCTTGGAATATTCCACCAATAGCTGGGAATTCCAATATGGATCTATCCTCCATATTGACAGCGCTGATGATCTCTCATGAAGAACATCTGTCATATGGTCATCCTCCTCTCTGACATCTCCCATGCCAAAGATGCAAGTTGGAAGGCTGCTATCCTTCCCATGCTGCTTCTGCCACAACGTAGAATCTGAAATGAGAATGGGTAATGATGATGTTGAGAGTATGCCTTTCTCCTCCTTGAGTCTACCCAAGACTCTCAGTGCTGTATCAAGCTCTCCCAAGGTCTCCACTCCTTTGGAATCAATGAGTGGTGCCTCAAAATGTGAAGCATCCATCCTCCTCTGCTGATCTGGTGGTCTCCTCGGTGAAATGTCTCCATGCAATGAGACATCAACATCAAGAGTAGACTGCATATATGAATGGATAGATTTGTCCTTGCCCTCACTGCGCAATCCAGTCTCCCTCTTAGGTGCATCAACCTCCTGAAATGGATAGGGGTGTGTGCTCTCCATCACATGATGTTGGTCATCCTCCCTATCTCCTCCTTGTATCTCCCTAGGTTCACACCCTATCATCAATGGCACATGTGAATCATGAGTTGTGCCTTGATCTCCACATGTGAGATCCTGGGGAATTTCTTGCAATGATAAAAGAATCCCTTTAGTTGGAGCAAGAGCTCCCTCTTCCTCTACATGAGGTGCTAGATAAACTCTAGACATGTCAGCGCTATTGCCCTCCTTCTCATCAACATGTATGGGCAACCTCCCAAGAATTGGATCCTCTTTTGAAAAAAAGATCCCCATGCCCTCTTGTTCAGGAATATGAGATAGAGGCTTTGCCTCTAACAAGGTATGTTGCAAGATGTCAGTCTCCTCCATGGGTTTCTGAAGTGGATCTGAGTTTATAGTTTTCTCCATCACATGCAAGGGTTTTGTTTGCTTATGTTTGTTTAACTTTTCCACATGTGTTGCAAAATTTTTTCCACCAATGCCTTAATAAACCTTGCATAAGAAGAAGTATTTGCATTTTTCAAAGAGAAAGACTCAAATATCCACCATGCATAGGCCTTACCTCTAAGATGCAACACTGCAACAATGATGGCTTCATCTTCAGAAATTTGGTGGTGCTGCAAAAAGGTGTCTAGTTCTTCCACCCAAGCTCCGGCTAAACATGTAGGTGAACCATCAAAAGTAGATAGAAGAAATCTATCCATATTACGCTGCTTGCTTCTCTTCACCTTGATCTTGCAAAACTCCGGAAAAGTAACATGATCTCTAAACTTCTGAGTTTGAGATTCATACTCTTGCAGAAAATTACTAAGAGTTTCCCTCTTAGTCATTCCTTCTTCTCCCATCTCTCTCATGGCAAATCTGGGCATGTGACTACGCTGTGCATCATTGTGTGTGGTTGCATGCTCACACTTATGATGTGAAATTCTAGAGTTTGATTCAGATTCAAATCCTCTTGGAGATTCTATCTCCCTTCTGATCTTCTTGAGATCTCCTCGAATGCTCTGTACAGATTTAGGAAGAAGCTTTGAGAGCCTCTCCTCCTTCTTTCCTCCAAAGAATGGAGTCTTCATCTTCTCTTTTCTTGATAGCATGTTGGCTGAGTTACACAGGCCGAGCCAAAGATCATGCTTTGATACCACTGTAATATCCCAAAATAGGGAATTTCTACAACAATAAGAACACCTTAAGATGTTCCAAAGTTGGAGATGCAGCAATGTAAGAACACATATTGGAGTAGCAACGTTATATCAATAGCTAAAACATGAGAAGATCCAAATAGCCATCAAATTGATCTTATAGCAGCAAATGTATACAAATCCTTGAGGTAATGATCACTCAAGCTAGGCAACACAAGCCTCAATAGAACATGTACAAGAAAATGAAGAACACTGCTACATATAGAAAGCCCAAGGCTATGACTGCGCAGTTTATAGGAGGCACTGCTACAGAAATAATGTCAATACATGGATATGGAAATGTATAGCTCAAATAAGTGGGGGAGCAAAGCTCTAAACCCTTGGAAACAATCTCAAGACAATCCTAGAAGGATTTCCTGAAATATACAAAATGACAAAATTGCCGGAGTAGCAGGGTTGAGTAGCAACTGCAACTCAAGAATTGGATGGAGATGGTAGTAGATGATGTACAAGCTGAACAAACCTCCTCCAATGGATCTTTCCAGTGAAAGGCTGATCCTAACACTGAAGATCTCACCTTCCAAACAAACACTCCAACCCTCACTGCAGATATACACTGAAAATAACGCAGTCAATGAGAGGGACTGTGCTGTAGATGATGGACAATGGTTGGCCTGATGCCAAAGATGATGGGAATCAGCTCAAATGCTCCCTCACTGATCCTCCAAAGGAAAGAAGACTTCCTCCTCTGAAAAATAGCTCCGGAAGTGGTGTTGTAGAACCCTCCACTGCAACACCCTGCAACACAACTCAGCTCTAAACAGAAACTGCACTGTAGCTGAAGGAGGATGCTTGGCCTGAAGCCTGAACGTGGAGAAATGAAGTGCAAGCTCCTTCAAGAGGCCTCTCTTGGAAGGAGAAGGAATTCCTAAACAGGAAATCCTTGTGCTAAGCAGCACTGCAACTCTGCTAAACAGCATGCACAAAGTCTAAACAGTCCAAGAAATCAATAATACATAACATGAATAACAATGGCTGCCTTGCCCTCCTTTTAAACAAGTGAAAGCCCTCTCACCATGGGTCCCACTCATTAGGGTTTCCTCCACCAAGGAATCTTCCTCCCATTCATACTGCGCTGTTTTTCCAAGTGTTCTCTACCTCTTATCCCAGTGCTATTGACTTGGTCAAACTTGACCTTGTCCACATGCAAATGTCCTCTTTCACACATGAGGGTGTGAAATCCAGCTCCTATGATGATCCCTTTTGACACTATGAGGGATTTTATTTAGATTTTTATTATGCATGGGCCTCCTTACCCATTTATTCATCTCCTAAGTGAAATCAGCAAAATTTAATATTCCAATTTGCTGCATGCAAATTTTGGAATATTACATTTCAGCCTGTTCCTTCCTGCAAATTTGGCTGACTTTCACCTTCAGTTTTGGCCTATACTCGGCTAGGGAACACTCTAGAGTATAGGCCAAAACTCAGCCTCAGAACTTTCAGACTTTACAGCCTTGAACCTGAGCTGGAAATCACTGCAAACTCCACGTATTTCAGCTGCTCGAAATTTTCGGGAATCGTTCCTGGAATTTCGGGATTTTTTCGTTGAGCTAGAAAGAAAGAAAGAAGTATTTTTAATGTCCACGAGGCTAAAAATAGCCTATGAGACAGATTGCTTCTCCATCTGGCTCTTGTATTCGGCCCTTTTCTTGTGGAGTTTTACAATAAACGCTCCCAGCTTCTCGACAAAGTCTTCGTTGAATAGATTATCCCAAGAGCTAGCTGCTAGAATACCTTCATAATTTTCCCTGCTGTCTTTGAAGGCCTCACATTCTAAAATGAAATGTTTTTCTGTTTCCACTTTTCTGGAAGAGCAAAAAATACATACTCTTTCCTCCCACATTTCTTTTGGCCTTTTCCAGCGTCCTGTTTCACAACGGAGTTGATGAGAATTAGTCCTTATTTGAGCAATAAGAATTTTAGATCTCCAAGAAATATTGGCCCCTATGTATGCTTTTTGCTGATGATTATGAGTGGGGTTAAACTCTTCAATGTAGTACTTCTTTCTCCCTAGCCCTTTCTCCCAAGTACTTTTGTGGAACTTATCCATAACAGAAGTTTTTATCTCTTTACTGTTTGTAGGACACATGCTCAAACAAATATCCCATTTACTAAACCATTTATTATTTTGCCGCATCCAAGTCTTCTTTCTTTTGCACAATCTGTCATTAAACACAATCTTAGGCCATCTACTCTCTTCCATTTGCTCAATTTTTTTCAAATACCTTATGACTCGCACCATAGCAATTGCTTCAATAGGAGCAACCCCTGTTTTAGTTAACAAGATAGCATAAGGAACTGCACTTTTAATTTTGAATTTGTTTGTAATCAAACACTTCTGAATTTTCTCAATTTGTTTCCACTGCATCTTGGTTGTGCTACTGGCCCACAGTTCACAATCGTAGAGAATCAACGGAATCACTAGAAGCCCGAAAAGAGTTAGAGTAGTTTTCTAGTCCCATAGCTCTGCCTCTATGCACCTGTTTTGAAGAGCATAAAATGCTTTCCACCGCCCACAGTTCTTTTCTTTCTACAACCATCCCAAATTAAATTTCTGTTGAAGTCAATTCTCAGGTATTTGTAGTCTGCAACTTCTTCCAAAATGTTGCCTTCAAAGTAGAACTTATGCTGGTTATGCTTTCTTTTGTTAGAGAAAGCCACTACTTTCGTTTTGCTAATATTTACTTGCATCCCCACTCTTATACACAAATTCTCAAGGGAACGTAAGTGCTCTTGCAAACCAAGATCCGATTTAGCAATCAGTATAAGGTCATCTCTGTACAAAAGAAGCCTTATAACGAACTTGCCCAAATGGTTACTATCACCCCCTTGCGAATTTAGCCACTCTTCAAGCTTGTCAATATATAAACCAAAAAATGTTGGAGACAATGAGCAACCTTGCTTGACCCCAATATCGGTTCTAAAACTTTCAGAAATTCCTGCTGAAGTTCTAATTTTGACTTTCACCTCTTCATATAGCCTATGCACAACTACTCTCAAATGCCTGGGAACCCCGAGTTCCTCCATTCTGCGCCAATGCTTATCCCTAGGAACCATGTCAAAGGCTTTTCTGAAATCAACAAAGCAACAAAAAACTTCTTCCTTTTTTTTCCCAAATTTTTTCAATGATGTGCCTTAAAGTTATACAATGATCAACTGTGGAATGTGTTATGTATATTTTATTAATTATTAGTTAGATATAGTTATCTTAGGTTTTATTAATTGAAAGGGCATGATCAAAGATCATGCCTCTTCACCAAGGGACACCATGAGGCTATATTTAAAGCCTTGGTGATTCCCCATTGTAAATATATCTCATATCTCATCTTTTATCAATAATAATATATACTTATTCAAGTTTACCAGAGTTTTTACACTCCATTGGTATCAGAGCCATCGCTCTTCGGGATTTGTGTGATCACCCAGAATTAAGGAATTACAAGAAAATTCCAGAATTGCAGATCTTTTTAAAAACCAAGTGCTTGTGGGCAACAACATCTGTTTTTAAAAAGAAGAAGGAAGAAATATATATATAATATATATATATTAATAAAATAAAGAGAGAAGGAAGTTAACACAAAGGGGGAAATAAATTAAAAGAAAAAAAAATAAAAAATATATATATTTAAAAGAAAATAGTTCCAAAAGAAAAAGAAAAAGAAAAAGTAAAAAGAGATATATATATATAAAGAAATACGTACATGTGAAGACAAAGTAAAATTAAAAAGGAAGAGTAATTGCTCGTGGTTTTTGGGCCCATGGTAATTGCCCATGGTATTAAAACCCATTTTCCCTTTTCAAAACAACGTGCCTTTTCAAAACAAAGTGACTTTTGAAAACAACGTGACTTTTCAAGGTTAACAATCTTTTTCCCCATAATTATATATATATATAATTCAAATAATAAAATAATAATAATAATAATAATAATAATTATTATTATTTAAAATATATATATATATATATATATATATATATATATATATATAATAATAGAAATTATTATTATTATTTCAAAAAAAAATTAATTTAATTAATTAATTAAATATTAATTAAAAAAAAAGGGGAAAAAACTGGCAGAAAAATATTCCCCACCTCGTACACGTTCAATGTCTTCATCAATGTCGATGGCCGAATTCCAGAAGAAATTGGTGGATCTCGAGAAACAGATCAATAATAATTCTGAAGAATTTGGAAAAAGATTAATCGATCTTGAAGGTACAGTTGCAGGACACTCCAACGACATCAAAAAGGTTCATGATACGACAAATCGAATAGAAAGACAAATGTGGCTAAATCATCACGAGGCCATAGAAAAGCATAGCGAAGCAATGAACACGATGACAAAACTCTTCAATAAGCTAAATGATAAGATAGATAAGTTAAGTCAGACACAACCTCCAATATTCCCAAATGTGGAACATAATCAACTGAACAATGTAGCTAATTCAAATCATAATCATGAATATGACATGTTTGAAAAAGAGAAATTGAATGAGGTTGAATTGGAAATCAGCTCACATGAAAGCTATATTGCTGAAATACCTAGAAGCAGAGACTCTGAAATCAACCATGAAAGTTATAGAGCTGAGAAGCCAATAGAAGAAAATGCAACTCAATCCACTATTAAAGCCAGAAATGCAACAACAGAAGTTATTGAGAACTTTTATATAAATGAAAATCCATTGTCAGAAAAAGAAACAATGTTGGTGAAGGAGCCACATAAAGAATTCAACGTGACTGCTATCACAGATGCAACTACAGACATAGTCATTGAAAATGAAAGAGACCATGAAAATATAGATGCTTATAAACAGCAAAATGTTTCATCACCAGAATTGAAAGAAAAATGTGAAGAGACAAACACATTTGAAGCCACTGATACAGTGTTAGAAGCTGTTAAGGCCTTCGGTGATGAAGCAGATATAGTTGTTAGGAAGGAAGCATTTGATGATGAGGAGAAGTTACATCGGACCATAATTGTTGGTAACTTACCTCTAAGTCTAAAAAGGAACAAAGAAGAATCACCAGCAGTACCAGGAATAGGATCTGACCCTGTCAATATCAGATCTTGTCACTATCCACATCACCAAAATATTGAACTCGAGGAGATGCTCCCCGATATTTTTAAAATGTGGGAAGCAAGAGCCCGCCGCTCAAGAAACCCAGGCGTTCGTCAACATTGTCCATCATTACGTATGCTTTGAGGACAAAGCATCTTTAAGAGA
Organism: Pinus albicaulis; assembly: GCA_034641835.2. Taxonomy (NCBI): domain Eukaryota; kingdom Viridiplantae; phylum Streptophyta; class Pinopsida; order Pinales; family Pinaceae; genus Pinus; species Pinus albicaulis. The sequence continues at coordinate 561,727,409 of CM076582.1, forward strand.
GGGGCAATGTTATGTATATTTTATTAATTATTAGTTATATATAGTTATCTTAGGTTTTATTAATTGAAAGGGCATGATCAAAGATCATGCCTCTTCACCAAGGGACACCATGAGGCTATATTTAAAGCCTCGGTGATTCCCCATTGTAAATATATCTCATATCTCATCTTTTATCAATAATAATATATACTTATTCAAGTTTACCAGAGTTTTTACACTCCAGAATGTTTAGGTCTAAAACCTGCTTGCCCTTTAGCACGGTTATCTCTTTCTTTTGCCCACTTGCTATAAATTCGCCTAGAAACTCGGGATGCCTCCCTGACCTGTTAAACCTCTTCCTTTTGGCTGCAAACTCGACTCCCTACTCTACCTTGCTCTCTTCTTAGTGGCTCTCATGAGAATGAATGAACCAAACTCTCTTATTCCCTCTTTTGTCTTCTCAATAAGATGAGAACCCTAGCCCTTAGATCTAATCGCTGAGATTAGATCTCAGCTAATTAGATCAAAGGTGGAGATCATTTCCTTTCGAGCCCTTTTTTAATGTGGTTCCCTTTTCTATTAATGAGCCTCCTTAGTACTTTCTAATATATTAGTATTATGGTCAATTTTTCCTCATAAAGTAACTTTTAGAATATAAAAGTCACTTTAATAATATAAAGTGTACTTTAGTACTTTACACATAAAATCACTTTTAGACACATATGACTTTAATAACTTAAAGTACCTAGTACATCTTTACATAAAAAATACTTTAGCTCCCTTGATATTAATAAACTCATAATATCACTTAGATGAAGGATGATTAATGTGTCTCCCTAGGCCAAAAGGAGAAATGACCAAAAGGAGAAATGCCTAGGAAACACCGCCTTGGTACCCTTATTTTCAACATTATAGTTATTTATTTGTTAGTTAAAATCCCAATGATACTTTTTTTCAATAAAATTGAAATTGAAATTTGAAAATAAACATGAAAATTTACTAGGTAAGAATTAGTTTTTTGCAAGGATTAGAAAATTAACAACTTACTCTGTTGTATTAGCATAAGCATTACCATAAACACTATTGTATCCCATCCTGTGAGATTATTATGTAACCGTGTAGACAACTATATTTTCCTACATCCAACATGTAGATTTTAAGTTCCTAGCAAGTTCCAGTTTTGTTTCATATCAGGGTATGGATAGAAATTTCCATATATGGGCATGAATACGATATACTACTTCATGGTAATTGTTTTGTTTGCACACACAAACAGGATATTACATTAAAATATAAAAATTCCCCGGCTATACCCATAGAGTTTCTTGATTGTCAGTTGATAGAATCATCTATTACTTTATTTTTCTTCCTTTTCTTTTCGTTGTCCTATAATATTTCCTTGCATCTTCTAAAAATTGTCTCCCTTCCCTCTTCTTGAGAACCTTTAGACTCTACTGCAGCTTGCACTGTTTTAGATAGATGCTAAGTTTTTGAAGGAGTCTCTTCGTCTTCTCTAGCTATATTTGGATTCTCACCCTTGAGAGGGCTTGATTCTTTGCAATGCTGCCTCAATTTTTTTTCTTTTAACTGAAACTGAGAAATTTATATTATATAAAGTTCTATATGCTAAACTGTGCAATTACGTCATACTTCATGTCCAAAATTTTAAGCAAAAGAAACAACTCCTTGCTTGCAAAATATAGAGCTTACATATATAATTAGGCAAAATGTCTTAGTACTTTCTACAACTATAATGTAAGGTCCTTAATTTTCACAATTAACCATGATTAACAAAATTGATACTACACAATCCAGAGTGAGATTTTTGAAGCAGAATATATATCAATTGACTATTTAGTACTTACTTGGAACCATGTTTAAAGATGTTCCTGATCTGCCATGGCTCCAGCTCCCGTTACCAAATCGCCATTTTCCTCCCAGCCTATCTGAGGTCAACCTCTCCGGTCTCCTGATCCAGAAGACAAGTCTTCTGGCCCTCGTGCCCAAAACTCCAATAACAATCGAGATCACTCCATGACTCTGTTAGAATTCACTGTTCACGTCTCCTGCAGTTAGAACTCCTCTGACAGCATCCGGGTCAGTTTCCCCCCCACTACCCATGCCCATCAAGTCGCCTCCCCCCCCCTCTCCTTTTATACACAAACTCCTTTCAAGATATTTATTAAAATATCCTCTTTTAATAAATATCTTGGATTTCTAAAATATCTTAGTTTTATTAAAATATTATTATTTAATAAATATCTTGGATTTATTAAAATATCATCATTTATTTGCATAAGTCAATGCTTTTGCTTTTCTTTGAACAAAGTATTAGTTTATATTATGATAGTGGTAGGTATATGAAGCGAACAAAGTTCCTTCTCAAGTTAAATATTCCATAAGACTTGAAATATCAGAATATCCATGAGGATACAAATATTACTATATAAACTGTATGAAGAATGAGATGAGATGATTGAGATTTACAAATGAGGCCTGCTTATATACCTAGGCAGGTGCCTCTTTACGAAATGTTATGTCTTATCAGACATGCCCTTTCAGCCTAATTACTAATTAACTAATTAATCATTATTTACATTATTTTATTCATTACATTGCCTTCCTCCTCAAAAGCTTTGTCCTCAAAGCTTGTTGATGAAAGGCCTCAATTTCTTTTCCTGCTACGAATGTCTTCTCGTCTCGGGGCAGTCATCCTTGTCGATACAAGTTGATATGATCCTCTAAGTGACAAACAAAACTGTCGCACTGAGAATGGATCGAACCATCCTAAATCAATCTTCTATGGAATCTTACGATGACTGGCAACTTGTGACTACTTGTTATCACCTGAGCGGATTGCACCGACATTAGTATTCTTTGGAATATCAACTTGTTTCTGTTCTGAATACATAGCTCGGTCGAGTTGTCTGCTCCCATGATTTGGATGTCGATAGGGAATTTTTTTGGTTTGACTTCTTTGCTTTTCTTTTAGCGAGGATGTTATTGAGTTTGTTACAGGACCTTCACTTAGTATGTTCCTCGTTTGAACTACAACGTCTAAGTCTGTATCTTTTGCAACTTGCTTGTCTTCTTCTTGAGTTGTGACATTTACTGGATCAATGTTCATTTTTTCAACTTGAATTTCTATATTTGAAGGTTTTGATGATTTATTTTCGACAAATTATTGTACCATGTTTTCTAATGACTTCTTGTCCTTCTTCGGCTATTTAATTTGCCGTAGTAATTTTTCGTTGTGGTCCTTGAGGCGAGCAACTTCTTCATTCTTGTTAGTGGTGATTTTTTTAACTTCTCTTTGCAAATTTTGTATTTCTTTTTTACTTTCTGGAAGAACTACTCTTGAAATATCTAATATGTCTTCCGGTGTTACTGAATTCGGCTTCACTGTGATATCTTGTAACGTTATATTTTTCTTTTTGTAAGAAAATGTCAAAAACTTCTTTTTCGTATTAAGGATGAATGACCCTAGTGATTCCATCTAGAGCGAACCCAGAACTATATCACTATTGTTGGAAAATAACGTTTTAACAGTGAATTGCGAGACAAAGGAATACTCCCCAATACTTAGGTGTAAATTCCCTATGTCATATTGTTTGTCATTTGTGTTAAATGAATTTGTTTCAGATATATTTGATTCAGGGATCACTAATTGGTTAGCATATTCAGTACTAACATAACTATTCTTTTGAGTAAGATCGATAGATATGAGAACTTCCTTTCCTGCAAGTGACCCTTTGATTTCAATTAGCGCATAGACACACATTCTATAATTTTTAGGAAATCTTCCTTCTTTCATTTCCAATTTAGACTCCATTTTGGTTGTAGAGATGAACTTAGGGTTTTTATTTTTATCTTCTCTTTTGGACTCTCTTTTTTAAAATATCAACAATCCTATTTTCTTTTCTTTAACTGCTTCCTTCTTGATAATGAGTGCTTTGACTTTAATTAAAATGCTTCCTACTTTAATTAAAATATAATTCCCTTGTTTTAAAAGCCTATTTTCCTTAGGACGAGGCCTTTAATTCCTTCACTATTAGATATCCTTTTATTTTTTCCTTTGCTTTTGTCTTTTAGTGACTATTTCCTCAATAGATTTTTTTTTTGGTTTTTTGTTTTTAGTGATGATTATATATGGTGATTAATTAAACTTTTTTATATATCCTCTGAATAAAAAGCACCTTATTTCTTAAACGTCACACCATATCAAATCGACCCATATCCTATCGACCACGGTTAAGCCCACCCAAATGGGTCAACGAGAGTCTGTTCGAGCGTGGATAATTGGAAACAACGGCGGAAGTGTGTTATGCAGAAGTCCAACAGTGTGGGCGTGCAACAGTCCGACAAGGAAGTGTGGTGGAGTGGCTGTTCGGTGGCTGGAAGGGGGTCAACGACGGCGGATGCAGCAATAGACGGTGTTATGGCAAGAGATAATGTGTCGTCGGTAAATTGCAGCGTCAGACAGTGTGTGTGGCAGTGGAGTGGGTGGCCAAACGGGGGGTAGAATGGTGGCGGTTGGCTTGTGGTGCTCGGTAGCTTGTGGAACCCGGCGGCTCTGTCAAAAGAATGCTCGGCGACTCTGTCAAATAAAGCGGAAGGAAGGCAATGACGGGGAAAGGCCTTGGTATGTCGGGTCGGACAGAGGCTATGGTGGCGGTGGCTCTTGCTGCTGCTGAGGAAGAAGGCAACGTCGTTCGGTCTCGGTCTCGACTACGACTTCAGATATAATTTGTTCGGCTCTTTATATATATATATATATATATATATAACCTTTATGCTCCTTTTTTTTAATCTCTTTTTATATATATATATATTTTTAATATTATTATTCTTTTTTTTTTACTATATATATATTGCTTTGCTCCTTTTCCTTTTTCCTTTTTTTTCACTTCCTTTTTATAATATGTATTTTTCTTTTTCTTTTTTTTTTTAATCTTTTGACTTTTTTGACTTTTTGATTTTTTTAACGTCCCTTTTTTTTATTTAAAAAAAAAAAAAAATATGGCCAAGGGCCTCTGATGAATTCAGTAACAGCAGCGGAGAAACTCCCAACGTTTAGCGGAACGCTTCGACGGTAACAACGTTGACGAATTTGACGGTCAAGGAATTGGATCGAAGAGTGTGGCTTTGTGCAGTAGTGAGCAACCAGAAGATGGAACTGCTCTGATACCAAATGTAGCGAATAAAGTTCCTTCTCAAGTTAAATATTCCATAAGACTTGAAATATTAGAATATCCACGAGGATACAAATATTATTATATAAACTGTATGAAAAATGAGATGAGATGATTGAGAATTACAAATGAGACTTGCTTATATACCTAGGTAGGTGTCTCTTCATGAAAGGTCATGTCTTATCAGACATGCCCTTTCAGCCTAATTACTAATTAACTTATTAATCATTATTTACATTATTTTATTCATTACAGTATAACTTTTACCTTACAATACATTCATTATATTCTGGTGAGTTAGGTATTTACTCAATACTTCAATAATTCACTCATTACTCTACACTGAGATTTTTCATAATTGATTAGTGTACTAGTGCAGTACACGTGATACATATATGTAGCTATCATATGCAGGTCTTATATGCATGCTAATATTTCTATGTTCCCTATAACTCGAGTTGGGTCATTACATATAAATTCTGATATAAAGGCCTTGTATTTTAATAGCTTTAAAAAAAGGAAGTTTAGTGGAAAATGTGATAGCTAGTAGTCTCTTCCAAACCTACATTTGATGAAATAGAATTCTTCTTCACAGTCTCCATGTCCTTAATCAACTGGTGCATGATGTCCTTTTCCTTCAACTTCCATTGGGTTGAGTTCATTGACATTCTTTGGTTGGAGGCCCTAGATTGGGTGTCTGCGCAGGTTGACAATTATATTTCTCAGAAGACTACATCAAACTTTTAGGGTAGCAATTTCTTGTTCATGTTGTACAAGAGTACACATGATCAATGCAAACTGAGAAATGGACTAATGCCTATTGTCACGACTTTTTGTGGTGATTGAAAAGATAGAGGTTCTATTGCATTGGATCAATTCTTCATGATTTTGAAGAATTTGTCTAATTTCTTGTAGCTCTCTGAAGTCCATTAGGAGAACACAAAGACCTAGACACCAAAGTGGAGCCAAAAATGAATTGATTACTTGGAACGAGGAAAACCAACAAGCCCATAAGACCACCTCTATGAACCACCTCCCCTGCCCCCCCACCCCAAGTTGACAATTTTTTTGAATAATGGAGTGTGATAAAACTTGGATACAATAAAAGGCCAAACAAACAATCCACACTACTTGAATGTGACTGTTCAATGAGGTTATGAAGATTCAAGCCAAGAAGATGAAAACCCAATTTAGACCAAAAATGAGCGAGTTTCAAAAACCCACTGTGCAAATGAAACTCAGAGACAACAACCCACTTAGATTTTCTCCAGAACTAAAATTCACTATACAAGGGATGTGCGTTACCAAACTAAAGATGACATTATCTCTTAGTAGACAATGATCAACCAGTTGAAGCAGATTTACCACTCCCCATATTGCCTTCCTCTTTTGAATTCCATAATCCCAGCTTGCCAATGATAAATTCCAATTGATGGTTCAAAATCCTGCATCGCCATAAATTCAAGCATGTGAGTGGGGTGCATCTATCTTATTAAGTTACTTACGTTGCATTCAGAATGAGGCCAGGGTGTGCATGAAATATCTAGTGTTAACGATGCAGTACTTGCCTTTGTGTTCATGGTTAATTGATTAAGGTATAGTGTGATAGCGTGGTTCCATTAATTCTAAGCACCCCCATTTTTAGAGCTATAGCCTCATTTGCAAGCAATTTTGCTTTTTTCATTATGCCTGCTTGTTAATTCACAACAACAGACTGTAAGTTGTTTAGTATTACGTACAATAAAAAATTTCTATGTGATGCATGTTTATGCCTAGATCTATATATTGGGAAACTGTGATGTATTAGAGTTGAAGAAATTGTTGGCAGAGGAAGTTATAGGTCCCATTTGGTTTCCCATCAAATGCCGCTGAATCTAAACTGACACGTAGCTGGTATTGATAAACATCGACATTTTCAGTATTTACCATCTTAATTAATGAGTAAATGTGTCCATTTTATGTTAGAAAAGGAGTGCCAAGAACAAGCGTTCCAAAGGCTTGGTGTGTAGCCTAGGAAAGAGTGGCCTAATGTGACCTCCTTTACTTAACTTTATGGGAAATAAAGATAAAGTGAGTTTATAAAGTATAAAGTCATAAAGTGACTCTCTTTAAGGGTCATGCTTAAGGTTTTTACTGTGTTACATTTTTTTTCCTTATGTATGAGACTGGATACACATAGGCACTTTTTCTGGATGGTGCAATCAGTGATAAAAACTTTGGGGATTTTTTAAAGTTAATTTGAGCATAGATGTAATCAGCCACCAGTATAGTAGTGAAATTTATGCTAATGTAAACATCCTTCTATTAATAGAAAGCATGCTTGTTTTTTCTTTGTGAAAAAAAGTCATAAAGTGATTTTAAGAGAAATAAAGTCATAAAATGACTTTATAAACATAAAGTCATTAAGTACCTTTTGAGTAATTAATGAAAAGGGAACTAAGGGGAAAAAGTGTCTCATGGGTCAATGAGAGATTAGATCGCCATCCTTTATCTAATTGGCTAAGATCTAATGTCAGCTGTTAGATCTTAGGATTAGGTCTCTCTTCTTAATGAGAGAACAGAAGAGAAAAAGCAAAGGCGAGAAGGCACCATTTTGCACATTTCTTCATGAGAGTTGGAGAAGAGAAGAAAAGAAGGCTGAGAGAGTCATTCACAGCTTGAGAGAGAGCAAGTACAGAAGGCAGAGATGGGCATACATTTTTAGGCTGATTAGAGAACTGAAATTGAGGCACCTTTCAGCATTAATTGCAGCTGTACAACATGAATTTCAAGGGGGACAACACATTAATTGCAGGTTGTCAGTGCAGCAGCAGAGCAGCACAAAATTCAGGGGGTTTGGGCATGAATTTTGGAGCAGGTTGAGCACAGATTTTGAGGTCTGACAGGGATTTATTGCAACCTATCAGTACAGCAGACCCGCATGAAAATCGAGCGACTGAGCGCGATTTTCAAGGGTGAAGTTCTGCTAGAAATTTGTACAGCTGACATGAGGTTCGAGGGTGCTGTTAGACACTGATTTTTGAGGGAGTATGGGCACATAAATCGAGGTCTGTACTATGCAAATTTTGGAGCAGCAGCAGGCACAATATTCAAGGGACTGTCAGCACATTCTCCAAAGAGATAAGTTGACTGTTTGTTGCATTTACTGCTGTAACATTTATCTGAAAGAAATAAAAATATTTCTCTCTTTCACTGGTTTTCCCTTCAGGGTTTTTCTAGGGTCTTTGAACCAAAAATCAGTGTTAAAAATTGTGTGCCTGATAATATTTTTCTCAGCAAATATTAGAAGTGTAGAGTAGATTCATGTATTTCCAGTTTTGAAATATATTCATGTTTATAACAACATAATATGACATGTTGGGTTGAGCATTAAACTGATGTGATTTCACCTAAAACTGGAAACCAGGTTAGGAGTACAATTTTCTACATGGTATGAGAGCTGTGGTGAATAGCCCTGTTGAGAAACAGTAAGAAAAAGTGATCTAACAACAAGTTTAAAGCAGGGTTGTGAGGGAGCAGAGTTTATTCTTGGACAGATTTGCAACCATGTATTGGTGAGAAAGTCAACAGGGTTGAGGGTATAAGACATATTGAGTGGGGCTGAAATCTTATTCAGCCCATGGGAGTAGAGGATGGTCTTGCTTATTGAGGAGTTTGAATTGTGGGAGATTGTTGAGAAGGCAATAGTACCTCCCACTGACCCAATATTGTTGACTGATTTCAACAAGAGAAATGTCAAAGGCCAAAAGACTTCTTTTAGATGCTGTTAAGGACCATCTCATTCCCCATGTCTTAGGGAAGAAGAAAGCTTTTGAGACATGGGAGTCTTTGACCAAACTCTACCAAAGTACCAATGAGAATAGGAAGATGGTACCAAAGTACCAATGAGAATAGAAAGATGGTACTAAGGGGAAAACTGAGGCAAACCAAGATGCCAAAAATTGACACGATAGCTTCATATCTCACCATGATTACTCAAGTGAGAGATGAGATGGCAGCCGTGGGAGAGCTCATTCCCGAGGAGCAGCTAGTTAGATCAGACTTGAGTGGCTTTTCTAAGAAGTGGGATGCGTTCATTGATGGGATAGTAGCCTGAGTGAACTTTCCTATTTGGGGGAGGATGTAGGATGATTTCCATCAAGAGGAGATAAGGTGGAATGCCAAGGGTGGTGGCCAACATGGTGGGGAAGATGAGGAGAAAGTTGCACTTGCTGTAAAGAACAAGAAGGCGGCCAAGAAGGGCTCCATAAGTTTGGCCAAGCATAACGGTAAACAAAAGGAGGAGGAGGACATGAGCAAAGTGAGATGCTTTGCTTGTGAAAAGATGGGACATTATGCTGTAATGTGTCCTAATAATAAGAAGAAGGGAGTTGCAACTTCAGTTGAGGTGGATGAGTTTTCCACCAAGTTCAACAAGGAGATTTCCTTGGTGGTTAGTCTTGCCACGAGTGTCACACACTCTAGTGTTTGGTACATCGATAGTGAAGCTTCATGTCACATGACAAGTGTCAAGGAGCATTTTACAGTTCTTACAAAGAGGGGTGTAGATTTGGAGGTGGTACTTTGGGATGATTTTGCAGTGAGGGCTGTTGGTATTGGAGCGATATCTTTTCAGAGGGATTCACGACCTCCCTTGAAAGTGATGGAGGTCTTATATGTTCCAAGTCTGAAGAAGAACTTGATATCAGTGTCCACTATTGAGGACAAGTGGTATGAGGTGGTGTTCCGAGATGGACAGGTTCTTATGTATCCTAGGGGATCCTGTATCACTTCTGCTAGAGTGATTGGAGTTCGCCATGGGAAACTTTACAAGTTCATGCTTCAGCCTACTAGAGCGTTGGTTTTGACCACCAACAACAATGATTTGTGCGAGTTGTGGCACAAGAGGATGGCCCACTTGTACCATGGGGCTTTGAGAGTATTGAGGGAGATTACTACATGGTTAACAAAGTTCAGTACTGAGCACCATGATGTGTGCAGGGGGTGTGATTTGGGAAAGTACACCAAGATTGCTTTCCCAAGCAGTGGCAACAGGGCAACAGGGATACTTGACTTGATTCACTCTAATGTGTGTGGTTCGATGTCTTCCTTATCATTGAGTAGATGTGAGTATATGTCACTTTTATTGATGAATACACTAGGAAGACCCAAACCTTCTTCATAAAGACCAAGGATGAGGTCTTCAAGGGGTTCGAAGAGTTTAAAGCTCTTGTGGAGAACCAGACAAGCAAGAAGATTAAGGTCACGAGGTCCAACAATGGGGGTGAGTATTGTTAAGAATTGGGTAGGGCTAGGTTTAATTCAAATTCTCTTCTTGATAATTTCTTGTGAGCTTACTTCTCTTACTTATGTATTCTCTTCTTATCTTATTATGTCTTTCATCAAGTCAATTACCAAAACACACGAGACACAAATATAGGCTCTTCGAGCTAGGGCCAAAACCTCTCCCTCTTGGAGAGGAAAACCCACAAGAAATTCTTCTTATAGACTTTCAGTTGACAAGTACCATGACCATGACTTAGACCCTTGACCTATGTATGCGTCCAAGACCTTGTCATTGCTTCTTCAATGACTCCTTGAACTGATCCTTCTTTCCTGCACCTTCTTGCACTGATCTACACCTTTCAGCACTAGCCTTAGAGAGCTCGTTCTCTAGTCCTTGTTTTCCCTATCTTTATACTCAAGACAGTGGTACATGCTTCTGTACCTTGGATCCTTCCTTCTACGCATTGTTTCTTGTTGCAACCCTGATCTTTACATTAATTTCAGAATTTCCTTTGCACTTATATCATAGTCCTTGATCCTAATCTCCTCTTTGCTGAACTTTCTATTATCTATGCTTCAAACTGCAGTTGTAACCTTCCTTCCTCGCACTTTTCTCTAGTCCTGAAGCTCACACTAAACATAGTTTTGTTCTCCGTCCTAAAACACAGTCCCTTCTTCGGACTAACCACAGTCTCGATCACACACTAATTGCATATGTATATGACCGCAGTAAGCTCGGACTTGTCTGAAATTATTTTTCCAAATGAGCCGCAAATATTTCCTTTATATAGTTTACTTCTTTCAGGGATTTAGGCCGACCTTACAAACTATGAGTAGGCCAACATGTTCATTGCTTATAGGCTGACTTGTAGAGCTTATCTTCCAGCGTGATGAAGGTTGTCTTGAAGGCTGGTTTGAGCAGTAGTGCTAGCATCATAATTGAGCCATTTCTTCAAGGTTATATGACAAGGTCTTGAGGGATACTTCTTTGACTAGACTCTTCATATACATGACTCTTAATTAGTACATTTATGACAAGAAGACAAATCCCTAAAAGACATCAAGAAGAAGTATTTTGACCTATAATAAAAACCTTGCTCATGCAACCCATGAAGCAAGCATAAAAATTAAAAATGATCCTGATGATGAACTACAGTTGGTAGTTCGAAACGCGTCGGTTCCAAAAATTCATTATGTGATTTTCCGGAAGATTTTTAATTAAAAATACATTTTATTATCTTTGTCTTCTTCATTACATAAATACATAATTACATAGTCAATATGAAGACCGAAGCTAGTTACACTTTCCAACAAGTATACCTCCAATGAGATGAAGAATTTTTGTGCTAGAGCGGGTATCAAAAGGGAGTGGACAATTCTTTACACCCCACAACTGAATGAGGTCACAGAGAGGAAGAACAGGGCCATAGTTGGGGTAGCGAGAGCCATGCTCCATGATTAAAATTTGCAATTCTTTTTATAGGTTGAGGCGTGTAACATTGTAGTGTACCTGTAGAATAGGAGTCCACACAAAGTCTCGGGGAGCAAGACCCTTGAGGAGGCTTTTTTTGGCAAGAAGCCTGAGATTGGGCACTTCCGGATTTTTGGGTGCCTGACATGATCACGTCCCTGAGGAGCAGAGGAAAAAGTTAGAACCCATAGCCGAGAGGGGCATTTTTGTGGGGTATAGCGAGACCTCTAAGGCCTACCACATTTATATTCTTGCACAGAGGAAAGTTGTTGTGAGGCGTGATGTGAGATTTGAGTAGGAGAGAGCCTTGAGGAGGTCATGAGATATGGATCAGGTAGAGTAGCAGACTCCTCAGTAGGGGAGTACACCACAGGGTATGGGACCATTAGGTACAGGGTCATAGGGGTTTGGAGGATCGCAGGCTTCTAGGGTGACATGTCCATAGGTTACAGGGACCAAGGTTGCTGGGAATCGTACCCCCCTGATCTTGCTCCCAAAACGCACTCCGTTTAGGAGCGCTTTGGGAGCGCGCTCCCGAAAACGCTTCCTGAGGGGAGCGTTTTTGGGAGTGTGCTTTCGAGCCTGAATAAACGCTCCCTGTTTTCTCGGGAGCGTTTCAGGGAGCGCTCGGGAGCAAAAGCTCCCCAAACGCTCCCTCCATTAAAAAAACGATTCGGGAGCATTTTTTAAATGGAGGGAGCAGTCGGGGAGCATTCGCTCCCAGACGCTTCCGGCAAAAAAATGCTCCCCGACGCTGAAAAAAATCCTGACGGCGAATTTCAAATTTTTTTTTGGGATGGAGAGGGGGGTTGGGTAAATAAAAGCCCTCCCCCTCCTCATTTGTTAGTTATTGTTGTTTGTTGGAGGGCAAGAGAGAGCTTGGGAGTTTGAGAGCAAGGAGAGAAGGAGAGCAAGGAGAAAGCTGCAAGAGAGCAAGAGGAGGATTTAAGCAGCGAGGACAAAGAGGTAGGACTTCTAATCTAGTTTTTTATTTTCTATATTGCATTTTTAAGTTGTTCAAAAATGAAAACTTGAATTTTTTTCTCAATGTTGCATTTTAGTGTGTTGAAAAGTGAAAAATTGAATTGTTTTTTTTCTATGTTGCATTTCCTATTCCCATTTGGCATTCCTCCATTTTTTTTGCATGCTAGAAACTTGAAACATCATAGCTATATGGCTAGGGATTTTCTTCATGTTGGTTCCTTTCTTTGTAATAATGGTGTTGGAGAGTAGAATAAAGAGGCCCATTAGAGAAGAGGAGGATGAAGAAGTGGGTTATAGTGGATTTGATGAAAATCCTAGAGAGGAGGAGTATGGTGAGGAGGAAGGGGAGAGTGGAAAACATGAGGCCACAGAGACCCCAACTAAACAAGACCAAAATCAAACACCATTGTGGAAATATGTTCAGAGGCAGGAAGGAGGGAAAGGTGGTGGAACCACTAAATTTCTTTGCCCCCATTACAATAAAGAATACACAGGTTCATACACCCGTGCCAAAAGACACCTTTGTGGGAAAATGCTAGGGGATGGAGAGAAAAATCTAGGAATCAAAATTTGTGTAAGTGTGCCAGCAACAGAGAGAGAGAAATACAGAAAGGAAGAGGAGGCTGCCCTACATAGATCTAAAAGATCTAGCGGTTTCATTGATTCTTATGCACCATCAGTCCATCACATCACGGACAAAGAAGTCCATCAACTTCCACCCATGGCAGTGGATATGGAGGAACACCTGGACCAAACATCTCCTTAAGGCGTAGAACCATATCCGATTTCCTTGATGAAGGGTGTAGGAATGATGTGGATTCAAAAATTTTCTGGTTTCTCTATGCATGTGGGGTGCCATTCAATGTTTTTCGCTCACCTTATTGGCATGAAATGGTTTCTACCATTAATGATGCCCCCAAAGGATACAGGAGCCCTGTGTATGACAACGTCAGAACCGTGGGACTTGATCATGAAAAAGCTAAAATAAATAATTCTTTGGTTAGAATGACAAATTCTTGGAATGAGCATGGGGCGTCCATTGTATTTGATGGATGGACCAATGTAAAAGGAAAGCCATTGATAAGTGTTCTGGATGTGTCTGTTAGTGGTGCAATATTCCTTTTAGCATATGATTATTCAGACAAATTCAAGATCGACATTAACATTGCAGAACCATTACTTGCAACAATTGAAAGTATTGGGCCATACAATGTCATCCAAGTCATCACTGATAATGCTGCTAACTATAAGGCAACGGGAGCAATTATTGAGGATAAATACCCCAACATATTTTGGTCTGGGTGTTTGGTTCACACAATGAACCTTTTGATTCTTGATATCATTAAAAACAAACAACCTCAATACAAATGGCTTGGTGATTTGTACAAGAGAGGTAAAAAAATGATAAAATTTATTACAAATCATAGCAATACCCATGGGCTTTTTTGTACTCACTCAAAATTGGAGTTGTTGAAGATAGCAAAGACTAGATTTGCTAGCTATTACCTCACCTTTAGGCGCCTTTTGAAGGTAAGAGAGTCATTGGCAACCATGGTATCAAGTCCACAATGGTAGGTATTAAAGGATAGGGCAGCAACAATAGTTGACAGGCAAGGTTTTGAACAGGTGGAGGAGACTGCCCTTGATCCTTTGTTTTGGGCACGTGTGAGGGAATTTCCCCCCCCCCCCCCCCCCCAAGATTGGGGAGGTGTGTGTGGGGCGGGCGATGGATAGCACAGTTGGGGGAAAAAAAAAGGAAAATGATCCCAACTTGTATGCAATGATTTACAACTGTTTGTGTGCACGGTGGAATAAACTTAATGTTCCACTACATGCCTTGGCATATATCCTTATGCCAAAATACTACTCTCCATCTTGGTTGGGCCAACCTGCACCTGGAGGTGGGGTTAGGATCAAACCTCACACAGATCCAGAGGTACAAGAGGGATACATGAAAGCATTAGACAAGTTGGTCCCCGACAGGGAGGAGTGTGCTAGATTGTGCCTTGAATTAGGCAGATACTTCAATTGCATTGGTAACTTTGGTTCTTTCCATGCAATGGAAGACAGAGACAGATTTGATGCTCTCACATGGTGGGAAGCATATGGCGGCACACGACTTTTGCCAAAGTTGGCAAAAAAAGTTCTCTCACAAGTTGTACTTCTTCTGCAGAGAGGTGTTGGAGCACCTACAACTTCATACATAATGTGAGAAGAAACAGTCTGAATGAAAACTGAGTTGTAAGCTTGGTTTACGTGCATTACAACTTGAGGTTGTTGAGTCATTACTGTGATCGGGCATATGAGGATCATTCATATAAAGTTTGGGACAACAACCCAGAGGATGATAATTTGGAGGACGACACTGTACATATGGAAGAATCGGAAGAAGAACTTTTGAGGTATGATGATGAAGCAACAACAGCCATGCCACCGCCACACACAGGGCCAGTCCCACCATCCAGTAGCAGTGCGGGTGCCAATGCCAGTGCTCGATATCCAACTATTGTTCCTTTGCAGATTCAACCTCCACCTACGTCCTCACGTTGCCCTCCGCCTTCTAGTTATGGTCGTGGTACTCCTGAGAGTACTAGAAGACCACCATTGCCTCGTGGTTCTCACAAATTAGAAATTTCTCATGGGCGTGGCAAGGGGCCAACCAGTAGATAAAATAGATTTGTTGTTTACTAGTCTTTTCTATTTTCTAGTAGTTTTTATTATTGAACTTTTATAACTGTTGAACAGTTGAAACTTGACTCTTTCATATTTATTATGATAATTTTTGTAAACAATATATGACAATTTAAGTTTGAAGTTTGAATTTGAAAGGTGAAACTTTGAAGTTGGCATTTATAAGTTTATAAGTCATTATGAATTATGAATATGATGCTTCATGAAAGTTCATTTCGTTTCATTTTATAACATTTTATTTCATGTTAAATATTCTTTGTTGTAATGGTTATTGGTTACACTTAGCTTACAAGCACAACTATGGTGATCAATGAATCAATGATGATAAATCTTATATATCAATGATGATAAATGTTATATATTGAATTTTGAAATCAATGAATCAATGATGATAAATGATATATGTCAATGATGATAAATGTTATATATTGAAATTTGAAATCAATGAATCAATGATGATAAATGTTATATATTGAATTGTGAAAGCTTGAAACCTTAAGATTGATGATTCGTGAGACTCAAGAGTCAATATGTTGTATGTTTCCAACTTGTGGGTGTGGTTGATGAAGATTATAACTTCTAGATGATTGATGTTATATGGTTCAATCTATGTTTTATGTTTTTTATGTCTAATTCATCATTCTACATGCTTTTTGTTGACATATATGCATCAAAATATAAAAAAATATAAAAAATATATATATTTAAAAAAAAAGCGCTCCCTGAAACGTTCTAGATCGGGAGCTTTTGAAAATGGTGCTCTCACTCTCGCTTCCGCTCCCAAGAAACCATGACAAGGACACAAGGCACATAGTCCTTGAGTACAAGTACACCGTAGACCATAGGGGCATCATCATTGGGGGTACCGATTACAGAGGAGGATATACCCATCTCAATATAGGAGGCCACTTCAGGGAAGAGGAAGCCTAAATGGCTTCGTGATACCTTACAAGAAGCCCAGGAGATAGTTGGAAAGCCTAA
This sequence comes from Pinus albicaulis, assembly GCA_034641835.2. Taxonomy (NCBI): domain Eukaryota; kingdom Viridiplantae; phylum Streptophyta; class Pinopsida; order Pinales; family Pinaceae; genus Pinus; species Pinus albicaulis. Next base: position 561,743,972 of record CM076582.1, read on the forward strand.
GTGGTTATTTAGGGAGAGCAGGCCACCAGAGTGATTTGATAGCTATTTGGCTATGGTGAGTCGCGTTCTGGAGACGAAGCCATTTAGCTACGAGGATGTTGCAGGCCAGCAGATCTGGAGGGATGTCATGGTGGAAGAGTATGCTTCCATCGTGAAGAATGATGTGTGGGAGATAGTGCTGAAACCTGAGGGGAAGTCAGTGGTGAATTCCAGGTAGCTCTACAAGATCAAGCATGTTGCAGATGGCAACATTGAGAAGTTCAAAGCTCGATTTGTGGCACAGGGGTTCTCACAGGAAGAGGGAGTTGATTATGACGAGACCTTCGCACCAGTGGCTCGATACACTTTGATTAGAGGAGTGATCTCCATTTCAACAAAGATGGATTGGAAGATCCACCAGATGGATGTGAAGACTGGTTTTCTCAATGGGATCATACAAGAGGAGGTATATATCGAGCAAACACATGTCTTTGAGGTGTGTTACCGCTCAAACCAGCAGGGGACGTAAAAGGGACTACTAAGAGGGCTACTGCTAGGTCAAGGGAAACGATGGAGACTTAGCCCACTGTCACCACAACTAAGACTCCATCCTTTTTACGGACTTTCACCAATGGGAGGACACCCAATATTTAGGAAGTCACTTATAGAGGGTGGATCAACAAATAGATGTGAAGTGACCTTAAATACCCTTTCCCTAGAAGAGGATTAAGAATAGAGCTCTTTTGCTCTTTAAGCAAGGTACAAGATTTTCTAGGAAAAGGAGGTGAGGATTTGAGGGTTAGGTTAAAGGAATACGATTTGAATAGGAGTTTCCCAATCCCTAAAATCCTTATAGAACTTGGATTCTCGAGTTGTCCTTGATGAATTGTCTTAGATAAGGAATGGTACCACACAAGGCCAAGTGGACCCAACCTAGGTTAAGGGGATGGAGTTTAGCAACTGATGATATTCTTAACTTGACCAAGGCAAGGGGAAAGGATCAAACAAGAATTTTCACCCAAAGATGTCAAATTGATCCTATGAGGAACTAGCTTTGGGAACACCAGGGCAAAGTTTGATCTTAGATCTAGGGATTGGGGTATCTCGCAATCCCACTGTCAAAATCTCTTCAAATTAAGAGGAGACCTTGAGGACACACCAGTGCAGTAGGGTCTAGGAGATCAAACTTTTTCTAGAGCTATTTTGTCGGGAAATTGATGCTCTAGGTGACCCAGTGTGGTTAGACCTAGAGGAGAGAGGAGAAGGTGAAAGAATATGGTTTAAAATGACTACCTTTTGATGGATCAATGTGTAATTCCTCTTGGGGATATGGAGTCAAGGAGAATTATGAAGATGGACTTCGTTTCTTGTTCAAGGAGGCTCTCAAAGTCGACTTCGTCCAATGTTAAGGGCTAGAGAAGAAAAGTGACCTTAAAAGCTTTTATATTTTGTTGCAAATGGAAGAGGCTTATTGAGATAACTCGATCTCTAGGACAATTCATTCATCAAACATGGCCTATACATGGAGATAACCTAAATAGAAACATAATCCAACATTGATGTCGTAAATGCATGCAAAATTAGCCCTAAAATAGCGAAAATCTCATAACCAATGTATGTAGCAAAATAAAAGAAAATAGCGTTAAAATTGTAACTACATGTAAGAGAATATATCTAGCCATCAACACATTTGCAATATAAGAAGTTCCAAGATAAGAACAAAAAGTGCGAAGCTCTTAAAGAGAGAATGATCCAAGTCAAGTGATGATCCAAAATGAATTCATCCAACTCCTATTTATACATTCATTAGGAGTTTGAATTGCCTATTTGGGCCTACATAAACCCCTAAAATAAAATAATGTGCAAATTAACTAACTTTTGGTGACAAGCCCACCAAACTAGCTCACAAATAAAATAATAAGCCTCTCAAGAGGTCAAATGATAATCTATGCATGTCATAGGGCTCTCCAAGAGGCCTAATGAGGTCCATAAGTGCCATAATGATGAATAGGACCCTCAAAAGTGATGGGCAAGGGGGTGGCCCCTTGTTCTCCAAACAATAAACCTATGGTGCTCCCAATGGTTGCGGGGGCACACCAATGACCTCATGGGTCTCCATGTAAGTTGAAGATGCCTATAGACCATCTGTAAGGGCTGAGATGATGGAATGAATGATGCCATGTCAACGTACAAGTCTTGGGACACCTGCCAAGTGTGGGGTGCACCTGTGGGGCCAACTGGGCATAGTGTACTAGATGCATCTTCCTCGTCCAAAAGGTGGATCTCGAGCAATCTTTGAACATCTCTAGGGATCCATGGTGTGTTGTCTACTGCTGTGGAGGCCCATGGCTTTCTACACACACCCTACATGTGCCAATGTAGCCTTCTGGAGGGTTAGGACCCGTATAGAGAGACCATATGCAATCCTGCATAAGATCTATTGCGTCCCCTAGCCCTCCAACACAACAAGTCATTAAAGTAATCAAGTAAAAGAGCTTACAAAGTATGGACAACAAGTAGACACTTCATAATGGCATTCGCTTCCATAGTGGGGCTTTGGCATGTGCGAATGTCTCCAAGCTCCAAAGGGGGTTAGCTAAGTACCTTATTAGGTGGTTTCTACCTTTAGAGGGAATGGTATGTCCAAGGTGCATCCCTCAAATGGTGGTGGCATGTCATAAAGAGGTGAATGGAATAGGGAATGAGAGAGGCGATCCCGGGCCACATATTGGGGCACAAGGGTAGCTAAAAAAAGGGAATCCCACACTTGGGTATATAATGTATAGGAGGGAGCAATCATGGTACATGAAGTGCCCTGGCCTTGATTTTTCCACCCTTCTTTATATGCCTTTTGCCTTTTATGATTTTTCTTTGATTAACTACTCGGGGTTAAGAGCATGATGTGTAAGATATAGCAATGGATACCCCCTTTTTGGTGGGAAAGTTCATTGCCCTCCAGGGGTTGGGACAATCATGGGTTCCTGAATGATAAAGGAGGCTCATCTAGGGCCTATGGAACTAGGGTGATGGCCATGGGTATGGGGTAAAGCTCATGCATTGGCTTTTGCACACGTGCTAAATATGTTTGTCTCGACCATCTTTTGCATGTTGTGGTACATTTTCCTATTGAATGTGGCCATTTGTGCTTTTACTTTTCTTTTCAGCTGCTTCAACCTCTGGGGCATTGTTCTAAGCTTGGCGCAAGGTGGGAGCAAGGGAATGGGGAGGCTAACCCTATGTGGACCCAATGAAGAAATGTGGACCCAGGTGGGAGATATGATGAATGGGGCTATAGTGAGTGGAAGGGGAGTGATGTATGTGGGTAAGGGAGTGGGACCAACCAAAGTTGAGGTTTCTCAAGTAGTACCACCCTAAAACCAAATGGTCAGTAAAGGAGATCCCATGGGACTAGAATCCAAGGGTAACATACAAAAGAGGTCAAGGGGATAGAAGCACAAACTAAGCCCGCTCTTTCCGCCGAATCCCCCCATTAATCCATGCCTAGGAGTGTCCATGATAAGTAAACCCAACAACTCAATTACCCAATGAAAAAACATACCTTTGGGTTCGGGAGGCTCACCTTCAAACATACGATCAATCCAGATGGATGAGGGACCACATGGCTGGCACATGTGGTGGAGAAATGGCATAACGAGCTAGTTGATGGCTGCAAGGGGCTATTGGATGTCGGTTGAGGACCATCATGGAGAAAAATATTCTCCCAGGGATATCACCCACGAAGTGGTGGGTAACAAGGTGTATGGGAGGGAGTCCCATGTATGCAGGTTGAAGAAGGCCTTGTATGGATTGAAGTAGGCACCGAGGGTGTGGTATTCACAGATTGATTCCTACTTGCAACAAATGGTTTTCGATAAGAGTGATGCGGATCCGAACCTATATTACATTGTGGTTGGCGAGGATCCACTCATTCTTGTATTGTATGTAGATGATTTGTTTATTATAGGAGAGGAGAAAACCATTGAGCACTGTAAGAGAGGCCTTGCTTTAGAGTTCGAGATGACTGATATAGGATTGATGCATTATTTTCTAGGGTTGGAGGTTTGGCAAGAGGATGGGCATATATTCCTGGGATAGGGAAAGTACGCAGGGGACATACTTAGGATATTTTATATGGAGGATTGCAGGCTGAAGGCCATGCTTATGATTACCAACTGGAAGAAGCTGCATGCTTTTGATTATGAGTTGGTAGATCCCACTTTATATTGCCAATTGATCAGTTCATTGATGTATTTGGTCAATACCAGATCAAATATTTGTTTCACAGTCAAGACTCAATACATTGAATCAGTTCACGGTGGAGCCCAAGAGGGTGCATTGGGTGGCTGTGAAACTTGTGTTGTGGCACTTGCAAGGTATAGTGGATTATGGACTAGATTATGTCCAAGGGACGGAGTCAGGTTGACTGGCTACACAGACTCAGATTGGGCAGGTAGTGCTAGTGGCAAGAAGAGCACATCAGGATGCTGTTTCATGTTGGGTTTAGTCATAGTGTCATGGTTCAACAGGGAACAATGATCACTGGCATTGAGTTCTATAGAGGCAGAGTAAATGGCAGCTATTCAGTCCAATTGTGAGGCCCTTTGGCTTCACAAGATGTTGTATGGCTTATTTGGTCAACAACTAAGACCAACAATGATCCATTGTGATAATTGAATTGTATCAAACTCATGGAGAATGTAGTATTTCATGATAGGTCAAAGCATATTGAGATCATATACCATTTCATCCAAGATTATGTTCAGAGAGGAGCAGTGAAGCTAGAGTATATATCTATTGATGAGTAGGTGGCCGATATTCTCACCAAGTTTTTGCTAAGGGGCAAGCGTGTTTATTTTAGAGACAAGATGGGAGTGGTGAGAAACACTTTCCTTGGTAGGAGGGAGTGTTAGAAAATGAGTGCCAAGGACAAGCGTTCCTAAGGCTTGGTGTGTAGCCTAGGAAAGAGTGTCCCAATTTGACCCCCTTTACTTAACTTTATGGGAAATAAAGTTAAAGTGAGTTTATAAAGTATAAAGTCATAAAGTGACTTTAAGAGAAATAAAGTCGTAAAGTGACTTTAAGAGAGATAAAGTTGTAAAGTGACTTTATAAACATAAAGTCATAAAGTACATTTTGAGTAATTTATGAAAAGGGGACTAAGGGGAAGAAGTGTCTCATGGGTCAATGAGAGATTAGATCTCCACCCTTGATCTAATTGGCTAAGATTTGATCTCAGCCATTAGATCTTAGGGTTAGGTCTCTCTTCTTAATGAGAGAACCAAAGGGAAAAAGCAAAGGGGAGAAGACAACATTTTGCACATTTCTTCATGAGAGTTGGAGAAGAGAAGAAAAGAAGGCTGAGAGAGTCATTCAGAGCTTGAGAGAGAGCAAGTACAGCAAGCAGAGATGGGCATACATTTCTAGGCTGAGCAGAGCACTGAAATTGAGGCACCTGTCAGCATTAATTGCAGCTGTATCAGCACAAATTTCAAGGGGGACAACGCATTAATTGCAGGCTGTCAGTGCAGCAGCACAGTAGCACAAATTTCTAAGGGTTCTGGGCATGAATTTTGGAGCTGGTTGAGCACAGATTTGAGGTCTGACACGCATTTATTGCAGCCTATCAGTACAGCAGACCAGCATGAAAATCAAGGGACTGAGCGTGGTTTTCAAGGATGAAGTTCTGCTAGAAATTTGTGCAACTGATATGAAGTTCGAGGGGGCTGTTAGACACTGATTTCTGAGTGAGTCTGGGCACATAAATCATGGTCTGTACTATGCAATTTTTGGAGCAGCAGCAGACACAATATTCAAAGGACTGTCAGCACATTCTCCAAGGAGATAAATTGACTGTGCTTGTTGCATTTATTGCTGTAACATTTTTCTGAAAGAAATAAAAATATTGCTCTCTTTCACTGGTTTTCCCTTTGGGGTTTTTTCAGGGTCTTTGGACCAAATATCACCGTGTTAAAAATTTGTGTGGCTGTTAGTAATGTTCTTAGCAAATACTAAAAGTGTACAGTAGATTCATGTGTTTCCAGTTTTGAAATATATTCATGTTTATAACAGCAGCATATGACATGTTGGGTTGGGCATTAAACTAATGTGATATCACCTAAAACTGGAAACCTGGATGGGACTACAATTTTCTACATTGTAATGTCACCAAAATGAATAAATATTTCCATCATGATAGACATAATGGAATTAAAACCGTCCAAATATCAAAGAATATAAAGCTATTGTATTGCAAAAAATGCATGTATTTATGAAATTAGGTGTACGCTTATTTTAAACTTCCTTATTTGCTCTTCTTAAATATGCCTAAAATATAGATTTTCTTCCCTTTTGTAGCTTGACCCAGCTGTACAAGCAGCATTTGATGTGGCTTATGACAATATAAGGGCTTTTCATGCTGCTCAACGAAATCCGGAACAAGTTATTGAGAACATGAAAGTAAGTTCTGTCTGTGTTAGAAAGAACATGCATATTTCATTCCTTTTTTGGCAATTATGTTTTCCCAGTGAATAACTCTGGTGATAGTTTATATGGACAAATTGTGCGCTTAATATAAATATGCTCTTAATTCTTTGCAGGGAGTAAGGTGCAAACGTGTAGCCAGAAGCATTGACTCAGTCGGTCTTTATGTGCCAGGTGGAACAGCAGTTCTACCTTCAACAGCTTTAATGCTCGCTGTGGTATGTCTTCTAATGCTTCTGCATGTTAAATAATTGGAGTTCTTACTGCATTGGCAAAGCTCTTTCTATAATAACCAGCACATGGAGATTTGATTTGGATTATATAATTTTCTGTATGATAGCCGGCACAGCTTGCAGGCTGCAGGATTATTATACTTGCAAGTCCTCCAAGGCCAGATGGTTCCATTTGCAAGGTATGCATTTCTAGTTGAAAGAAAAATGTCCGCCATTAGTGATGTATATGTTTTATGGGCTTAGGAGTTATGCTTGATTTCTTTTGAATAAATTCTATTGCTCAAATGAATTATCTCCTTTAAATCTCCAGGAAGTGCTTTATTGTGCAAAGAAAGCAGGTGTAACACACATACTAAAAGCTGGTGGTGCTCAGGTATGTTCGCTTGTTCATGTTCTCTTTACTTTCTGCATTATGATTTTTATTTCCATCATCTTTTCTGATGTTGTGTTGCCACCTACTTTTTTGGTATAAAATAAACTTTCATCGCGTTTTTTGGTCTATGTTGTCCATGAAAGGCAGTTTCAGCCATGGCCTGGGGAACAACATCATGTCCAAAGGTACATGTTTTTCTCTCTGTTGTCTTGTTGAATGTTCCCTTAGATGGTTTGAACCGCAGTTTTACACAAATTTTGCTGGAACACAAGACATGTGTTCTTAAAGAATGGTGCAAATCTCTTATTCAGAACTAAAGTGTAAGAGGAAATGTGACTTAATTTGTTTTTTATATATGTTTTAGGAAAGGGGGTAATGTTCGCCTTTTATGTTTAATAGAACAAATGCAAGGCAAGATGTGACTATTTCTGTGCTAATGGCAGTATACCCCCTTCTTTCTCTAGTGATTGTGTGGGCTTCTGGGAGAATAGTAGCGGAGGGGATTCTAATCTCCTGAGCTAACGAAAATGCTGTTTGCTCCAGTCTAGTAAAGTATATACAACATCTCTGAATTTATGAATGCTGGACTTTTAAACTAGATGCCTCCAAATACTTCCTCCTTTCCCAAATGTGTGAACCTTGCTACATTTGACATTCAAATCAGTAAAAGTCGAACCAAATTCTCAAGAAAGGTCATAAAAGAAATGAAATAAAACATTGAAGTTTCTGTGAGTTCAAGCCTAAAGCATTTTATTCCTAAAAAAATGCGGAAAAGAGCTTCTAAACCTATTGTCATGTGTTTTGGAACTTGTTCAGATTGAATTTAAAATGCAACATGTCAAAATATGCTCAATTAGTGGTGACCTTTAAAATGTCTTTTTTGACCCCAGATGCCCACATCTTAGGAACATAAGGTTGTATTCTTAGATTTGTTCGAATTAGTGTTTCTCACGAAGTAATTTCCGTCTGGAGTTTTAATGGCCACCTTCTCTGAAAGTTCTCATTTTTTATTGTGATTGCAACAAGAATTTACATACACAGAGTTTGTTGATCATATCACCTAGTTGTTTTATGGTTCATTTTCTAAAAAATATAAAAGGAACTTCAAATGCCATTCTTTTGGAGGTGTAATCAATTAATGGTAGAAAATTATGCACTGCTGTAGCCCAACCCAGTTTCAAAGTTTTTGCATGGTTTAATGCCCAAAACCCATCATTAGCATATGACTGATAAGTACATTAATTTTGCATTTAATATGAAACATAGGACTACTCTACTCTCTTAGATTTTAGCACAGCTGATACATGAAATAATTGCAAGCACACACAGTGCACACACGCTACAATTTACACACTTATTTTTGGTCAAGTGACCCTGGAAAAACCCACAAGGGGAAAACCAGTTTTCAAAGAGGATTTTATTTGCTTCTATAGAAAATTCTTACAACAAGAATACAACAAGAAATCCAACTTATCTCTTCGCTTGAAGAAGTGCCTCAGAGTTCCTCATTCAACTGAGTTCTTGAACTGATATTTTAAACTCACAGTCTGCTCTTCCCTAGCTGAAATTTCGGCCTCTTATTTTTGCTCCTTCAATGCTGGAAATGGCCTCTGAACAGTCCACTGTTTCTGCTTTGAAACTTGAGTTTGCACCACCAGAAATACTCACACCTGTAGCAGCTTCTTCTTCCTTACCACACACTGAACAATGTGTCGAGAAATCTAGTGCATTAGCATTAGGGTGATTTCTCTTCATTAGTGACTGTTTGTGAATGCTTTTTACTTCTTTAGATTAGGATCTTCTTCTTAGTTTATTAGTGATCTTCTTCATCAAACAGTAACCAATGCATGAACATAAAATAGACAAGAGACACATCTTGTAGGCTATGAGCCAGGGCCAAAACCTCTCACTCTTTTAGAGGAAAGCCCGCACAAATTCTTCTTATAGAGATTCCAATGGACGAATACCAAGACCATGACCCTTGACCTATTTCACCACTCCAAGACTAAGGCACAGTCAACCTTCTTCCTTGATTCGTTTTCCACTTCTTCAGTCTTCCTCAAACTAAGGTCATCTCTTCATGGCACCGGAACATGTCAGTGTGAAGTCACCAAATCATGACTACTGTAGCAGCATTCACACACAGTGATACATTACTGAACTGTGGCCTCTATATGCCACCGAACTGTGTTTCCTTAACCTTCCAGCAATCTTCTACCGAGACATTGTAGCACCGTGCACCATACTATCACTGTAGCACCGATCGCCAGTTATTACTAAGTAGCACACCGAAATAGCACATTGTAATATTACCGAGCCACACTTCAATATCACTGAGCCACTGTGATCATGACTGCACTCTCAACTGAGGAGATCGAACTGCAGGACCGAGACTGAGTTCAGAGATGTCCGAGCTCTGTGGACTGTACCTTGACACCGAGACTTCAGAGAAACCCAAGTTCTTGACTATGGAAATGCGAGGTGCCTTGCCTCCTATTTATAGTAATTCGTCCATACATAAAATCCGACCTGAGCATCCGAATGGGTGTGTCTCCTTATGTGAGCCGACATGAATTTTATATATATCTTTGAGGCCGACCATGAAGAGGACTGTGCTTGTCCTTTGGAGGGCTTCTTGACAACTTATAGACTTAGATACATTTGACACATGCTCAAGAAGAGCTCTTCATACGTGACATTAATCCTATGACTTAAATGATAAATCCTAATGCTCTCAAATGAGAGCCAACTAAAAATAAAATCACTTGCTCATGAAACCCATGAAGCAAGGTTTAATAATAATTTTATTTTCTTCATTACATCATTTACATAAGTCACAATTACATGTCATTATGGAGACTGAACCTAGTTACACTTTTCAACTCAATGCTCAGAAGCTAGCCTGGGAATCATGCTGAATACACTCAGAAAAGTGGCCCAAAAATCTTGCTGTTTAGGTCCGAGAATCTCGGGATTTGAGTGGCTGACTGAAGGAGAGTTTTGTTGCTGCCTGAATGCTGTGATTCAAGCTCCTTCGTTAGCTTAAACTCGTCCCTAAGAAGAAATTCGAACTGTTGGTGGTGGTGGCTCTTGTTCTCTGCTGTAGAAATATTTCACTCAAAGCTCCTTTCCTCCTCTTGCTCTCCTCTCCTCATAGCTTCTCATTCAAATGAATGAGCTCTCTCTTCCTTTCTCTTCCTTTAGTGTAGAGAACCCTAACCCTTAGATCTAAAGGATGAGATTAAATCTCAGCTCATTAGATCAAGGGTGGAGATCATTTCCTTTCTTGAGCCCCACCCTCATGTGGTCTCCCTTCTATTAATGAGTCTCCTAGTACATTTTAATGTTTTAGTACTATGGTCACTTTTTCTATCATAAAGTCACTTTTAGAATATAAAACATGAAGTACACCTAGTACTTTTCACATGAAGTCACTTTTAGAAACACATGTGACTTTAATAATTAAAAGTACATAGTATATGACTCATAAAAAGTACTTTAACTCCTTGATATAAATAAACTCATAATATCATGTAGACAAAAGGTGATTTATGTGTCTCCCTAGGCTAAAAGGATAAATGCCTAGGAAACACCTCCTTGGTACCCTATTTTCAACATTAATAATGTGGTCCATGGCTATTGTTAGTATCGGTTTTTGTCAGATTTACTGACTTCACATTTTCTAATATTACAATCGTGTTTTTAAATATTGACAGGTGGAGAAAATCCTTGGTCCTGGAAACCAATATGTAACAGCTGCGAAGATGATTTTGCAGGTATTCTTACTGTGGAGATGTTCAACTTCATTATTTTCAATGTCTGTAAACTGTAAAGATGTAGTCTTTGCTATTCTGCACCTGCAAATAATAGGACTAGAAGCCCAAATTTGGTTTGCAGGTTCTAACATTTTATTGCTGCATGTCTCTTATTTGTTGTGTTGTCTATGGGTAGTGCTCAATGACTAAAGATAAACTTAATATTAGGAAAATGCAGTTACTTTGTTGACAATAACTAAACCGGAAGTAGCTTTACTTCTTGTGTGAGTCTCTATCTTTACATGGGCTTAACAGCAAGTATGCATTATAACAAGTTCTGTACCAACAAGAATGAGTTAGGGTTGACAGAAAAAAATGTTATTGTGGGCATATTGTCTGCATATTCCATGTACGTTCTTTTTGGTGTCTGACCTATTGTACAGCTATTTTTTGATAATAAAGCGATGCTGGATAAGAAGTTTCTGCCTTTAGACTAAAATTGGTATTTATAAATCCTTTCTTACCATTTAAAACATTGAATGACATTAGGAATTTTGCTTCTGTGATCCATCAATATTGTGAGAAAAATCTTTGGGTAAAAATCAAATCCAAATAAATTTGGTTGACACGTTTCGAACCAGCCAGTGTGGTTCATCATCAGGTCAAGATGAAAAATCTGATCAGGAAACCCAATTAAATAGATAAGAAAAGCTCCAACTAGCCGTTGTTTCATCTGATCAGGAAACCCAATTAAATAGATAAGAAACTAGTTGGAGCTTTTCTTATCTATTTAATTGGGTTTCCTGATCAGATGAAACAACGGCTAGTTGGAGCTTTTCTTATCTATTTAATTGGGTTTCCTGATCAGATTTTTCATCTTGTCCTGATGATGAACCACACTGGCTGGTTCGAAACGCATCGATCAAATTTACATTGAATGACACTTTTCCCTTTTAGTGTCGAATCATAAATACACAATCCTTCATTCTCTTATCAATCAAAAGGCGTCATTTCCAGGGACTGTGGCGAAGATTTAGAAAATTCTGTCTTAATGGTGGAATTGGTGATTTGAGTATAATGCCTTTATAATGGTAACAACAAATTACTCTAGGCCCTGAAATAGAGTTATGAATTGACTAAAGTAACATGGGAATTTTAGGAACCCAAGGTCTTAAGCTGCCAGAATAAATATTGATGCTATAATAATATGTGGTTATGCTTCTGGCATTTATTAGTATGGGCAGAATCAAACAATCAAAATCTATTTAAAGGAGCATTTAACAGCAGTTGTCCATAAACATTTTTGATATCCAACTGTGCACAATTTAAAGATGATATTAAACAAAATATGATTATCATAATCACCAAGTTGAAAGACACAGGAGAGTAAATAAAGATCTGTTGAGAAAAATCAAATTAATGCTTCAATTTTTATAATTTTTTGTTGTTGTTGTTCATTTCCTATTTAGAACTAGGAAAACTTGCCTATAAAATTCTTCGCTTATTTGTATTTTTAGGGTGATGACGGGGATGCTGTCAAGTTTCAACCTATCAAATACCTCGTAGGCATCATGGCTTGTTTGAAAACCAAAATCATCCTTCTTGCACATGAGAACAACAACCCGATGAGAAGATTGCATAAATTCTACACTTGGATTGGAGGCGCTAATAATCACCATTGCTATGTTGAGCAGCCAGTGTGCATACACCCACTCCTCGGTACATGCACCTGCATCAAGTGCATGTTACTCTGTGTTTGTCTAGCACCCCAACATCTAAAGGGACACACCTGTGACAATGATGTCCCTTGTTTGTTATGGGGGTGTTGACTTTTTAAGAATATGTTAAATTTGTAGTTGGTTTTATTGAACAAATATATGATGTATTCCACTGTGCAGATCAAGATAGTCCATATTTTAGTGAAATATATGGAAAGAAAAGATTTTTGTGTCAGAATATTAAAACCATCAGAGATAAAATAGCTCCCAGCCTATTTCCACAATTAGAATGATCTATACATGTTTGGTAAACGAATCAAACACACGTCTTCATATGGCATCTTATGCCTTGAATTCTGATGGTGTGAATTCATCAATGTTAACTTGGCTAAAGGATTTCAAGTATTTGCAATGAATATGCAAAACACATAGGCTGAGGGTGAAAATGTTCAAATTTATAAAGATTTGAAGATTACCATAGGTCAATATGTGTTGAATTCATATTTTTATGCTATAGATATGGATGATTGTTGAAAATTGGCAGCTAAGGGATGAATTTCCTTGAATAAAATTTCATTTTTGACTATTCTAGAGTGACTTTTCTAAATATAGAAAGTCATGTCTGTCATTGCAACCATGACTTTCCAAAATTAGTAAGTCACCTTGCTTCAATTGGTAATCATGTATAGATGATGGAAAATCACTTAACTTATCCTTAATCAATCTAAATTGTTTAATTTAATCATTAATATTATTATTATAATTTATTACACTTATGATATTATAATATTATCTAAAGAGGAATTACATGTCACCTCTCATACTTGGCACTCAATCATGCCACTTCACATCTCTCTCCTTGACGGAAAATCAAACTCTCATTCAATGATACATTTCTCTCTCTCTCTCTCTCTCTCTCTTAAAGGATTCATTCCTCTCTCTCTTTAATGCTCTTACACACCTCTTACACTCTTTAATGACTCGTCATAAAAGATTCCTCTTACACCTCTTTAATGCATATGTTACACTTCTCCTTAATGGCTCGAATTACAAAGGATTGTGTTATCCTTCTTAGGGAACAAGTCACTAAGGCATGCGTACTCCCTCTTGATGGCATGAGTTATTACGACAAACGTACATCCTTTATGGCATAAGTTACACTCCTATTTTGGCATATGTAACTTCTCCGCAAGGCATAGGAGTTACCCCTATTTTGGCACATGCTCTTCCTATATATTTGTGTCTCTCATCATCTCTACTACTCACTTGTGCATTGTGAAAGGAGAGTACGAACTTGAGAAAGAGAGAATTAGAGAGACTAGAGAAGAATTGAGAGAGAGAGAGAGAGAGAGTCTTGAAGAGTACAAGCAGAACTTGGTGAGCCAAAGTAATTCAGTGTTTGCATCAACGACTGTTATCAAAGATCTTCTTCAGATTTGGGTGAACTTCTTTCTCTCATTATATCCTGTATCTCTGCTGAACAATTGATTTCTAATAGAAGAAGAATCTGGTTGGGTTTTCCCCTTGTGGGTTTTGCCCTTGTCAGTGGATCATGGTATCAGAGCTTTGCTGAAGACAAGCTCAAGAAGACAAGTGTCGTTCCAATGCATTTTTTGCTGAAATATATTTTGTTGTCCACTCTATTTGTAGCCCATTTTCTGCTGAAATATCTCTTGCTGTCCACTCTATTTACAACCCATTTTCTGTTGAAATATCAAGTGTTGTCCACTTTATTTGTAGCCCATTTTCTACTGAAATATCACTTGCCTTTCCTTCTACTTGTTGCTCGTTTTCTACTGAAACATCTCTTTTCTTTCGTTGTTGAAATATCTCTTGTTGTCTCTTAATATTTGTTGCTGAAATTTTGAGTAGATCAAGATGTCTTCCTCTTACTTTAAGAATGAAGAGAAGCTGGTTGATGCTTCAAACTTCTTCCCTTGGAAGACCATATTGAATATTACTCTTGAGGAACATGATGTTCTGGAGTATGTTGAAGGAGAGGTGGGAGAACCAACTGAAAACTCCGATGTTGCTTTCAAGACCAGATATAAGAAATGAGAAGTCAAGGCTAAAAAGATTATCCTTTGATTCTCTTGGAGACCATCTCATCACTTATGTTTCCAATTTGAAGAAAGCCAAATAACTGTATGGCAAGCTGATTAGAATGTATCAAGTGAACAACTTGAGTCAAATTTCTGCTCTGAAGAATCAACTCAAAGATATTAAGATGAACATATGAGAGATCATTCAAGCATACTTCATGAGGATATCAAAAATCAAATATCAGCTGTCAACTTCTGGTGAAGTCGTTTATGATAAAGAGCTGGTGCTGATTATGCTTGGAGGTCTTTCTTCTTCTTGGAAAACTTTTATTACTACCATTAGTAGCAATGTCAAGTTTTCTACATTTGATGAGCTCCTGGGAAAGTTCAGTCAAGAAGAGGCCAAAATGATTTCTAGAGGAAGAATTCCCAAGCATGAGGAGGGAGAACCTATCAGTGTTGCGAAAATCGCGATTGTTTCGGCATGACTATTTAGTCGATCGATTTAATTGGCGATTTCTTCCAAAATGAAAAAATCACGATATAATTGTAAAAATCGCCAAAAAATTGTGAAAAAATCGTAAAAAATCGCGATAAAATCGTAAAAATCGCCAAAAAATAACGGATCCTTTAGATATTTAAAAAATTGAAAAAAATGATTTTTTTAATATATTTTTAATGTTTCCAATGTTTTGCCGTTTTTTACCAAACTTTTCCCGATTTTTACGATTTTTTCATTTTTTGGACCTTTGCTGATTTTATCCCGATCGTGATTTTCGCAACATTGAATCCACTGCCTTTGCTATCCAAGGCAAGAAGAAGAAATGAAGAAGAGGTCATCACTATTCGAAAAAGTCTGCTCTCAACAGTTGTTCTAAATGGAACAAAGACTTGCCAAAAGTCTTATGCTACAATTGCCATAAGAATGGCTACTATGGCTGTGATTGTCTAGAAAACAAAAGAGCACCAGGATCCAACTTCAACAATCGTTCCAACAAATATGATTATAGAAGAAGAGGAAGAAAAACTCCTTCTACTTGTAAAGAAAGCTTCTGTTCTTCAAGGAATTGAAGGTATGATAACAATGCAACTGAAACACAATCAAAATACTTACTTGTTTCTGCTCTTTCTAGTTCCTCTCTTGCAGATTCTTGTGACAATTGGTTGGTTGATAATGGTGGCTCAAGGCACTTTATTGGCTATAAAGAAGTGCTCTCTAATCTAGTTGAGAGGGAGACCGATTTGAAAATCATTCTTGGAGACAACTCTACATATCCAATGAATGGATCTCGTTCTATTTCCTTCCATCTAGATCATGGTAAAACCTTAACTCTTCAAGAAGTTTTGTATGTACTTGTTCTGAAAAGGAATCTTGTTTCTATTTCTACGTTAGAGGATAAATGAATGAAAGTTGTTTTCATAAATGGTAAAGTTCTCTCTTGGCCAATGAGATCCAGCATGAGAGATGCCTTCACTCTGGGATCAAGATGTGAAGGTCTGTTTAAGGTCAATTGAAGACCTATTCATGCATTGATCCATGACAACAATCATCAAATTGAACTTTGGCACTGAAGGTTTGCTAATTTGCACTATAAAGCATTACCTCATGTGAGAAAGATGGTTTCCGGAATGCTAGAGATTAGATCAGATCATGATGGAGTTTGCCAAGGGTGCGTTAGTGGGAAGCAAGCAAAGGTGCCATTCCCTTCGAGCAAAAGTAGAACTAGTTAGGTACTTCATCTTGTACATTATGATTTATGTGGACCAATGCTGATAACTTCTCTTGGTGGCTACTTATATTATATAATCTTTGTGGATGATTTTTCTTGCAAGACATGGAATTGAAAAATAAAAGTCAAGCATTTAACATGTTTAAAAATTACAAAGCTTTGGTAGAGAAACAAATCAAAATCTTCAGATTTGATAATAGAGGAGAGTTCACTTCAAATGATTTCATTGACTTCTGCAAAGAAGTTGGAATCAAGAAAGAGACCACATTACTGTATAACCCATAACAAAATGGTGTGGATGAGAGAAAGAATAAAACTATCATGGAAGTAGTAAAAACTATGTTGCATGATCAAAAACTACCGAAGTTTCTATGGGGAGAAGCTGTTAACACAACTATCTATGTTCAAAATAGATCTCCTCACTGTCCTTAAACAAGACTTCAGAAGAAGTCTTTTCTAGTGAAAAACCCGAGGTTGGGCACTTGAGGATCTTTGGCTGCCTTGTCTACTTTCACGTGCCAAAAGAAAAGAGGAACAAGCTGGAAGCTTTAGGTAAGAAAGGTACGTTATTGGTTATTGTGAAAATTCTAAAGCTTATAGAATATATGTACTTGGACAAAGAAATATAGAGTGTAGCAGGGATGTAGCATTTGATGAAGATGCAGCTCTTGGAAAGGCAAGAGACACTCCTCTTCCTCCTGCTAATGTTGATAGTCAAGATGATGCATTTGAGATACAAAAAAAATCCTGAGCCTGAAATTGATCCTATTGATGAACCCATGCAGCCCATGGATCCTTTGGATCCTCCTCCATGTGGTCCTCCTGCTAAAAGGAGACCTTTATGGCTTCGTCACACCCTTCAAGACGCTGACAAACATGCTGCTCCCAGAGGAACCTTAAGAGAAAGCAAGAAACCATGCCGGTTCCAGGGATATGTTGTAGCCATGAGCAACATTATCCAAGCTGAACCATGCACTTTTGAAGAAGTTGTGAAGGATCAAGTGTGGAAAGACGCAATGACTGAAGAATAGGAGTTCATCATTCATAATGATGTGTGGGAAGTGGTTCCAAGACCCCAAAGGTAAATCTGTTGTGTCTTCTAAATGGCTGTATAAAATTAAACATGGTGCTGATTGCAGTATCAAAAAATATAGTTAGATTTGTGGCTAGAGGGTTCTCTCAGAAAGAGGGAATATACTATATGATGAAATCTTTGCACCTGTTGCCCGTTATACAATCATCCGATCTTTTGTGACTCTAGCTGTTAGCCAAGGATGGTCCCTTCTGTTGAAGAATGTAACTAGTGTCGGTCTTCATAATTGTATTTATCAAAGAAAGAAAAATAACTTTTGAAACATGGGTTTCATGGTCTTAAATTTATTTTCTAGTTCAAACCTCAAAGCCTCCATTGAAGGCTTCTAGGTTTTGTTAAGAGTCAAAAGAGTCATTGTCACAATTATTAGACCCTTCTTGGGCTTTATTATCATGTAAAAAGAATTATTTTTGAGTCAAAAATGTCATTTGTGACCTACACACCAAGTTGGTCATGTCCTGATGAAGTTAGCCTGAATTAGGGCTATTCGACCTAGCAGAAGCAATATGAATAGAAATGCAACTTGACCTATTTGGCATCAATTCACTCACAAGTTCGATCTGCAACTCTAAGGCAAGAAAAAAAGAGCAAAAAGCAAGGAGAAGGAAGAAAGAAGCTGGGAAAGACAAAATCAAAGTTTTGGGCATCTCTCTCTCACACGTGTGAAGTCTTCTAGGGTTTCTGGACAAGTAGTAGGGGGTTGAAATTCTGAAGTAGCTGCAGGTCTGAAATTCTTTTGCAGGGGGCCGAAATTCTGGATTGAAGCTACATCTAGGGAGTTGACACTTGGAAACTTGGCAAAATACATTTACTTGAAGAAAGGGCTGAGTTGGTGATTGGAGGAGGTCTTTTTCTAGGTTAATAAGGGTCTTGGATTGTCTCATTTTTATTTGAATCTACTAGTGGAAGAGTTGGACTGGGTTTTCCCCTAGATAGGGGTTTTTTCCTTGCTGAGTGCCTATACCTTGTGTTCCTTGTTCTCGTGATCTTCATACATTTTATTTTGGTAATTGCTTGATGAAAGATAACATATTAAAGAAGTAAAAGAAGCCAATATAAATCACAAGTAATTATCAAGAAAAGAGGAATCAAACCCTAATTCCTACATGCATTGATTTCTCAACATGGTTTCAGAGCTAAGGTGAAAGGAGGACTATTTGAAGATCACTTTGTTGGCTATCATTTGAAGGAAGGAAATACCATCTTGGAAGAAAAGGTCACTCTCTCAATGACAAGTTATTTGAAGATGGGACTCAATCTCATGAAAAATGCAAGAATCTTGGTTGGAAGGATCATCTACAGTCTATCTAGGAGAGTCAAGAGTGGATGATTCTTGGCTGCACTTACAGGTACACTTGATGATGACAACACATGGATTATTGATAGTGGAGCCTCAAGACACATGATAGGAGAAAGTGGACAACTTCATAATTTATCAAAAGGATCATCATCACAAGCAGTGGAGCTTGGAGACAACAACAACTATGCAATAAAGGGCCTTGGATCTACATCATTAACGCTAGAAAGTGGAGGAAAGCTACACCTCAATAACATCCTCTATGTCCTAGGTTTGAAGAGAATTTACTTTCCATTTCTTGTTTAGAAGATAAAGGAGATAGAGTTGCTTTTGTAGGTGGTAAAGTTTTGGTTTGGGGAAAGGATTCAAGCTTTGAAAAGGCAAGGATTATTGGGATTTGTGAAGGAAGATAATATAGAGTTATAACCCCATCTCCTCAAGCCCTTGTTCATATGGAAGTTAGTTACATCGAACTTTGGCATATAAGATATGGGCATATTCACTACAAGATAATACCCTCTCTAAGTCAAATGGTGAAGGGCATCCCCTACATGGAGGACCATGAAGGAGTCTGCATGGGATGTGCCTTGGGAAAGAATACTAAGAAACTCTTTACAAATAGTGATAGAAGGTCTAAGGAAATATTAGACCTCATTCACTCTGATGTATGTGGGCCCATGTCTAATAAATCTCTTGGAGGCCATTAATATTATGTGAACTTCATTGATGATCACTCTAGAAAGACATGTCTCTATCTTCTCAAGGCAAAGGATGAAGTATTTGAGAAGTTCAAGGAGTTTAGATCCGAAGTTGAGACCTTGACCGAAAGAAAGATAAAAACTATGAGATCCCACAATAGAGGTGAATGCACTTCAAAAGAACTTATAGCATATTGCAAAGAAGCATGCATTAAGGGAGAGCTCATTGTTCCCTACAACCCCGAACAAAATGGAGTAGCAGAAAGAAAGAATAGAACCATTGAAGAATGCATTGGGTAGCTATTTTGAGTCGCAGAATTGGGTAGCTATTTGAGGGTCTATCACGAATGGGTTTACCCCCTTCATGTGTCAAAATGTATTTATCTTATGTAAAGAGGGTTGGAAAAATAATTATTCCCCTCATGAGTTGATTAATTAAAATTTCTGGCCAAATTAAATTAAAAATCCTAAGCCAGAAATTTAATTAATTTTAGGTCTTAGGTAAATTAAAATTCTTTAAAGGCAAAATTCGTGGGTCCCTAAAAAATAAATTTTTAAAGGTCCCAAGCCAAGGGAATATTGAGAATTTTGAGAAATTTCGGACCCTTGGGCCTTGGTAGTTAAGTCAAAGTCAAAATTTTGAGGTAATTAACTCAAAAATATTATTTTTGAGTTAATTAAAAGGGGATTAAATGATGAATTCGAATTTCCTCAAAAATTTATAATTTCGACGGACCAGATTAAAAGATGATAAAATATTTTTCGATGGTCGAGATTACTTTGACAGGGATCAACCGAACTAGCCGTTGGAGATTTTATCTTATAAATTAGAGGTCTTTGTCAGTCTTTCAGTCATCCGATCTCTTGATCGTGTACTTGCTCTTGAAGCTCTCTTGTAATATTTTTTGGAATAATACAAACGAAGTCTTTGTGTTTTTATTTTGATGGTGGTGTTCCTCTAAAGCATTCTATGGTAAACTTGCTCTTTATATTCTGTTGGTAATTATTTTAACGAATTGTTGATTAATGGCTCTTGTAGAGTAATCTATTGCACAAGTATCTTGCTTAGGTCACTGGATTTAGGGTAAGAATATTAATTAGATTGAGTTAGCAGTTATCTCTGACTCTTGAAAATTTTATCTTGTATCTTATTTCTCTATTGATTTAACAATTTAACTTTAAGTGTGCAGAAATCTTACGGATTTAGAATTAGGCGTTTGGGGAAGTCCTCGGCTGGACCAGCTGACTCCCAAGGAATTAAGATTTGAAGAGCCCTCTAGATCTAATTCCCGGGCTTACCTTAAATTCCATTTTTGCAGGGTTTTTCTAGGGCTTGTGCCTAAAATAAAAATTTATCTTAATCTTTTATCGAGTTTAAAGTTAAATATGGCCATGGAGGGCTTTGATCTAACAAATTTGTAAAATAGCATTGTAGATTTGTAAGTATCGTTAATTTTTTCACTCACCGGGGTTTTGGGGTTTTTATTTTTTGTGTATATATTGGGTTTTTGAGTCCCTTGTTTCTTGTTTTGTGTTGGTTGTACTGGGAGATTTTGAAAGGTTTTTTTTTTTAGATCTGAGCCAGATCTAGGCCCTGGAGGGTAAGATCTGGTCTTAGGATCGTTTCTGGATTGCAGATCTGGGCAGCTTTGTGCCTCTAGGTTTATATAATTGCAGGTGCATTCATTTTTATCAAAATTTAGAGAAAAAAATTTGATTTTGCTAGGTAAAAGGAGAAATTTGAAATTGGTGTGTGCCTGCAATTTTTTGCCCTTGTCTACTGCCTGGATTTCCACGCTGCCCTCATTCTTCGCTACGCTCCTGTCTATACGTGAAATTCTTCTTCACGCTGCCCCTTTTTCCTGTTCGCTGCTCCCTAAGCCATCCTCCTTTCGCTGCCTGCTCCCTTTTTCTTTTTCACTGCCACAGGCAACGTTTTCCTCATCGCATTCATCATCCTCCTCCTTCACGCTGCTTATAGCAGTGTTTCCTTTTGAATCTCCCCGCAGTCATTTTCCCTTACGCTTTCCCTGTATGCTGCCCTTCCAACCTTCCCTTCACGCTGCTTACCATCCGTGCTCATTCTCCTTGCGATTGCCTTCCTTTCATCCGCTGCCCTTTCCCTTCGTTGTCAACATCTCCTCACGCTGCGTTCAATTTCTATCTAACAACATCCTTTCCCTCTGTTCGTAGCCCTATCTTCCTGCGTAAACCCTTTCCCTTGCTCACCTCTGCGTCCATTCCCTCCCTTCGACCAGTCTCGCTGCCGGCTGTAGCTCCATCCTTTATCCTTGCAGCGTCGGCTTCCTCACGCACTCCTTGACGGCTCCTACTCGACCTACACAAACATAATACATAACATTTCACATTTTAATTTCTTTCTTTAAATTTTTATGAGGTTTTAGGTTAGGCATAGAACATAGCTTTAGATTTCAATTTCATGACCTTCGATTTTTAGTTTTTAACTTTTCATTTTTTTAGTTTTAGATTTGTTTAAAATTGTAATTTTCATTAACCTTAGTTTTTTTTTTTGTTTTTTTGATTAAAGGGCTCAAAACATTAATAAATTTTAACTTCAAAATTAAAAAAAAAAATATAATTAAAAAAAAAAAAAAAAGAAGTGGTCTTGGGTGTTAAAGAAAAGGGAAAAAATCTAAATTGTTCTATAGTCAAAGGTGAATTTGTAATTATTTTTAACATGTCCAAAGTTTGACTATATGATAGATTTAAATTTTCTGTTTTGGAATTACTAAGAAAATCATTTTAATTCGGAATTTGGAAGTGTTCAGCATTTTAATGTGGTTTTAATTATTTGAATTGATTTTGATTGCATATTAAGTTTGAAAGCTCTTTGAGTGATGATAAATTGCATGTCTTTATTTCCTAGATTGAATATCTTTAATGCATGATATTGAAAGACTAAGCAAAACGTTTTGTTCTCTTTGAGCTAGAATTGCCTTGGAATTATGGGCTTATGTTTAATCAAAAGTTAAATCGCATTGTTGAAAAAGGCTTATCTTCCAGTTTGGTAAATAGAGCATTTAATTGAAGAATTGAATACTGTGGTAGTGGATTGGTTTTTCATAATAGGATAGTTGTCCATTTTAGCAGCAGTTATCTATCAACTACTTGATCCTAATTTCATAACGGGATAATTGACTCCATAAGGCACTGGTTTCAAACTCTTAATCTAATCGAATCTGCTAAATCTTAACAAGTACTTGGTCATTTGACTGTGTCTCCGGCATTGGTTGGTTTTCAACCAGTTCTCTTTCATCCATTTCATTAGGGTCTCTCCCCCTTAGTCTGCAAGGAGACAACTTAAATAAGGAGATTGGGGATCAGGGTGCCAACCCCCGATCTGAGCCGTTGTCACGGTGCCTAGACATTCTGTGCGACAACAGAACCAACCGCCTTTGAAGAAGCTGCTCATCAAGGAGAATGGAAGAAAGCAATCAGGAAGAATACTAATCTATAATGAATAATGGGGTTTGGGAAAGCTTTCCTAGACCTAGTGACATATCTGTTGTCACTTCTAAATGGATTTACAAGATCAAACATGTCGTTGATGGAAGCATAGACAAATACAAAACAAGATTTGTTGCAAGGGGTTTCTTTCAAAAGGAAGGAATAGATTATGAAGAAACCTTTGCTTCCACTGCCAGGTACACTACTATTAGATCTTTGGTTTTGCTAGCTACAACTATGGGATGGAGTATACATCAAATGGATGTTAAAACAACCTTTCTAAATGGAACCATTAATGAAGAAGAGTATATTGAACAACCAAAAGGCTTTGAGATAAATAGCAGGGAAACTCACGATTGCAGACTAAAGATAACTCTATATGGATTAAAGCAAGCTTCCAGGGCGTGGTATGCAAGAATGGATACCTATCTTTTAAGGATTGGCTTTGTCAAAAGTTCTGCGGATGCAAACCTCTACATCAAGATAGTGAAGAATGAACCGATTATTATACTTTTATATGTGGATGATTTATTTATTACAAGTGTGGAGCACAAAATTCTAGAATGTAAGAAGTTAATGGCAGTTGAATTTGAAATGAAAGATCTGGGACCCATGCACTACTATTTGGGCTTGGAAGTTTGGCAAAAACCCGGTGAGATATATCTTGGTCAAGGAAAGTATATAATCAAGATGTTACAAAAGTTCGGTATGATGGATTCGAAGCCTATAACTAATCCCATGATCACAAATTTAAGGAAGTTGAGAAGCTCCGACTCTAGTCTAATTGATCCTACAAGTTATCGTAAGTTGGTGGGCTCTTTGATGTACTTGGTAAACGCGAGACCTGATATGTGTTTTGCCGTGAACGTTCTTAGTCAATTTTAGTTAGAGCCTCGTCATGACCATTGAATAGATGCCAAGCACATTTTGAGATACCTACGTGGAACAATTCATCATTGCCTAAAGTATGATGGAAAGGAAATTAAACTAACAGGTTTTACTGACTCTGATTGGGGTGGTAGTGATACAGATGGAAGAAGTACTACCGATGTTTTTTTTAGTTTGGGATCTGCAATGATTTCGAGGATGAGTAGAAAACAAGATCTCGTTGCTTTAAGTAGTGCTGAAGTCGAATATGTTGCTGCATGTGAAGTAGGAAAAGAAGCAATTTGGTTAAGAAATATCTTGTCAGATTTGTTTGGAGGGCCACTGAATCCTACAATGATAAATTGTGATAATCAAACCAACATCAAGATGTCAGAAGACCTCATGTTTCATGCTAGGATGAAGCATATCAATAACAAGTACCACTACATCAAAAGTTTGGTGTAGGATGGGGTCGTGAAGCTACACTATACCCCACTAGATGAATAAGTTGCTGGCGTGTTGACAAATCTCTTCCAAATAAGAAGTTCGAATATTTTAGAAGCATGCTTGGATTGATTGATATTACAAATTTAGTAGATAGGGAGAGGTGAAGCATCTTGGGGCGACAAGATGCTTGGGAGGACATCTGGCCAACCTATGATGATGTTTAAAACCCGAAGTAGGGAGGGTGGCATTGGTCTTGGAGCTCGACCTTGGATACACTCCTATATCCCCGTGTTGGTGTTAGAGCTAAAGCCTGATGGTACCTAGAGTGACTAAAACTTGGTACACACCGTAGTCCCACTATATTAGATACCTTGGTCAGGTATCTAATCTGTAGCCCTATGTGTGCTGTGACTCTTCATAGATCATATCATTTTGAGATCTTCCATGTACCTATGTATATATATGTAATTATGAATACCTCCATAGTTTAGAGGGAGTGTTGAAGAATGTAACAAGTCTCGATCTTCATAATTGTATTTATGAAAAGATTTTAATTTTAATTTTAATTTTCTTATTTTAATTTTTTTTAATTTTTAATTTTTTATAAAAGAAGAATCATTTTTGAAGCATGGGCTTCATGCTCCATCATTTATTTTCTAGGTGAAAGCCTCCATTGAAGGCTTCTAGGTTTTGTGAAGGGTCAAAAGAGTCATTGTCACAATTATTAGACCCTTCTTGGGGTTTTGTATCATGTAAAAAGAATAATTTTTGAGTAAAAAATGTCATTTGTCACCTCCACACCAAGTTCGTCCTATCCTGATGAAGTCAACCTGAATTAGGGCTATTCGACCCAATAGAAGCAATATAAATTGAAGTGAAACTTGACCTATTTGGCATCAATTCACTCACAAGTTCGATCTGCAACTCTAAGGCAAGAAAAGAAGAGTGAATAGCAAGGAGAAGGAAGAAAGAAGTTGGGAAAGACAAAATCGAAGTTTTGGGCATCTCTCTCTCACATGTGTAAAGTCTTCTAGGGTTTCTGGACGAGTAGCTGGGGGTCGAAATTTTGAAGTAGCTGCAGGTTCGAAATTCTGTAGCTGGGGGCTGAAATTTTGCATTGAAGCTGCATCTGGGGAGCTGGCATTTGGAGACTTTGGCAAAATACATCTACTTGAAGGAAGGGCTGAGTTGGTGATTGGTGGAGGTTTTTGTCTAGGTCAAAAAGGGTCTTGGATTGTCTCATTTTGATTTGAATCTACTAGTGGAAGAGTTGGACTGGGTTTTCCCCTAGATAAGGGTTTTGCCCTGGCTGAGTGCCTATATCTTGTGTTCTTTGTTCTCGTGATCTCCATACATTTTATTTTGGTAATTGTTTGATGAAAGATAACATAATAAAGAAGTAGAAGAAGCCAACATAAATCACAAGTAATTATCAAGAAAATAGGAATCAAACCCTAATTCCTACATGCATTGATTTCTGAATACCTTCACCAAATGGCTGTGAAGATTGCTTTTCTGCATGGCTTTCTCAAAGAAGAAGTATTTGTGGAGCAACGACAAGGGTTTGAAGTACATGACTGGAAAAATCATGTGTGTAGACTGAAGAAAACCCTCTATGGTTTGAACCAAGCTCCAAGAGCTTGGCATGCTCGCATTGATAGCTTCTTGATGAAGCTTGGTTTTACTAGAAGTAACGCTGATCCAAATATTTACTTCAAGACAATCCAAGGTATGCCTTTGATTTTGGTATTATATGTTGATGATTTATTTATGATCGGTGGGTGCCAACTTCATCTAGTGTAAGAGGGTGCCAACTTCTAAATTTGAAATGAAAGATTTTCATTTGATATTGATGCACTACTTTCTGGGTCTTGAAGTATGGTAAAAACTTGGTGAGATTTTCCTTTCTCAAGGAAAATATGTTTTTAAGCTGCTAGAAAGGTTTGGTATGACAAAATGTAAATCCATGAAGACTCCAATGGAGATGAACTTCAAGAAGTCGTGTGGTGAAACTGCAGGTCCTAGTTTGGCAGATCCTTCCGAGTATCGACAACTGATTGGGGCACTGTTGTTCTTGGTGAACACTAGACAAGACATATGTTTTGCGATCAATAATTTGAGCCAATATATGATTAAACCATCTAATGCACACTGGATTGCTACAAAGCATGTGATGAGCTACTTGCATAGGACCATCAATTTTGGATTGAACTATACTACCAAAGATGTAAGATTACTTTGGTACTCTGTTGCTGATTGGGCTGGTAACTCTACTGATAGAAAAAACACATATTGGTGTTGCTTCAACTTAGGATCTGCCATGATATCTTGGATGAGCAGGAAGCAAAAGTCTGTAGCCCTCAGCACGACTAAAGTTGAGTACATTGCTGCTAGCATGGCTAGCTGTGAGGTAGTATGGCTGAGGAAGCTCTTTGGAGAGTTGTTTGAGCATGTTTTGGACACAACAATAATTTATTGTGACAATAAGAGTGGTATTCGACTTGCAGAAAATCCCATGTTGAATGACAAGTCCAAGCATATTGAGATATCACTATATTTGGGATATGGTGCAGAGAGAAGCAGTAAGACTCCATCATATAGCGACTGATGACCAGATCACTGACATTCTTACCAAGCCTTTGCTGAAAGGGAAGTTCTTGGTTTTTAGAGAGCAGCGTGGACTCACAGATGTGATCCTTCTTAGGGAGGGTGGTCATGGATGATGAGCCTTGGTTGTGTGAGATCCCTGCCATGTGTTGACAAATGGATTCCCCCAAGAAGAGATGTGACTTGGTTGTGTGAGATCCTATCATGTGTTGACAAGTGGGTTATCCCCCCAAGCAGAGATGAGACTTGGTTGTGCGAGATCCTTGTCATGCTTTGACAAGTGGGTTATCCCCCAAGTAGAGACGTGACTTCGTTGTGCGAGATCCTTGACAAGTGGGTTATCCCCCCAAGCAGAGATTAGACTTGGTTGTGTGAGATCCTTGTCATATGCTGGCAAGTGGCAATCCCCCAAAGTGAATATAGGGTGATGGATGAATCTCCCCTATGATAATTCTTCTTCATTAGATTGTAACATCATTGTTCCAAAGCAGAGTTTACAAATATCATTATGTTAGAAAGAAATTCTCCCTGGCTGAGAGGGAGTGTTGAAAATTGGCAGCTAAGGGATGAATTTCCTTAAATAAAATTTCATTTCTGACTATTCTACAGTGACTTTCTAAATATAGAAAGTCATGTCTATCATTGCAACCATGACTTTCCAAAATTAGTAAGTCATCTTGCTTCAATTGGTAATCATGTATAGATGATGGAAAATAACTTAACTTATCCTTAATCAATCTAGATTGTTTAATTTTTTTAATTTAATCATCAATATTATTAATATTATTATTATTAAACTTATGATACTATAATATTATCTAAAGAGGAATTACATGTCACCTCTCCTACTTGGGACTCAGTCATGCCACTTCACATCTCTCTCCTTGATGGAAAATCAAACTCTTTCATTCGATGATACATTAGTCTCTCGTAAAGGATTCATTCCTCTCTTTAATGCTCTTATGCACCTCTGTTAAATTTAGATAACCATGGTATGTTCTATGCTCAATGCAAATTTACTTCAATCTTTCTTAGGCCCGATACAAATTAGCAATCACATAAACATGAAAGTAAAATGCTGATAGAACACAATTATAGATCAACAGAAGACAAGCCAATAATATAGATCAGATTTACAGTTCTTCTTGTCCAGCAAAGATATAAGATATTGTGCGTTATGGCAGTCAATAGGATGCTTCAGCCAGCAAAGCCTTTCTAGATCAACCAACCTTCCAAGTGTCACACCCGCAACCCTCAAAGACAGCTCATCACAAGTCAACGCTGGTCAACCAAAAGTCAATGCAAAAAAGGCAACACAGGACAACAAGAGAAAGTCAACGCTGCATATTATGGCTTCGGTCAAACAACTCTATTTTCCTCGATTTTAGTGCCCAACAGTACGACCTCTCAAAATCGGAATTTTGGCAGAGTTTTGAGGTCAAACAACCAAGGGTTGACCACGGTCAACGCTTCTGCAATTCAACCCTAAACAAATCCGCAAAAAACAACTCCTTCAGCTCCGCACGTGTGTAAGGGAAGAGGCCTCCAAAGGCTATCGAACCAATCAGATCACAATGAGAGATGTGTGATGAGTTGATGAGAAAATGACCTCCAAGTTTCTCCAATTTATATCCATCAATGAGGGTGTGTGACACATCTATTAGGCACGTGAGCCTACATTACAAATCTGGCCGACCTTGCATATGTGGAAAATAAATTCAAAATATATGTTATGTTCATCCAAACAAGTTGATCTTTAGATCAATCTTGCACCTTTCCGAAAGAGGAATCCAACAAAAATATGACCATCATCATATGAGCAGTGCAACATGGAGTTTGGACCTAATTGTTCAAAATTAACACTCCCTCTCAACTAGGGAGAACTCCATCTATCCACAAGTGCCATCCATAAGTACCATCGTGTACTTTCACCCAACATCATGTGTCATCCTGCCGTAACTTGCTTTGCTGGCTCTCGTTCTCAGATAGAACAAAAAAGGTGAGTCACAAAGACATCATGCTCAACTGACTTGAAGTCAGCTTAGAGGTTAAAAGCTCTCTTGGACTCAAAAGAGTCTCATACTAACCCGAAGTTAGTTTACTGACCCGAAGTCAATTTAGAGGTAAGAACCTCATCATACTTGATCCCAAATCAAGGTGTTGGACACGTGCCATCCTAGAAATAGAGAGTACGACAATCTTCGATGCGTCCATCGGTCTTGCTATTGGTCTCTATCCACATTTCCCACCTCATTGGCCAAATGAGAGGTACTTCCCATGAGTCTGAAACTCCATGGGTAGGATGTGTGTGGGGCATAGATCAAAGAGAGATGGACCAACTCAATATCATAATGGTGGGGCAGAAGCACAACAAGGTTCGGCAAGCCTAGCCCCGTATGTGATTATAGCTCCAAGAAGCTATCCCCAAGCCCCCTAGAGCTCCCAGAGCTCATAGTCCAATTGAAGTAGGACCCTCAGAATAGGGTCTTTCCACGATTCCAAGTTTCTCATGGAAGATTAGGAACTTGACCTTCCTTAGGGGCTTCATGAGAATATCTGCGACCTGCTCATCAGTTCCTATGTGATCGAGCCTTACGATGCCTCACTGTACCATATCCCAGATAAAGTGGTACCTGATATCAATATGCTTGGATCGATCGTGGAACACGGGATTCTCAGAAAGAGGAATCCCACTCTGGTTATCACAAAGGATAATAGTGGTATCTAGCACATGCCCAAACAACTCACTGAAGAGCTTTCACAACCAAACAGCTTCACAACAGGCCATACTCGCTGTAATGTATTCGGCCTCAGCGGTGCTCAAAGACACCGACTTCTGTTTCCTACTCATCCAAGATATCGAAGCAGAACCCAAGGTGAAGCAACATCCAGATGTGCTCTTGCGATCCACCACACTGCCAGGCCAATCAACATCGGTATATCCATGGAGTCTCAAACTCGCGACAATGTATCTCAGCCCATGGTTGATTGTGCCTCAAAGATATCTCAATAGATTCTTGGCACCAATCCAGTGAATGTGATGAGGATCAACCATATGTTCACTCAAAGTGTTCACGGAAAAACATACGTCCGAACGAGAGTTAACTAGGAACATGAGGGCCCCCACTAGTTGTCGATACTAAGTAGGATTTGCCAGCACGAGCCCAACAACGTTTCCACACAACTTCTTAAAGTTGAGTTCCATCTGTGTCGATACAGACTTACAGTCCACCATACCAAATCTCTCCAGCAACTTCACGACATATTTTCCTTGAGAAAGGAAAATTTCGCCTGGCCTTTGCCAGACCTCCAAGCCTAAGAAATAGTGCATCAGTCCTAGGTTTTTCATCTCAAACTCAGAAGCTAGCTCCCTCTTACACTGATGAATGAGAGTGTAATATTCCTAATTAGCACCGCTAATTGGAATATTTGACTTTTGTATAGTTTTGCCGACTATAGTTTATTAATAAATAAAAGTGAGAAAAGGGGTCTAACTCACTTAAATAAAATAAAGTGTTTCCCTAGTAGATGCAACGTTGTAACTTAAGGGGGGAGCCAAGGGGGGCCACACACCACGTGGAGGAGCCAATGAGAGAGAGGACGTTGGTTTTGGAGGGAAACCAATGCTATAAAAAGGGGAGGAGCCTCCTCATTTGGGCATTATTGATATTGTTGATGATATTGAGCTAGCCTTCTGTCTACTTGAGCACGCTGGCTGTTTAGCCGGTCTGCAGCACTGTTTAGTGCGACTGAGTGTCTCCGGTCGGAGATCTCACCCTTGGCCCCAAGGGACTTCGAGTGCCTGCTCGGGCAAGGTTTTTCTTCAGTCTTTAGCAGGATATTTGCAGGTGTTTTGTTGGGAGTTTTGCTGAGGAGCTGAGCTTCATTGGGTGACTGCGCAGTCCTTGGAGGGAGGACGCAGTTTGAGTTGGAGCTGTTCAGTGGTAGAGATTTCTGCAGGAGATTCAGGCCTATTCCGGTGTGGAGGTTCAACGTTTATCAGTGGGATATTTTCTTGAGGAGTTGTGGCCCCATTTCAGTCTATTTCAGTTGGTGTCTGCGCAGTTCTTGGAGGGACAACGTTTTTCTAGGAGGAGGGTTTCTGGGGGTGATTTTCGGAGGTGGTCCATTTTGTATATGGTTTCTGGGTTTTGTCCGGGGTGGTGAGTTCAGGTGGTCTGCCGATTTTCAGCTCATTCCGGCAAGGGGATCAGCCCCTAGCTTCAGTTCATTCCAGCAGCAACAGTTTACGGCAGTTTCTTCCAGCAGCTGGGATGCAGTCTCTTGTAGCAGCCATTTCCTGTTTTTTTGAGAGGGTTCTTCACTTGCCTTGAGCAAGGATAGGTGCCTTTATTCTGATTATCCATTGTATCTCATTATATTCTCAGACTAATAAAATGGCTTAGCATTTTTGGTATTTTTATGTGTACTTGCTCCATATTCTATTTTCGGCATTTTTTCTATATAGTTGTATGCTTGTATTGTTGCGTATTGCTGTCTATTTCCTATTGGGGATATTACAGTGGTATCAGAGCATAGATCTGGCTTAGCCTGTGGTCTATGACATTGGGAAAGAGATCATACAGAGGTTTGCTGGAATTTTGGAGAGCAATAGCAGTTGCAGTACCAAAAACGAAATTGGAAAGAGGGCCAAAATATAAAGGGTCAAATTTTGAAGGTTGGAATTAGAAGAAACATTTTCTGGTTTTTTCTGGGTTTTGGGCAAGGATCACCTTCCCAAATTTCTGGAATTTTCTGAGTAGTTTTCAGTGGGTAAATCGGAGGTCGAAGTTAAGCAGCAGTATGGTTTTGCAGCAGCCGTGCAGTTTCTGAGGAGCCTGTAGACACATAGCAGAAAGAGTCGATGGCAGGTGATGATGATGAGAGGAGATTTAGAGAGGCGCTCCAACACATGCAGGATTTGTCACAGAGACTCACTGCGCTGGAGGTTAGGCAGTGGGAAACCCCAAGGGGTTTTCAGATTGGTGAGGGATCGGGCACATCCCACCATTTGCCAGAGCATGATGCCACTCAGCATATGGCATCACATATACCCACACGTCCTACCATGCCCACTTTTCTGGATGAAGACATAGGGGCAGGAGCACAGCGAGAGCCGGAGCCGGGCCACATGGGTGACTATTTTGCAGAGTACCAGGCATATGGGCAGGAGTTCATGGAGGCTCTCTCGTTCAGAGACTTTGTTCAGCTCCGGCGTGATAGTAGACCTCACAACTTTCACAGAGGGAACAGGCGCTCACATGATGGGGGCTTACAGCGCACAGTGGACAGATTCCATCTACCGACATTTGACGGGTCATCCAGGCGCTTAGGAAAAGCTTGGGTGGACAAGTTGGATACCTCTTTCCAGCTTGACCGAGTACCGGAGAGGAAAACCATTAAAATGGTTACCTCGCACTTGGAGGATGAGGGAACACAGGGTTGCAGGGAGTCCGAGGTTACACCTAGTGTGACACAGGATTCACCCTCATTGGAGACCTCCTCGGCCGTGTCGGTTGATGTGGTAGTGGAGAAGGTAGAGCCTACCCCAGTAGAGCCATCCATTGAGGTGATGACCGGAGTCGCGTCCGAGTCTTCGGGTGGTAGCGGCACACAGATGGGTGCAGTGTCAGGAGATGTATCCACCTTCGATGAGGCACTAGCAGGTACAGAGGTATTGGATGATGGTCGCAGACAGCGGTATCATCGGCTTCGGACGGACCTTCAAGTTTTGAGAGAGAAGGCCACGTCAGTACGGGAGGCCATTTTGTTGCAGGACGAGGAGCTGGAGGGTATGAGAGTGACTTGTGCCAAGTCAGCGGCCAAGTTGGTCCGCATTGGGGAACGACTAGATTCCCTGATGGTACAATCGGAGGGCACGTTGGAGCGTCAGATCATTCCCCTTCAGGCATGCATGGATGGGACTAGCAGTGTTGTTGGGTCATCTCTTCCCGTTGGAGAGAGAGAGGCAGAGCCACCTAGTCAGATCTCATATGTTGGCTTGGATAGCGGTATGAGACGATTAGAGTTGCACAGGGTACAGCATCCACATGTTGAAGTTGGATGGCGAGAGATTTTGAGTTGGTACTCGGTGGAGCGGGCTATGGAGATAGTGATGGATCCGAGTGTGGCTCAGCAGGATTTTCTTTGCATGGGGAATACAGGGACCCCAGATTGGCATTGGGATCCAGGTGGGATCACCTACTGTTTCCCAGGCAGGTCGGTTGACTATGCCTTGGAGAGTACAGTTGGCCTAGTAGTAGAGCCTGTGCAGTTTCGGTCAGCTCCAGTGGCCAACCAGTTTATGGGCAGACTCCCTAGGTTGTCTTGGCATGACATTCATACACAGGATCACGGGGTGGTCAGCACACCTTGGCAGGAGCTTGTCGGAGGAGGTGGCATTGGCAGGCCACCAGATGGCACCTTGTATGGGGCCAAGGATTCTTC
Organism: Pinus albicaulis; assembly: GCA_034641835.2. Classification (NCBI taxonomy): domain Eukaryota; kingdom Viridiplantae; phylum Streptophyta; class Pinopsida; order Pinales; family Pinaceae; genus Pinus; species Pinus albicaulis. The sequence continues at coordinate 561,777,206 of CM076582.1, forward strand.
ACCTTTGTGTGGGGCACAGAGGACGCAGCGGAGCCGATCAGTGGTGGTAACACTACTGACCCATAGGGAGATTCACTTCTCGGACCCCTCGAGGAGGATTTGCATTGATGATCCATTTGTTGGTAGGTATAGTGATGCGACGGTGGACATGATGATACCGATTGGTGGTAGTCCGATATGTAGAGGCACAGCTCTAGGACATCACATCCATGGATGTGTGGGAGCCTCTAACAGTGATCAGTGGACTACTGGTGGACATGGAGCTACATGGTGGTGTACCGTAGTGTGTGGGACTGCATTGTGGAGTAGGAGTGCCCTACATCACATTGAGAGCATGTGGGGAGTGACAGATTCCTGGACACAGTCAGGGCACGAGACGGTACAAGGTGGTACATCAGTAGCATGGGGTATCCAGCAGTATTCAGGGGTATGCCTTAGTGTGCAGTGGCATGTTGAGGAGTACATGGATGACCGGTGGCTTGCGAGGGCGTACGACGCGGCACAACAGGGTCTTAGAGTATTGCATCCAGGGAGACTCACAGACAGGGACACTGGGCTTACCTTTGGGGGTATTTCACCCAGGATCGATGAGGAGACAGAGGAGCGATACTTGATGGTATCTGTGGGGACTCACACATCCGACACTCTTCTACATCACTCGTGGGCACAACTGATTTTGTTGTTGTCCTTTGGCACTTTGTGTATGAGCAGCAGGGTCCGTGAGGCACACCCACGACATTTGGATGACCCTCAGCACACTAGGCGAGAGACTTCTCAGCGGTGGCACTGGGTCAGTACGCTAGTTGACAGCCACAGTTTAGGGGATGAGATGATCCTCTGCAGTGGTGGCACATTAGTCATTGCTGAGCCTACGCTTGGGGAGCGGGTCATGAGGGAGACATGCATCATTTTTCCCTCAGGGCATGTTGAGATCATGCATGAGCAGAGGATATTGGGTTCAGCAGAGGTAGCATCCCAGCATGCGTCTAGACTCCAGACATTGTATCGACACTTCATCGAGAGGGTGGATGGCATATTCAATGCAGATGAGGTGGCGGAGGTAGAACAAGAGGGCATTCCTTCTGTATGCCAGGGTGAGGACTCTCTTTCATATGAGTCCATAGGATCAGTTGAGGTTGCTTCTGTGGAGCAAGAGCAGTCATGCGGGTATGATGACAGTAGATTGCAGCCGTATTACAGTGTGCAGGGTGAGCAGTCAGGGGACTGTATAGGAGATACTCTGGGTGATGAGTCACTTGTGACGCTTCAGCTAGAGCAGCACGTGAGGGAGCCTGAGTCAGCAGAGGAGGATACTATGGACATCAGGCATGACATCCCCTTGGGTGAGGTCCAGATGGGTGCCCACATTGAGCCTATGATGGATATGTGGCTAGCATTGGGGTCATCCTTTGAGGTGGAGCAGTCAGATGCACAGACACCGAGTACCGTGACAGCAGCTACAGATCCATACCCTCTGTAGATGTTGGAGGTAGATGTGATAGCTTGGCAGTGGGAGATGATTATGGGTTGGCGGCAACCTTCCGGGCATGTTCCACATGCAGTTGTTGTTGCTACATCAGATGCTTCCTCCAAGATGGACTAGCGGGAGATCATGAGTTGGTACCCTCTTGATGGTACGGTATTCTTCGTAGGGAGCAGGGTGGAGCAGGGGCCCTTGGACATAGTAGATGTTACAGATCCCAGTCGGCAGGAGGGCACCAGTTGTCGTTACTTCAGGACTCCTTCCCAATTTCAGGAGAGCAGGATCAGCATGGGATTGAGTCATGACTTGGATTGGAGAGAGGTGATGAGTTGGTATGCAGTTGGAGGGGTAGCATATGCGGCTACAGGTACAACGCAGCAGGAGCCCAGGAGCATTGATGCTTATTGGTAGTCTTCACCTCTTAGAGCATTAGTCATAGCCAGAGGCAGTGCACAGTCCGAGCCGTGGGACTTGGGCGATTATTAGCCATGGTGGCGATGGGATCTGGGAGGATTATTGGTTGGCTGGTACTGTGAGAGGTCACTTTGGGATCCTGGCATTGAGATATCCCTTCGTATCAGGGTGATGCAGAGGTCAGAGAGGTTTCAGTGGGACCCAGGCACATTTTGCAGTATCGGTAGGGAGCATCAGCTAGAGAGTAGGCTTGTTCAAGCGCTGCTTGAGGACAAGCAATTTTTGCCGGATGAGGATGCCACTTGGGAGAGCGAGGAGACATTGCAGCATCCATCACTTCAGTTGCTTGAGGACAAGCAACGTTTTGCCGGGGGAGACTGTAATATTCCTAATTAGCACCGCTAATTGGAATATTTGATTTTTGTATAGTTTTTCCGACTATAGTTTATTAATAAATAAAAGTGAGAAAAAGGGTCTAACTCACTTAAATAAAATAAAGTGTTTCCCTAGTAGATGCAACGTTGTAACTTAAGGGGGGAGCCAAGGGGGGCCACACACCACGTGGAGGAGCCAATGAGAGAGAGGACATTGGTTTTGGAGGGAAACCAATGCTATAAAAGGGGGAGGAGCCTCCTCATTTGGGCATTATTGATATTGTTGATGATATTGAGCTAGACTTCTGTCTACTTGAGCATGCTGGCTGTTTAGTCGGTCTGCAGCACTGTTTAGTGCGACTGAGTGTCTCCGGTCGGAGATCTCACCCTTGGCCCCGGGGGACTTCGAGTGCCTGTTCGGGCAAGGTTTTTCTTCAGTCTTTAGCAGGAGATTTGTGGGTGTTTTGTTTGGGAGTTTTGCTGAGGAGCTGAGCTTCATTGGGTGACTGCGCAGTCCTTGGAGGGAGGACGCAGTTTGAGTTGGAGCTGTTCAGTGGTAGAGATTTCTGCAGGAGATTCAGGCCTATTCCGGTGTGGAGGTTCAACGTTTATCATTTGGTGAGTTTCCTGAGGAGTTGTGGCCCCATTTCAGTCTATTTCAGTTGGTGTCTGCGCTGGTCCTGGAGGGACAGCGTTTTTCTAGGAGGAGGGTTTTTGGGGTGATTTTCGGAGGTGGTCCATTTGCTTCATGGTTTCTGGGTTTTGTCCGGAGCAGGGAGTACATGTGATCTGCCGATTTTCAGCTCATTCCGGCAAGGAGATCAACCCCTAGCTTTAGTTCATTCCAGCAACAGCAGTTTACGGCAGTTTCTTCCAGCAACTGGGATGCAGTTTCTTGTAGCAGCCATTTCCTGTTTTTCTGAGAGGGTTCTTCACTTGCCTTGAGCAAGGATAGGTGCACTAATTCTGATTATCTATTGTATCCATTTATATTCTCAGATTAATAAAATGGCTTAGCATTTCTGGCATTTTATGTGTATCTGCTTTATGTTCTATTTCCTGCATTTTCCTTTATAGTTGTATGCTTGTATTGCTGTCTATTTTCCCATTCGGGATATTACAGAGAGGGTCAACACCTGTCAAGAGATCATCCACATAGAGAACCAGAATGAGAGGCCTTTCTCTATCAACCTTAAAATAAAGGTTTGGATCAACATTACTTTGAGTGAAGCCCAGCTTCATCAAGTAGTTATCTATCCTCTCATACCAAGCCCTGGGGGCTTGCTTCAACCCATAGTGGGCTTTCTTCAACCTGTATACATAGGTGTCTCTATCTTGGACTTCGAACTTGAGAGGTTGCTCCACATACACCTCTTCCTTCATAGAACCATGTAGAAAAGCGGTCTTCACATCCATCTGATGGAGACTTCATCCTTGCGTTGCAGCAAAGGCAATGATAGATTGGATGGTGGTATAGCGGGCCACAGGTGCAAATATATCATCATAATCTATGCCTTCCTTTTGAGAGAAGCCTCAGGCAACAAATCTTGCCTTGTACTTTTCAACACTTCCATCAGATCCATGCTTGATCTTATAGAGCCATTTCGAGGTGACAACAAATTTATCCTGCGGTCTCGGGATCACTTCCCAGACATCATTTTTTATAATGGACTCATATGCTTCGTGCATAACATCCTTCCAAACTTGATGCTTTACGACTTCTTCAAATGATCCAGGCTTAGATTGTACAATCGTAGTCACAGCTGCTAGATACCCTTGGTATCTATTTGGCTTCTTGCTTTCACAGAATGTCCCCCTTGGCGCAATATGTCTCTCGTCATCTACGAGAGTATCCCTGAGCCATGAGGGTCTTTTCTTATTTGAAGGAGGTGGATCAATAGGATCCATAGGTCCTTCAACATCGGGCATCGGTTCATCCTTCCGCTCTTCCTGCTTCCCTGCATCTTCATCTTCTTTGTCTTCCTTGGAGGTAGGAAGATTTCTCACTTTCTTGAGGGCAACATCTTTATTGAAGGTGACATCGTGGCATATCTCCACTTCTCTTTGACCAGGCACATAGATTCTATATGCCTTCGAAGTTTCACTGTAGCCCACAAACATTCCCTTCTTTCCAGAATCATCCAATTTGCTTCTCTTTTCTTTCGGCACATGAGAGTAAACATAACTAAAAAGTCTAAAATGAGAAACATCAGGTTTCTTACCAGAGAAGACTTCTTTGGGAGTTTTGGAGTCTAAAGCGAAATGTGGGCATCTATTTTGAACATACACATCAGTTTTCGCAGCTTCTCCCCATAGAAACTTCAGAACACCTTGGTCACATAGCATGGAGCGGGCAACTTTCACAATGGTCCTGTTCTTTCTTTCAACAACACCATTTTGCTCAGGAGTATACACAGTTGTGGTCTCCCTCTTAATGCCAACTTCTCTGCAAAAGTCATTGAATTCATTTGACTCATACTCGGCCCCATTGTCGGTCCTCAAAACTTTGATTTTATTCTCGGTTTGATTTTCCACCAAGGCCTTGAAGGTACGAAACCATTTGAATGCTTCGTCCTTCTTCTTCAAGAAATATATCTAGCTCTTGCGGGAGAAGTCATCTGTAAAAGTTATGTAATAGGAACATCCTGCTAAGGATGTCACGGGCAGCATACTAGATAAATCAGAATGTATCAACAACAAGATATCAGTTGTCTTTGTGACACTTGAGGGGAATGGTCCCCTTGTATGCTTCCCTTCGGCACAACCTTGGCATATACCTTCATGATCATCTCTAAATTCGAGCATCCCTGTTACCACCTTCCTTGCTTCGGGAAGGGATTTATAATCAAGGTGTGCAAACCGCTGGTGCGATAACTTTGTTTGAAGAGTTGTATCAGTTGATATAGCCCCCAATAGACTTCCTCCAACTTGGTAGAGTGTATCAACTCTAAAACCAATAGTAAGAGCTTCCTTGAATTTCTTCTTCGAGATACGTACCTTTCCGTCAATGAATGCCACCTTGAACCCTTTGTCTTCCATTGTCAAGATGGACATAAGGTTCAAATCAGGTATGTACAACACATCTTGTAATAAGAGGACTTGACCTTGAGATAGATGGAGGGTCACAATCCCTGTCCCTTTCACGCGATAGGTGGTATTATCTCCAAGGATAATTTCCAGATTAGTATCCTTCTCAATCAAATCAGAGAGGGCTTCTTTATAACTAGTGAGGTGCCTTGAAGCACCACTATCAATCAACTAGACATCCAGGGTGTCGGGAGGAGATGCAGTAGAGAGGGCAGATACAAGAATAAATCCATTTCTCTTATTATCAACAACATTAAACTCATTGTACCTGGAATTTCTTGACCTCTTGAAAGGTTGTCCATTTCCACTACGATCAGAGGGAGCCTTCATTTTTCCTTTAAACCTGTTGTTCCTTTGATTGCCATTCCCCCTGGAGTTTTTGTTGTCATCATCCCCAGGAGAGTCCCTTCTATTAGGGCACTCTCTTGCATAGTGACCAAACTTGTTACAAGTGTAACATCTTCCCTTCCTTCCTTTGGGCCATGCTCTTCCATGGTTTTGATTTCTCGGGCCACCATTGTTTTTCTTCTTTGCATGAGCGACGAAGGCAGTAGGGTCACTTCCATTTCCATTAGAGGGATGATCTCTCTCCATCATTCTTGTCTCCTCTTGAGTGCATCTCATCAAAATTTCATCAAAATCAGGAATCACATTATCATTAAGAATAGTGGTATTGAATACATACCAATCATGGGGGAGACCTCCAAGCGCATTGAGAACCATCTCTCGATCAACTATTTCTTCCCCAATAGCTAGAAGATTGTTCCTGATTTCAGTGAGCCTCATAAAGTAGGATTGAATAGATTCATCCTTTCCCTTCTTGATATTCTTCAATTGATTCTTGAAGAAAAGAACTTGATTAGCATTGCTAGCCCTGAAAATGCTAACCAGCTTATCATACATCTCTTTAGATGTGCTCAGCTCAGAAATGTAAGCAACCAAGTGCGAATAGAATCCCCGATAATCATCTTTGCTTTGATTTCCCCTTTTCTATATTTCGTCTTTGTGGCAGTAGCTGCATTTGATGGAGGCCCTTGAATCTTTCCCCGCATATAGTCCATGACATCTTGATCTTCTAATGCCAAATCCAAGGATATCTTCCATGCATGATAATCAGACTTATCATGTAATTTATCATCTAACTTGAAACCCTTATAGGTTGAGGAGGCCATTGGTCCTTGATAAGATTTCTTCTTCGATGATTGCTTCTCGCACTAGCTTGGACTTTGTCTTCACTTCAGCTCAGATACCATATTAAATTTAGATAGCCATGGCGTGTTCTATGCTCAATGCAAATTTACTTCAATCTTTCTTAGGCCTGATACAAATTAGCAATCACATAAACATGAAAGTAAAATGCTGATAAAACACAATTATAGATCAACATAAGACAAGCCAATAATATGGATAAGATTTACAATTCTTCTTGTCCAGCAAAGATATAAGATATTGTGCGTTATGACAATCAACAAGATGCTTCAGCCAAAAAAGCCTTTCTAGATCAGCCAATCTTCCAAGTGTCACACCCACAACGCTCAAAGACAACTCATCGAAAGTCAACGCTGGTCAACCAAAAGTCAATGCAAAAAGTCAACACAGGACATCAACAGAAAGTCAATGCTACAGATTAGGTGTTATGAATCTAATTCATAACTAATAGAATAAATACAAATAAATGTAATTGCTAAATAATCAATTAGGATTATGTTAAGTAGTCATTAGTTAACTGAAAAGGCATGTCTAAAAGACATGCTTGTTCACGAAAGGTCACCTGCATAGGTATAAAAGCAGGGCCTTATTGTAACTTTCAATCTTATTCATATCATATCAATAAATATTTATTATTATAAATACCTCTTGTGTATTTTTATAATTAAAGCCATTTTGCTACTAAGTCAACAAATCTACAAGTCTTGCCGCTACAGAAACCAAATCTACAAGTTCCGTTGCTACATTAGGGCTTTGGTCAAACATCTCAGTTTTCCTCGATTTTAGTGGCCAGGAGTACGACCTCTCAAAATCAGAATTTTGGCAGAGTTTTGAGGTCAAACGACCAAGGGTTGACCATGGTCAATGCTGGTCAATGCTTCTGCTATTCAACCCTAAACAGATCCGCAGAAAACAACTCCTTCAACTTCGCACGTGTGAAGGGAAGAGGCCTCCAAAGGCTATCAAACCAATAAGATCACAATGAGAGATGTGGGATGAGTTGATGAGAAAATGACCTCCAAGTTTCTCCTATTTATATCCATCAGTGAGGGTGTGTGACACATCTATTAGGCATGTGAGCTTACATTACAAATCTGGTCGACCTTGCATATGTGTGGAAAATAAATTGAAAATATATGTTCAGCTCATCCAAAGAAGATGATCTTTAGACCAATCTTGCACCTCTCCGAAAGAGAAATCCAACAAAAATATGACCATCATCATCTGAGCAGTGCAACATCGAGTTTGGACCTAGTTGTCCAAAATTAACAACCCCTTACACACCCTTACACTCTTTAATGACTCATCATAAAAAGATTCCTCTTACACCTCTTTATGCATATGTTACACTTCTCCTTAATGGCTCGAATTACTAAGGCATGTGTTCTTCTTTATGGCACAAGTCACTAAGGCATGCGTACTCTCTCTTGATGCCATGATTTACTAAGAGAAGCGTACATCCATTATGGCATAAGTTACACTCCTATTTTGGCATATGTAACTTCTCCTCAAGGCATGTGAGTTACTCTTTCATGAATTCGACCTCCTTGCTCTTCCTATATATTTGTGCCTCTCATCCTCTCTACTACTCACTTGTGCATTGTGAAAGGAAAGTACGAACTTGAGAAAGAGAGAATTAGAGAGACTAGAGAAGCATTGAGAGAGAGATAGAGAGTCTTGAAGAGTAAGAGCAACACTTGGTGTGCCAAAGTAATTCAGTGTTTGCATCAACTACCACTATCAAAGATCTTCTTCAGATTTGGGTGAACTTTTTTCTTTCATTGTATTTTGTACCTCTGCTGAACATTTGATTTCTAATAGAAGAAGAATCTGGTTGGGTTTTCCCCTTGTGGGTTTTTCCCTAGTCATTGGACCTAAAATCCCTGTCTTATTGAGTCCTTGGTTGTCTTCTATTGTTTATATTGTTTATGTTCTATCTACAATTGCTTAACTAATATTGCAGATAAAAGAAGTTATTGGATCAAGTAATTGTTACAACAGAGAACTTCATAATTTCAACATGGTATTAGAGCTTTGGTGAAGACAAACTCAAGAACACAAGTGCCGTTCTAGCCCATTTTCTGCTGAAGTATCTCTTGCTATCCACTCTATTTGCAACCCATTCTCTGCTAAAATATCTCTTTTTGTCCACTCTATTTACAGTCCATTTTTTGTTGAAATATCAAGTGTTGCCTACTCTATTTGTAGTCCATTTCTATTGAAATATCACTTGCCGTTCTTGCTACTTACTACTCATTTTCTGTTGAAATATCTCCTCTTTTGTTGCTGAAATATCTCTTGTTGTCCCTTTCTATTTGCAATTGAAATTTTGAGCAGATCAAGATATCTTCCTCTTATTTTAAGAATGAAAAGAAGTTGGTTGATGCTTCAAATTTCTTCCCTTGGAAGGCTAGATTGGATATTACTCTTGAGGAACATGATGTTGTGGAGTATGTTGAAGGAAAGGTAGTGGAACCAACTAAAAAATCCAATGCCACTATCAAAGCCAGATACAAGAAAGGAGAAGTCAAGGCTAAAAAATTTGTCTTTGATTCTCTTGGAATCCACCTCATCACTTATGTCTCCAATTTGAAGAAAGCCAAATAAATGTATGACAAGCTGATTGGAATGTATGAAGCGAAAAATCCGAGTCAAATTCTTGCTCTGAAGAATCAACTCAAGGATGTTAAGATGAATAGAAGAGAAACCATTCAAGCATACTTCTCGAGGATATCAAAAATCAAAGATCAACTGTGAACTTCTAGTGAAGATGTTTCCGATAAAGAGCTGGTGCTGATTATTCTTGGAGGTCTTCCTTCTTCTGGGGAAACTTTTATTACTACCAACAATAACAATGACAAGTTTTCTACCTTTGATGAGCTCCTGGGAAAGTGCAGTAAAAAAGAGCCCAGAATGATTTCTAGAGGAAGAATTCCCAAGCACGAGGAGGGAGAACCTACTGTCTTTGTTGTCCAAGGCAAGAAGAAGGAAGAAGAGGCCATCACTAGTTGAAAAAGACCGCTCCCAATAGTTCCTCTAAATAGAACAAAGACCTATGAAAAGTCCAATGCTACAATTGCCATAAGAATGACCACTATGCCCGTGATTGTCTAGAAAACAGAAGGGCACCAAGATCCAACTTCAACAATCATTCCAACAAATGTGATTATAGAAGAAGAGAAGTTGCTTCTCCCCTTGTAAAGAGAGCTTCCGTTCTTCAAGGAACGAAAGGTATGATAACAATGTAGCTGAAATATAATAAAAATACTTTCTTGTTTCCGCACTTTTTAGTTCCTCTCCTGTAGATTCTTGTGACAACTGGTTGGTTGATAGTGGTGCCTCAAGGCACTTTACTGGCTATAAAGAAGTGCCTTGTAATCTGGTTGAGAGAGAGATCAATTTGAAAATCATTCTTGGCGACAACTCTACATATCATATAAAGGGATCTGGTTTTGTTTCCTTCCATATGAATCGTGGTGAAACCTTAACTCTTCAAGAAGTTTTGTATGTACCTGGTCTGAAAAAGAATTTTGTTTCTATTTTTGCTTTAGAAGATAAAGCAATGAAATTTGCTTTCATAAATGGTAAAGTTCTCTCTTGGCTGATGAGATCTAGCAAGAGAGATGCCTTCACTCTGGGATCAAGATATGAAGGTCTGTATAAAGTCAATGGAAGACCTATTCATGCATTGATCCATGAAAACAATCATCAAAGTGAACTTCGGCACTGAAGGTTCGCTCATTTGCACTATAAAGCATTAGCTCATTTGAGAAAGATGATTTCTGGAATGTCGGAGATTAGATCTGATCATGATGGAATTTGCCAATGGTGTACTAGTGGGAGGCAAGTAAAGGGACCATTTCCTTCGACAAATGTAGAACCAATCATGTGCATCATCTTGTACACTCAAATTTATGTGAATCAATGCCTATAACTTCTCTTGGTGGCTACTTGTATTGTATAATCTTTGTGGATGATTTTTCTTGCAAGATATGGATCCATTTTTTGAAATAAGTGTCAAATATTTAACATGTTTAAAGATTACAAAACTTTGGTAGAAAAACAAATTAAAATCTTCAGATCTGATAATGGAGGAGAGTTAACTTCAAATGATTTCATTGACTTCTGCAAAGAAGTTGGAATCAAGAAAGAGACCACATTACCGTATAACCCAGAACAAAATGGCGTTGCTAAGAGAAAGAATAGAACTATCATGGAAGCAGTCAAAACTATGTTGCATGATAAAAAACTGCCAAAGTTTCTATGGGGAGAAGCTACTAACACAATTGTCTATGTTCAAAATAGATCTCCTGTTGAGAATTTGGTAGGGCAGTGTTTAATTCAATTCTCTTACTTGATGACTTTTGTTATACTTATTTTGCTTCTTTCACTTAGATCTTATCTTTGTTAGCTTATTATGTTCTTCAAGCCATGGCCAAAACCTCTCCCTCTTGGAGAGGAAAACTCGAAAGTAATTCTTCTTAGAGATCTTCAATTGAAAAGTACCATAACCATGACCTAGACCCTTGACACTAGTCTGACTCCAAAACCCTTGTCACTGCTCTTCTTGGCTTCTCTAGGCGATCCTTCCTTCTGCACTGCTCTCCACCAGTATTAGGAAACTCGGTTCCTATCTCCGAACAATGAACTTCTTCTGTCTCCCAATTACCCAATCCCGCATTCTGTCTTCCAGACTGATGTGTCTATCTCTCCCTCTTAGCTAGGGAGAACATATTCCTAAGCTTCCCTCTTGGCTTAGGAATTATCGAGTTTCTTCCAAGTAAGAAACTTATTAACTGGGCTCCCTCTTATCCAATGACTTGTCCATGCTCCCAGGGACTTTCTTTCAAGCTCCCTCTTAGCCAAGGACTTGTCCAAGATCCAGGGGACCTGCTTTCAAGTTTTTATCAAGTAAGAAGCTTATTACCAGGCTCCTTAATCAGGGACCTGCAGCAGTAATGATGAAAACATCCAGCTGCTCATGAAGGACTCCTTCCGTTGATGTCATGAATTGAGGAGCCTTCAACTTTGGGATGTCTTCATAGGGCACAAATCATCCATCACTTTCATCCATGAGTCGTGTCTTCAGAAAATGATTCATCATTTTTCTCATATGGTCTAGCTTCATGTCATGCTACTCTTCTTCGAACCATATTTCTTTCAAGGATCTTTTATCCTGCCATATGGTTATTAATTGTGGTTCCTAGACCCAAGGACAAGTCTGTAGTCACCTTAAAATGGCTTTACAAAATCAAACATGGAGCTGATGGGAACGTTGAAAAGTTCAAAGCCAGGTTCCTTGCTCAAGGCTTCTCTCAAAAGGAAGGAGTGGACTATGATCAAATATTTGCATCGGTTGCCTGATGCACCACTATTCTATCTATCATCACTCTTGTTGCCTCTCAAGGATGGAGCCTACACCAAATAGATGTCAAAACTGCTTTCTTACATGGCTCGCTTAAGGAGGAAGTCTATATATAGAAACCCTAGGGGTTCGAAGTTCAAGATCGAAAGTCACATGTATTCAGGTTGAAAAAAGCCCTCTATGGGTTGAAGCAAGCCCCTAGGGCTTGGTATGAGAGGATTGATAATTATCTTATGAAGCTGGGTTTTACAAGAAGCGAAGTTGACCCAAACCTATACTGCAAGGTTGATAAGGACAGGCCTCTCATTCTAGTAATTTATGTGGATGATCTCTTTCTGATAGGTGCAGACCTTCTCATTTATCAATGCAAGAGGGAGTTGGCTTCCAAATTCGAGATGAAGGACCTAGGGTTAATGCACTACTTCCTAGGCTTGGAGGTCTGGAAAAAGAAAAAGAAAAAGAATTTTTAAATATGTACTTTTGGGTAAAAAACCCCTCTAGATGCCAAGTCGGCCTACCTTTCAAGTTGGCCTTGCCCCAAAGGTTATGTCTATTCGCACCCCTCTGGACAATATAAATAGAGGGAAGATGGAGCTCATTTGGACATACACAGTTGATGGATTATGGTTTGAAATATTGCAGAGAGGACAGAGAAGAAGTGGAGGGCCGAAGTTTGAAAGAAAGGTTGTGGAAGTTTGCCTTGGTACATCTCTTATTGTTGGTCTGTTGATGATGGATTTGCTATGCAAAAAGGATGATTTGATTTGGCATCTAAAGGGTGAAGTTTTCTCTGGTTATGGGTCTTGGTTATTTCACTTTGATTTGAGTCTATAAGAAGATAATTTTTCTAGGTTTTCCCCTTGGAGGAGTTTTTCCTGGCTTGGAGCCTATATCTTGTGTTCTATTTTTCTTTTGTGATCTTCGTGTTTTTATTATGGTAATCTCTTGATGAATAAAGAAAACATAATTATAAAAAAAAATGCCAACAAACTAACAAGTAATTATCATGGAAAGGAAAATCTGATCTAATCGTAAAAGCTCCCGATTTTCCAACACATACTATACTCTGTCCATGAAGAAACATTCTAAAATCGAGGCTTATAATATGGGCACTCGCAACGGGAGACCACCAAAGGATACTCAAGGAACAAAGCAACCTTTAACTTGGATTTGTGCAAAGCTCGACATATATGCAAAAGAGAATAAGAAGGTGTAGAGGGCAACAAAAGCACCACAGATGAATGCACCTGTCCGCATAAACTAAATCCCCACACAAATATAATATAAGCCATGGAGGAAGTTGAAACTGTGAACAATAAAGAGAGAAAACTGGTATTGAAAGATGATACCAACTAGTAACTTGTCCACATATGTCCACATTGCACAAAGAAGAAACGCCCAAGAAAACCTGTGACAGAGCATTCCCCTGAAGTCTTTATCAACCGATATACTTCGACGGTGTTTTGAACATAACCATTTGTCCATTCAAGACTCCATAAGACAGTCTGGAGGGATGAATCCGTCCCCAAGATCCCAACAACGATGACCTGTGCAATAATAAAGTGCTAGAAAACTCTAATCGCCATCGCTCTCCCTTGAAAATCCATCTTGAACCCTAATTGCTGCCCAATCGAGGACTCAAAAAGTGGTTGACCAATACAAAATGGAATCAAATATATAAATTTATATCATCATCATGAGGCATCTACAATGATGTTTCAACCATAGTTATTAAAACTGGAACCGGTGACCGGATCGGTGGACCTAATGAACTGGGTTTCGAATCGGAACCGGTCTAACCGGTAGCGGTCAGATCTCAATGAACCGGTTTTAAAAAAAATACATAAAATAATTATTTTTTAATAAAAAAACTATTTTTAAGATTTGCAACCATGATTCCAAGCTAATAGAGACAAAATATGCAAAGTTTGCTCATTTATATACCATGCAAAGGTGAATATATCAAAATGGCACCGAGTGCAATACATATCATCGAAAAATACATAAGAAATGAGGCTCCAAATGACCCATAAAGTCCAAAAACAATGCTACAAGCTATGAGGCCATTGGCCTAATACAAGACTACACATGAATGATGATCAATCATCAAATTCATCATCGCTACTAGACACAGGATCAACATCGGCTGCTACATAGACATCATCTGGATCAGAGTCTAAGGATGCCTCAGCCTCAGGCTCATCTGCAACCTCAGTACCCCTGCCACCAATAACAATAGAAGTGGACCTAATGGAAGCATGAGTTACTCGAGGTGCATGACTAGTGTCGTCCATTGGTTGTTTGCCTTTGCTTGATGCAGCTACCAATCCTGGGTCTGCGTCTGATGGCGCCACCAAATCTGCTTCAAATTCACCCCCCGCTACTGCTGCATCAAAATCAAAATCAGCCTCAATCACTGGATCTTCAGTCTCCTCCACCCATTCTGATGTTGGATCAATATCATCCAACACAATGGGATCTAGATTAGGTGTTTTGCTCATCAGTTGGTTCCGCCTCAAGCGAAGGTTGTATTGCACAAACACAAGATCATTTAACCGTTTCCGTTCCAAACGGTTTCTCTTCTTTGTGTGTATGTGCTCAAAAACAGACCAATTGCGCTCACAACCTGAAGCGCTGCAAGTTTGGCTGAGGATTCTAATTGCAAACCTTTGCAATTGAGGACATTGGCCGCCAAATGACTCCCACCAATGTGTTGCAAATAAAAAGACATTCATTAGTAACATAGTTCATTTCATTACTTATTTACAAACAATTTAACATGAAAAGAAAAACAAATTGGAATTGCTTACCTGGTTGATCCACATCTCTTGCCATTTTTGCCAAGTTCTTTCCAAAGGTACCAGCTGCCATACTGAAAAGAGTAAGTTGTTTATGTGTTTCAAAAAGGTCTGCACGGTTAGAGATCATGCGCTCCAAGCAATCAATCAATCCAGATCTGACCTCTCCATCCTTCTGATCTCCTAGCCGAGCTCTATAATGATACTTTGGGTTCAAAAAATACCCAGTTGCATGTATAGGACGATGGAGTTGATTGTTCCATCTGTTATCAATGATCTCCCATATCCGGCCATATTTAGCTAACCTGTCCCTGTAAGTTGCCCGTATCTGCTCCTTGGCCTGATCCATAGCCTCATAAATGTATCCCATTGCCATCCTTTCCCCATCCACCATCCTTAGCACCTTAACAAGGGGCTCAGTAATTTTTACCATCTCTGAAGACCTTTTCCAAAAATGACTGTCAAAGACTTTCTTTTTGGTGTCTTTTCCATCTTGTCTACGAGCCCACCGAGATTCAGTCCAATCATCAGAAGAAAACATTTTTTGCAGGTTTTTCTGTTGAGAATTGAGACATTGCAACGCGAGGAAGTGAGTTGCAAATATCGTAATGGCAGGCCTAACAAGCTCTTTGCCCCTTGTGTTTTTCCTCATTAGGCTCAATACCCATGAGTGGTTGTAAATGTATTTTGTAATGCACTTGCCATGCTCTACAATGTTTTTTACCCATTCCACTTTGCCTATGTCCTCAAGCATGAGGTCTATGCAATGTGCAGCACATGGAGTCCAAAATATGGTACTATACTTGGACTCAAGCATCTTTCTAGCAAGAACATAGTTTGAGGCATTATCTGTGATGACCTGCACAACATTCTGCTCTCCCACTTCCTGAATAATCTCATCCAAAAGCTCAAATAGAAGGGTTGCATCCTTCATCTTATTAGATGCATCAACTGATCTCAAAAACATTGTTCCTCGAGGGCAACCAACAAGGAAGTTAATGATAGTGCGGTTCTTTCCATCAGTCCATCCATTTGACATGATGGAACAACCTGTTTTGAGCCATGACTCTTTATATTCAGCCAAATACTCATCAATATTAGAAATCTCTTGTTGCAAAAGAGCTCCTCTTAAGTCATGCGCTGTAGGGCCTTTGAAGCCCTTTCCTGCAACAAAAACATAGTCCCACATAGCTTGGTAATAAGGTGAGCGAGAAGCATTAAATGGGATATTTGAATCATACCACCATCTAGCAATGTACTGATGAGAAGCTTCTTTGCATTGTTTTTTCCAATGTTGATCCAAAGTGGGTTGACGACTTGGAGTTGGCTGGGACATGGAGGCATTGGCAGTGGCTGTGGGATTAGCATTGGACGAGAAATAACTCATGAGGTTGGGTTTCTTTGTTGGGTTTGATCTTTTGCCAATAGGAGGAACATAGTGAAAGGGGTTATTGGTGGAAGGGATAGAAGTGGAGTCTTGAATCTCATACTCATCATTTTCATACCCACTCTCTCTCATCATTTCTACTATTTCCCTCTTCCTTGCAATTTCATCTTGCATGGCCTTCTCCCTAGCCTTAGTCTCCTCAAACTTTTCAAGCTTGGCAAGGTATTCTGCCCTAATCGGACCTAACACTGCATTAGGTGCATCACATGGCGTTACATTGCCTCTTATCCCAGCCAAGTGATGTTTCAATCTAAGAATACCCCCACCTCCAATAGATTTTCGACAAAGTTTGCATACCATCTTTCCATCAATCACATCACAATGGACCCATGCACTGTCCTTGGCTTTTGGAGGCATCTTGACTTGAAATAATTGAAATTTGGAAATAAATCTGCCATTTAAAAAAAATTGCAGCTAAGATAAATGGACAACTAAGGCTAAATTTATGAAACAAAATGCACATTCAAACATACAAAATTTGATAGCATAGGACTAGAGATTTGAGAGCAATAAAATAGCTAAACACATGAGAAAATAAATACATGAACAACAATGAAATGAAGGATTTTTCAAGTGAAAATTCTTACCTGGCAATGCAAACTAGCCTCCTTAGCGTCCTCTTGAAGATGCCAACGCTATTGACAGCTCCAAACTATCTCCAAGATAGCTCCAACTCCAACTCCAACTCCAAGCCTCCAAGATCACTGCTCCAACAAACACTCAACACTCTCCAAGCTCTCAATCAAACTCACAAACAGCAAATGAGTTGGTGTGAGACAAAGGAGAGGCTGCCCCTCCTTATAAAAGATTGGGGAGGGTGTTTTTGGAGGGAAACAACCCTCCCCTTAGCTCCACATTAGCCCTAAAACTCAATTGCGGCCGTGTGTGGGTTCGCGTAGATGAATAGCAGCTAACCGACCGGTTAGGAACGGAACCGGCCGGTTTATGCATAAACCGGTCGGTTCCGTTCCTAATTGGTCGGTTAGGTCCGGTTAATCGTCGAAAAATGGAGAGGGCACCTTCCTGACTGGGTTGCTTGGCCGGTTCTGACCGCGGGCACATCTGACCAGCCGGTTTGACCGGTTACCGGTTCAAACCGGTCGGTTTTAATAACTATGGTTTCAACTTTCAACTAGCTATCTAGTATCAATTCTGTAACCCCCTTTTACAAGAAAAGGTCATTTATGATCGATGGTGTGTGTATAATTACCTATTATTCAAACATATATGTCCATTACCTTTGGAAAATCCCCATGCACTCTAATCCATTAATTAAGTTTATTTCAAAAATGTGAAAACATGTATACGATGAAAAAAATTACCATTATCCCTAGAAACAGTGTCAACTCAATACAAGGTCAACTTGAGCTTGGATATAAGAGTGGTTGTATAACTACACAACTCAATAAAAGAGAGTGGGCATATAAATAACCTATTTCATTATAAAGTTGGGTGTAGTAAAAAAAAAGAGTCGGTTATAGATACTCTATTATAATATAAGATTGATCACAGGTGAGAAAAATGAGAGTGGCTTTATACAATACTTGTCTCAATGGAAATTCGTTTGTACTAAAAAATGAAGATTACACCTGTGAATTCTACATTCCCCTTTAATTTGAATAGGTGGCCACATAGAGAAGACAATACATCACAAGATTCACATCCTTGCTCCATGATCATCAACCAATAGAGAAGTTATTACATATAATACCCTTCCTAAATGCCACAAGGTTCCACATGCTTGTGAAGGTGACCTTTCGCAAAGGTTTTATGAAGATGTTGACAACTTGGTTCGATGAGGGTACAAAAATTGGCGCAAGTTGTCATTGAAAATAAAGTTGCCGATTGTAGTGGAGTAGGCCCAAATAGACTTCTATAGGATGGGCTATGGATGAGTCATAAGGTTCTTGTCATCAACATTTTGTCTACCCAATTATTGTAGGAGTAATATCATAATGTGGAGAAGAAATATCCAGTAAAACATATTGGTTTGCAACAATTGGCACAAGCTATCCCTTAGAATGGAGTTGTCAATGTAGTGTATCTAGAATGGGCTAGCATCGTAAAGAGAAAGATCCACTAAAAGATTCTAAGAATCATCCATACAAAACAATGGAAAATATCTTGGTGAATTGTGAATAGGAAGTTTGTCAATATAACATCTTGAAATTCAACAACCTTGTGAGTGGAAGGATCATATAAACAATATGCTTGAATATGGGCTTATGTGCCTGATCCAAAAATGTTCGAATGCAAAATTGTTGGAGTCATACCTTGAAAGGGTTTCTCCAAGTACATTATCAAACCCTTGCTCCAAAGAATTGCATTATTCGATTTTCTCAAATATCATAATTAGCCTCATTTAATTGGGCAAACATCTACTGAGTTTAGGTTCAATGAAAACATAGAAGAAGCCTTTAGTAAAATGTTTAGAAGTTTCTCCTTTATACTTTCAACCGAGGGAGAGGTGCCAACTTCTTTTGAAAAAATAGTAGTGTGTTGTTCTTGAAGAAGGGTTTAAACCCTAGGAAAATCACTAAAAAACCCTAGAAAAAGAGGCGTTGGCCTTCAAGGAGGGTTTAAAACTTAGAAAAAAAGATCATGCTCTTGCAAAGAAACACATAATGGTGTCACTAGCAAAAAATATTTAAATCAACTTATGAAAGGAGCCCTTGAAGCAAGTTTTAAACCCTAGAAAACCCTTCAAAAAGAGACAATAAAACCCTAGTTTTGTGGCCATTGGGTAATGTCACTAGAAACAAATCCTTGAATCAATTGCTAAATGGAGTGAGGTTCCTAGTTGTTGTGATACATTGTTGAGATTCATAAGAAAAGGATGTTTGAATGGAACCAACAAAACCCCAATTTTGTGAAAAAGAAAAAAGGACAAGTAGTAGGGAATAATAACCACAGAGAGAGAAAATAAACCATAACATAAGTGCATTAGAGAGATAAACAACTGGATCACATGAGAGTTCTAGTATTTGATGTTGCCCTTAGGCATAACACTATTAGTGATAAGAATCCACTTGAATGATTAAAACAAACAGAAGAGAATTGGTGTATATACACACAATATAATGGCTAGGGCACTTTACCCCAATTTCTGTGAAGATGTCGATAACTTGGTTGGATGAGGGTACACAAATTGGCACAAGTTGTCTTTGAGAATAAAGTTGTCGAATGTAGTGGAGTATGCCCAAATAGACTCGTGCAAGATGGAATTTGGACGAGTCATAAATAAGGTTCTTGTCATCAACATTTGTTTGCGCAATTATTATAGGAGTAGCATCATAATGTGGAAAAGAAAGATCCACTGAAACATATTGTTTCTACAACAATTGGCACAAGCTGTCCCTCAAAATGGAATTGTCGAATGTAATGTATCTAGAATGGATAAACATCATAAAGACAAAGATCCACTAAAACATGCTGCGAAACATCTCTAGGTGAATCATTTGTCTATAGGTGAGTCATTTATAAGAAACAATGGAAAAGATCTTCGTGAACTGAGTACAAACTTCATCAAAGATAACATCTCTTTATGAACCGTGAGTACAAACTGTTAAAATCTCTGCAGAAAACTGAATGTACTCGCAAAACATTGAATGTACTTTGCAGAAAACCGAATGGAACTGAATGTACTTTGCAGAAAGTTGAATGTACTTTGCAGAAAACTGAATGTACTTTGCAGAAAGTTGAATGTACTTTGCAGAAAACTGAATGTATTTTGCAGAAAGTTGAATGTACTTTGTAGAACACTGAATGTACTTTGCATATGCTGTTACAATTAAATAGAATGCAGATTTCTTCTTCACAACTTTTCAAATCAACAATTGTAGATAGAACATAAACGTACCAATCATATGAAGACAACCAAGCACAAATATGAGACACTGAGAATGAGGTGCAATGACTAGGGCAAAACCCACAAGGGGAAAACCCAAATGATTCTTCTTCTATTAGATTTCTTCAATTATTCAGCAGAGTATAGAGAGAGAGAGAGGGAGAATGAGAATGAATAAAGTCACCAATGTTTGATCAACTTGCATATGAAGTGCTCTTGCTCTTTGCTTGAAGATCTCCTCATTCTCTTGATTAAATCTTGTCCTACACATTTGCTCCAGCTCTTCCCTTGCTCTTACTCTTCACTTGCTCTCACACTTCTCTTTCACACACTCAACTCTAGCTCTCCTTCACAATGGACATGTTACACTCAACTCTCACTTGCTCTTACTTCAATAGATGAGAAATGAGAGGAGTTACAAAATGAATTCATTTCTTGAGCCAATAATAGGAGATTTGAATTCCAGGAGGGAGGATTTACTTGAGGAGAAATGTAACTCATCCCAAGAATAGAGAGAGAGGTACACTTGTCTTGAGGAGTTACAATTCGAATTAGGGAGAGAGAGAGTTACACTTAGATATGAGAGAATCTTTGGTGAGAGTTACAAATCGAATTGAATGAGGGAGTTACAAGCACATGTAATGAGGAGTTATACTTTTTCCATACATTGAATTAGTGAGAGAGAGTTACATTCTCTTAAGTATGGAGTTACTATTTTATTCCAAGAGAGGGGTTCAATTTGCCAAGTAAGAGATTCTCAATTTAATATACTTGTTTCATGAGAGAATTCATTTTTATTAATCCATTAAAGGTGAATGACTTTAGACTACTTTATAAATAATAGTATCATAATAATAATACTAGTAAGGATAAAAATATTAATTCTTGACTTGTATAATCATGATTTATTTGATTTTAAAGTGGATTCCATATGTCGAAATCATCCTTGATCATTTAGACATGAATTTCTATTTTTGGGAAGTCACTTCCAAATTGAGATGTGACTTACTATTATGGAAAATCATATTAGAATTGTTAGAAATGAAATTTTATTATAGGTGGTTCAAACATAACTGAAAGATATGATTTCTTCTAGGTGAAATTCATCCCTGAGGTGTCAAATTTGAACACAAACTTCATAAAAAATAACATCTCAAACTTCAACCACGTTGTGAATGGAAGTATCATATAGACTATATGCTTGAATATGGGTCCATGTACATGATCCAAAAATGTTGGGATGCAGAACTAATGGAGTCATACCTTGAAGGGGTTTTTCTAGGTATGTTGACAAACACTTGCTCCAAAGAAGTGTGTCATTTATTTGCCCAAATATCATAAGCAACCTCATTTAATTATTTAATTGGGTAAACATCCATTGAGTCCATAGGTTCAATAACAACAAAGAAGCCTCTATAAAGTTTTTAGAATTTTCTCATTTATACACATATTAGTAGTAGAACAATAATTGGCACAAGTTTTCCCTCAAAATGGAGTTTTCGAATGTAATGTATCTAGAATGGATAAACATCATAAAGACAAAGATCCACTAAAACATGTTGAGAAACATCTATAATCATTTGTCTATAGGCGAATCATTTATAAGAAACAATGGAAAAGATCTTCGTGAACTGTGAGTACAAACTTCATCAATGATAACATCTCTTCGTGAACCGTGAGTACAAACTTCATCAAAGATAACATCTCAAACTTCAATCGCCTTGTGAGTGGAAGTATCATATATACCATATGCTTGAATATGGGTCCATCCACTTGATCCAGAAATGTCGGGATGCAAATATGATGGGGTCATTCCTTGAAGGGATTTTTCTAGGTACATTGGCAAACCCTTGTTCCAAATAAGTGCATCATTTAATTTGCCCAAATATCATAGGTAACCTCATTTAATTGGGCAAACATCCAATGAGTCCATCTGTAGGTTCAACGACAACGAAGAAAGCCTTTATAAAGTTTTTAGAAGTTTCTCCTTTATACACCCAATAATGTAGTAGAGGCACCAACTTCTTTTGAAAAAAATTGTAGTGCGCTGGCCTTGAAGAAGGGTTTAAACTTTAAACGCCATGAAAATCCATAGGAAGCTCTCGAAAAAGGAGCATTAGCCTTTAAGGAGGGTTTGAATCTTAGAAAAAGAGACGAGCTCTTGAAGAATGGTTTAAACCATGTTGGAAAATCAGAGAGGCAGAAATATTTTCTTAACGTTGATAATTACTTGTGATATTCTTACATTATTATTAACTTTGTTATATTCTTCTTTTATCTTAGTTCATCAAGCAATTACCAAAACCATAACACGAAGATCAAAGACACTAGATGTAGGCGGATAGCTAGGGAAAAACCCCTATCTAGCGGAAAACCTAGTCAACAACTCTTCCTTCAATAGTTTCATGAGATAATCCAAGACTCTTTGACCTAGACACAAACTTCCTCCAATCACCAAGTTAGCCCTTCCCTTCTTCTGCAAATGATAACCTTCCAGTAATAACTTCAACCCAACACTTTGACCTTACAACAACAGAACTTTGATCTAGTAGCAGCACCATATCTTCGACCTAGAAGCAGTAGAAACTTCGACCTCGATGCAACAACAATTTCGACCTTGATGCAGTAGTAGTTTCGACCTTGATGTAGTAGCAACTTTAACCTTGATGCAGTAGCAACTTTGACCTTGATGCAGTAGCAGCTTCGACTTTGATGCAGTAGTAGCTTCAACCTTGATACAGTGGCCCAAAAGCTTCACCCGTGTGAGAGAGATGACCCAACAAACTTTGATCTTGCAATCCTTCTTCTTCTCTTGCAATTTCATACACTTTTGCTTCTTCTGCTTGTATATCGAACTTGTGATTGGATGCTTCAAATGAATTAAACTTCACTTTATATATAGCCTCTTCTGGAGTTCGAAATACCTTCATGTAGGCCGACTTGGCGTGGAGGTGTCAAATGACATATTTGACTCAATAATAATTTGTTTTACATGATTCAAAAGCCCAAGAAGGGTCTTATAAAATGGACAATGACTCTAATGACTCAACATAAATCCTAGAAGTCCTTAATGGGGAATTTGACCTAAAATATGATGACCCAAGCATGAAACCCATGCTTTAATAAGTCATAATAATAATAATAATTTCTTTTTCTTTATTTTGATAAATACATTTCATTATGACTCAAATACTATTATGAAGACCAATCCTAGTTACATTCTTCAACAAACCCTAGGGAACCCGAAACAAAGAGACGATCAAAACCCTAGTTTTGATGGTTTGGGTAATATTACTAGCCAAAATAGTTTGAGTTAATTGCTAATGGAGTGAGGTTCACACTTGCTTTGAGAACATGTTGAGATTCATAAGAGAGAAAGATGTTTGAATGGAACCAACAAACCTTAAATTCTATGAAAAATGAAAAAAAGACTACTAGTAGAGAAAAATAACCCAAGAGAGAAAATAAACCCTAACATAATTACATGAGAGAGAAAAATCCCAATTATAAGGGAGTACCACTGCTTGATGTTTCCCTTAGGCATACCACTATTAATGATGCAAAGTTATCCACTCAAAAGAAAATTACAAAAGAGAGTTGGTGTATATACACTCAAGGGGCAGGGCACTTCCCCATAAGTTCTGTGAATATGTTGACAACTTGGTTCAATGAGGGTGCAAAGATTGGCACAAGTTGTCATTGAGAATGAAGTTGCCAAATGTAGTGGAGTAGGCCCAAATAAACTTCTGCAAGATAGGATTTGAATGAGTTGTAAGTAAGGTTCTAGTTATCAACATTTATCTACCCAAGATGTAGGAGTAACTTCATTATGTGGAAAATAAAGATCCACTAGAACATATTGGTTTGCAACAATTGGCACGAATTGTCCCTTAGAATGGAGCTACCGAATGCAGTATATCTAGAATGGACCGACATCATAAAGAGAAAGATTCGCTAAAACTTGTTGAGAGTCATCTATTAGAAAATGGAATAGATCTTTGCGAAGAATGAATAAGAATTTATCAATGATTACATCTTGAACTTCAACCACCTTGTGAGTGGAAGGATCATATAGAAAATATGCTTGAATATGTGTCCTTGTACTTGATCCAAAAGACATGCAACTGAGTACATAGGTTCAATGACAACAAAGAAGAAGCCCTTGTAAGTCTTTAGAAGTTCTCCATTATACACCCAATAGGAGAGGTACCAACTTCTTTTGAAAAAAACTGTAGTGTGTTGGCCTTGAAGAAGGGTTTAAACCCTAGCAAAATCTCGAGGAAACCCTAGAAATAGAGGCATTGGCTGTTGAGGAGGGTTTAAATCTTAGAAGAAGAGATGATCCAAGAACCATAATTCTACAATTGTAGAGAAACGCTTAATGATGCCACTAGCCAAAATTATTTAGAAAAACTACTGAAATGAGCTCTTGGAGGAGGGTTTAAAACCTAGGAGATCCTTAAAAAAGAGATGATCAAAACCCTAGTTTTGCGATCCTTGGTTAAATGTCACTTGTAAAAAATCTTTGGATCAACTGCTAAATTGAGTGTTGTTCACAGCTACTTTGATACCATGTTGAGATTCATAAGAGAGAAAGATGTTTGAATGGAACAAAAAAACTCCAATTTTGTGAAGAAAAAAAGACTAGTAGTAGGGAAACATAACCCTATAGGGAGAAAATAAAAACTAGCATAAGTGCATCGGAGAGTGAAATAACCCATTCACGAGAGAATGCCACTATTTGATGTTGCTCGTAGGCATAACACTATTAATGATGGAAAATAATTCACTTGAATGAATATTACAAAAGATTGTTGGTGTATAACACACAACTTTAGGGGTAGGGCACTTTCTTTAGGAGTTATGAGCCTATGTCAACATTAACCAAACCTAAACATAATAAATGATACAATCTAAGGTTGGCCATGATTAAAAATGAAGCTTATCGATATAGGGTCATATATATAATGTTAGCTTTTGGGGTTACTCCAAAAGTGTTTTCACCTTTGCTAAGAGAGCACTAGGTCTCCTACCTTTTGGCCTTGCTTCATTGACATAAGGATGGCTCAGTTTGGGTGGAGGCTTGACCTTGGCTAGAGTGCTAGCATAACACCCTTACCTTGGAGGTTGTTGCATTGATTGGCATGATGACTAACCCATTGGATGTTGAGAAATGCATTAGGGTGGCAAATTAATTGATTTCTCTCATTATGACATTATCTTGTGATGTTTCATTATTAGTTCTTCTTCTTTCGATTTATCTTTTTCTTATCATCAAGACTAATGCCAATCAATAAACAGAGGACACGAGATGTAGGCACACAACTAGGGAAAAACCCCTAAGTGGGGGAAAACCCAGTCAAGAACTCTTCCTTCAGTAGATTCAAAACAAAAATTGAGATGACCAAGACCCACATAACCTAGACCAAAAGAATTCTTCCATCCATCAAGTCAACCTTGTTACATCATGCTTCAATTCTGAGTCTCATATTCAATATTTCGTTCTTTAGTCCTGTACTCAACACTTCGTTCACAGTCCTGCAATACTTGATAGGCTTTGGTGCTATACTTCAGTCCTGCAATTATGTCATGCTTAAGTCCTGTACTAGTATCATACTTCAGTCTTGTAATAGTGTCATAATTTGGTCCTACAATGGTCTTGTAACAATGTTATACTTCGGTCCTGTAGTGGTACAATAAGAGTGTCAAACTTCGGTTCTGTGGTAGCCCAAAGTTTCATTCTTCGGTTCTGTGGTAGCCTTAAAATGTCTCGCCCTGCAATGATACTTCGACCTCCTAAATAATCCGAATTATCCTTCTCTGTAATTCACCAAACGTGCTTCTTCATCCTACAGTTGAGCCGAGTTTACATGTGTATTTATAGTTGTTTCCAACTAAGAAAATGAACCAACATGAGTATTTTCTAAGGCTGACTTATAGAAGATTAGTTTAGAGGCCGACTTGCAAGGTGACTTGATGGAGGAAACTTTTGAGATGACAAAATAGATTTGACTTTGACTTTAAAAATCCTAAAAGCCTACAATGGAGGCTTGACCTATGAGAATTGACCCAAGCATGAAACCCATGCTTTAATAAGTCGATTGAATTAATAATAAAATTTCTTTTTCTTTCTTTTGATAAATATATTTCATTATGACTCAAGTACAATTATGAAGACCGAACCTAGTTATGTTCTTCAACACTCCCTCTTAACTAGGGAGGTATTCATACTTACATATATCTATAGAGGTACATGGAAGATCTCAAAACACATGATCTACGAAGAGTTTAGGCACACTCAGTGCCACGTACTAGATTCCTGACCAGGTCAATCTATCCGGATGGGACTAAGATGGACTAAAGCTTTCAGCCTCTATAAATACCATCAGGCTTACTTACTAACCATCAACCCAAGGAACTAAGTGTGTAATGCAAGGTTAGAGCTCTATGACCAACGCCACCCTCCCTACTTCGAGAACTAGACATCAACACACAGGTCGACCAAATGTCCTCCCAGGCATACACGATGCCTCAACACTCCTGATTATACAAATCGGTAACATCAAGTGTGCAAAACATGCTTCCAAAACTTTGAGAGATTTACCGGTGCAAACACAACCCCAATCAGTAACAAACTTTCAAATACACATAAGTAATCACAAACCTTCGAGATCTTCAAACAGCTTGATGCTGCCTCACAATTTATCATAGTAGGACTTGGAGATTTCTCAAACGAGTTTTAAACAAAAGTTTCCTCAATCATACAACTTCCCTTCCTACTTCACATGCAACAACATATTCTACAACCAGATCCCGCTTTCCTTCTTTCAACAATACCTCAATATACATTCTCCAATTTCTTCAAGGTATCCATCATGACTATAATATGCCCTCCCTCTCAACTTGGGGAGATTTCTTTTATCCAGGCTTCCTCTTAACTTAGGGAGATCAACTTCTTTCCATAACATTTGAGAATGGCTTCATTCCTTATCGAAATCATTTCATATAGCTTCCTTCAACATGCTTACCAATCAAGTCAACTTTACTTACGAATATCTTCAACATCTTGAAGATTATGTACCTGCACAACTTAAACAACAAGTACAATCAAATACATATATAGAAGCATGAAGTTAACTATATATCAGAATCATACAATAATGGGAGCATTAGACTTTAGACATCAAATACCTAAACTTAGTTTGGTTCATAATCAACAAGAGACACATACTTCTATATTTCAATTTATAAACCCTAGATCACATCATTTAAATCAAGATATCATATTATATCTAGGGTTTCAATATTTTCTTCAGAGATATGACAAACTCTTCTATGACATATTGCAAACTCTAGAAGCAATTCAAACAAGTGTAGTTCTACAGTGCATCTAACAACTTTAGAATTCATATGTTAGACTTCTACTAGGATTTAATGCAAACCCTAGATTCCATTTATGAGATACTAAGTCTTAGATATCAAGAATCAAAATCAATCACAACACAATCTAAGGTGTCAACAATATGACCAACCTTTTGTAAACACTAGACTTTATCATCACATCTTGAAACAATAACACTATATCCTAGAATATCAAACTTCCACTAGGGCTTAGTTACAACCCCTAGAACTATGAACATCAACAATTAGGTTAGCACATATACATATCTAGGATTTCATAATTATGTACATATCATAGCAATGTTTATCATGACACAAATATCAATACATTTAGACATATAATAATTTTGATCAGGCTAGGGTTTCGATCATACAGACAAATATTCACCTAGGGTTTCATTCCTAGGAACATACTATAATGGTTTTGTTCATAAACCCTAATTTACCAAAATCTCTAAAGGTCTAGGATTTCAATACATGACTTTCCAACCCTAAAGGACCAGGGTTTCCATAGCACTACCAAAACTCCAAACATGACATTACCATCAAAACCCCAAACATCAAAAGAATAGTATTTTCTAGATTTCATCAGTAACCCTAAGTAGGCTAGGGTTTTCACATTAGCATCGCCATACCCTTAGGTTAGGGTTTTACAGAGAACCTTTTTAGGGTTCCATAAAAAGATGAATGATTTTAATGGGGTAGATTCAATCTAATGATTAATCACCCAAATAAGAATCTTCTAAGATTCAAAAGACCTTTGACATAACGATGTTAGTAATATTTGATCTCAGACTTTTGTGATCCATCTTTATGTTGGAAGCTTGCTTTTGGATAAATCACATCGACAAAGTTTGATGGTCGATGTTTCGAACCTACTAATGAGGTTCATCTTCAAGACCAAGGTGAAAAAATCGATATTTCCATAGGATTAAATGGATTAAATAACAATGAGATGCATCACGTTCCAGAACTAGCCGTTAGGAAAATAATTTCAAAAGATAATGAACATACCTTTTATATTAAGAGAATTTTATAAAGTGTATAGTCTAAGACGTACCTAGAGATGTTCCTTAACAAACCTTGTAGGGATTCCTTGAAGTGCTATTTTTTGAATTAAGCCATGATCTTTTATACTTATAACAAATACTTCCAAGCAAAATATGTGATAGCAAGAACATGATCTTAATTTTAAATCTAGATTTTCTATGCAACAATGGAGGATGGAATCCTAGGATAAACCCTATATATATCAAAAATCAAGCTATCTTTTCTTTCAATCAACACCAGGGTTTTACTTAACATCTTACATTACCTACAAACCCTAGAAGATAAGGATTACGATTATTATAATATTTTTTCGTATGTCACCTAGGGATTACAATATTTACCCTAGACTAATTACAAAAAAGGATTTTTATATGGACCATCTAGGATTTTATAATATTAGATATATTGAAATCCTAGAAACTCATTTAAATAAAATAAATATACGTACCCGATGTTTACATACCTTTGATTTGATAGTCCATTAGACTTGTTGCATATGCATTTGTTAAGTAAGGAACAATGACAACACTTACTTGATTTCTTTGAGTTGGTTCCTAGAGTGTTGAATGCCCTTTGTCTGAGGAGACTTCAAGATCAGATACTGTCCATATTTTGAATGTGCTTAGGTTGATTGTCCTTTTTGGTTAACATGATCAATCTCTCTTTCATTCAGATTTCTGCCTTTGAATATATATCTATATGATAGTCTTTATAAGATATATACTCATCTTCCAAGGTCAGCATTCTATATCATTATCAAGGTTCATATTTTTGAACAAAGGCTCTTCTATCACCCAATATATTACTGTATAGATTGCTTCTTTGATCACTGATGGTGTTATATTCACAAGTTTTGTGGCACAGAAAATATGATGATTTAAAACTATTTAAAGGAGCCTTACACCTTTGCTTTCTTCTCCAGACAACTCGATTTTTCATGGGCTCCTTAATTAACCATTTGGTCCTTCAAACATAAGTTTTATTTCTTCGCTCCTTTTTCTATAGATCAGGGAGTAACCTTTTTCTTCCAACACTGTTTTTCCTTCTTGCCAACAAGGTAATCTTCAACCTTCTTCCACCATAGCTCTGATACCATGTTGAGAAATGCATCAAGGTGGCAAATTAATTGATCTCTCTCATTGTGACATTATCTTGTGACGTTTCATTATTCGTTCTTCTTCTTTCAATTTATCTTGTTCTTATCATCAAGACTAATGCCAATCAATAAACGGAGTAAGACACGAAATGTAGGCAAACAGCCAGGGCAAAACCCCTAGGTAGGGGAAAACCCAGTCAAGAACTCTTCCTTCAGTAGATTCAAAACAAAAACTGAGATGACCAAGACCCTCATAACCTAGACCAAAATACTTCTTCCATCCATCAAGTCAATGTTGTTACATCATGCTTCAGTTCTAAGTCTTGTATTCAATATTTCTTTCTTTAGTCTTGTACTCAACACTTCATTCACAGTCTTGCAATTATGTCATGCTTCGGTCCTGTAATGGTATCATACTTAGTCTTGCAATAGTGTCATAATTCGGTCCTGCAATGGCCTTGTAACAATGTTATACTTCTACCTGGGGAGGTTGCTTAGTTCCCTGTTAAAAAAAAAACAATGTTATACTTCGGTCCTGTAGCGGTACAGTAAGAGTGTGAAACTTCGGTTCTGTGGTAGCCCAGAGTTTCATTCTCCGGTTGTGTGGTAGCCCAATAAGAGTATTATACTTCGGTTCCGTGGTAGCCTTAAAATGTCTCGATCTGCAATGATACTTCGACCTCCTGAATAATCCGAATTATCCTTCTCTGTAATTCACCGAACTTGCTTCTTCGTCCTACAATTGAGCCGAGTTTACATGTGTATTTATAGTTGTCTTCGACTAAGAAAATGAGCCGACACGAGTACTTTCTGAGGTTGACTTATAGAAGATTAGTTTAGAGGCCGACTTGCAAGGTGACTTGATGGAGGAATCTTTTGACATGACAAAATAGATTTGACGTTGACTTTAAAAATCCTAAAAGCCTACAATGGAGGCTTGACCTATGACAATTGACCCAAGCATGAAACCCATGATTTAATAAGTCAATTTAATTAATAATAAAATTTCTTTTTCTTTCTTTTGATAAATATATTTCATTACAACTCAAGTACAATTATGAAGACCGAATCTAGTTACATTCTTCAACATTAGATACATAGAATGGGGAGTTGGTTGTTCAATAAGGGAAGTGCGTACCTAGGAGGAAGAGCGCTAGGCACTTGGATGAGGGCACTTAGCCCTAGGAGCATGGACAATGTGATATACACCTTGGAATTTGGACACTTGACTTGAGGATGCATGGGTTGGAGTATACTTCGTGGAGGTTGGTGATGGTCATAGACGCATTTTGAGGAGGAGCATTGGTGCTTAGTGACCACAATGACATACATAAGAACAACATTGGGCATGTGAAAGAGCACGTGGCACGTAGTTAAAGGAGTTCCTTGCATGAGGAC
Organism: Pinus albicaulis; assembly: GCA_034641835.2. Classification (NCBI taxonomy): domain Eukaryota; kingdom Viridiplantae; phylum Streptophyta; class Pinopsida; order Pinales; family Pinaceae; genus Pinus; species Pinus albicaulis. The sequence goes on from CM076582.1 coordinate 561,808,175, forward strand.
TCTTCGATAGCAGACCACTATGGAAGAGAGAGTGTGTGACTAAGAGCTTGTTGGAGAGTGCACCATCTTGGAAGAGGGGTGTTGAGGCCAAGGAGTATTATGCTTGGAGGACCTTGGGGGTTGGATAAACCCTCATTTGACACTTGTACGTCATTGTATTGTAGAGCGCTCCATGTGGGGTTGTTTTGGTTACTTGTATGGACTTGTATCCTTGTCTTATGTTAGCCTCCCTCACCTACTCTATATATAAAGGGAGGAGGGAGATCTTGTATTGATCATCATTCATTGTATTATGTTGTATCTTTTTATTGTCATGGAGAGGTCTTGCAACGAGTAGACACTAGGGTTCACGAGGAATAATAGAAGACAAGAAGAAAGAGAGATGTTTTGGTTGCCCTTAGAGAGATTGCTGCTGTGTGATGCTAGGATTTTCTCTTGAGAGAAGTTAGAGTTAGTGCTATGTAAGTAATCCCTAGAGAAGAATATGTCGTTGGAGATTGTGGCTGTTATTGTAGTGCGAATGTTTCTACTATAGTAGAAGGCATGGAAAGTGGAGCTAATGCCTTGCATGATTTAGTAGCCTTGTTTGTGTGTGAAGCGTGGAGGCTAGAACAAAATCATAGGGAACCTAGCTCGATGAGTCTTGAGCTTGGTGTGATGCCTTGCTTAGAAGAAAACTTGGTTTATGTTATTGTATTCTTGATTTTCCATTGAGGTTTTGGTGCTTGTTTTGATGTAAGAGTTGAAGACCTAGGATTTGAGGAGGCAAACCTTGGGATGAACTTGTATCCTTAATCATTGTGGCAGGAAATTAGAATCTGTTGGTTGAAGGTTAACTTTGTCATAGTGCCTCTTCTCATTTATGTTGCCTTCAATAATAGATTTTGTCTGAATCTATAATGCAACATGTGAGGCAGATTGCATCCTTCTATTTCTGGTACTGTTTGTTATTCTGAATCAAATCTAAAGTAACAATATTGTTATCCATGATATTTATCGGTTTTGCAAAGAACAAAATATTACACCGTGCTTCCTCATTTATGCTTTATTATTTCCACGTATGTAGTTCTATCTATTATTATCATTATCTTTTTGCTCTTGCCTCTAGATGTCAGCTCAACTATTTGCTGAAGAAAAAGTTGTTACAGCAAAACATTCTGTATTGTATTATCTTGCCTTATATAGCAATTCAATAATGCTATTTGCTTTCATTGTAGCTCTTATACACAAAGAGAGGTGTAATTAAGTGGAAGAATTTATAAATTTTTATCCCAAGTTATATTTTCATCTAAAATCTTGTGGCTTATGAGGATACCTGGGTGGAATTTGTTTCGAGAAACAGCAGTTAAATTCATTGTTTGTACCATTAAATATACAAAAGAAATATTGTGAGGTTTGAAATGTTCAATATAAAGGTGATCCTTTGCATTTTAAACTCACAGTTCTGTTAATAAATTCTCATGCCTTTGTTTATTGTGCAGAATAGTGAAGCGATGATATCCATCGACATGCCTGCAGGTCCATCAGAGGTTCTTGTAATTGCAGATAAGCATGCAAATCCTGTTTACATAGCTGCAGATTTGCTATCCCAGGTACTCAATCGGTATTTTTTTCCTATTCATTTGCAAACTTTTGTATCGTTTCTTTTGAAAGAACTTGGAGGAAACAAAGGAAATAGGAAACAAGTGTGATTGAGGAAACACACAAAAAGGGACAATATGTACCTGCAATCAAATTGTAATAAACTTGACTTGATTTGACACACATATATAGAAAAGTAGGCATGGCTTACTCTTAAACTGATTTGGTATTTGTAATTTTTGTAGGCTGAACATGGGCCTGATAGTCAGGTTGTTCTTGTGCTTGTGGGAGAGGGTGTGAATCTGGATGAAATTGAGATGGAACTGGAGAAGCAATGCAAAAGTCTTCCACGTGGGCAGTTTGCTCTCAAGGCTCTGTCTCATAGCTTTACTGTTCTTGCCCATAACAAGGCAGAGGTCAGAGGGAAATAAAGAAATTGATTTGTTTGTCTGGACTCTGAATAGCCAAAATCCTTTCAGCGCATTATTAACAATTTGCTGTTCTGCCAGGCAATTTCTTTCTCTAATTTGTATGCACCTGAGCATTTAATCATAAATGTTGAAGATGCAGATCAGTGGGTGGATTATATTGAAAATGCAGGTAATATGTTTCTATTTTAGTGTCCACATGAACAACATTGAGATTATGAGTCTCTGATATTCAGAATTCTATGCATTTCTGGCATTCTTTATGGTTTATAAGCAAGTTGAGAATTTTTATTGCAGGTTCTGTATTCATAGGAAGGTGGAGCCCCGAGAGCATTGGGGACTATGCAAGTGGCACAAATCACGTACTTCCTACTTACGGATATGCAAGGATGTATGGAGGTGTATCATTGGATTCCTTCATGAAGTATATCACAGTGCAATCCTTGACAGAGGAAGGCCTGAAAACTCTTGGTCCACATGTTGTTAAGATGGCAGAGGTAGAAGGTTTGGAGGCTCATAAGAGAGCAGTGACATTGCGGTTGCAAGATATTGAAACAAGATCATCAGTTTGAGACTTTAGCATGATGTCAGGGGTATCCATTTCTCCACGGTAATTTAGGAAAGTTTGAAAATTGCCCTCTGTTATTCAAAGTTGATGGCGTGATTTTTGTTCAAGAAGTGGAAATCTTCTGAATTAGAGTTCTACCAAGTCTCTGGTGCATATTTCTTGATATAATCTTAAAAATCAGCATTGATGAATAAATTTTTTTGCATCAAAATTGATTCAATATTTAGGCAAGATCATTAGTTTGAACATTAGCTTTATGAACATAAATAATATAAATAATAATTAATAATTAATAATTACAATTAACAAAAGGGCATGTCTCAAAGAAGATGATTGTTCCTGAAAGGGCATCCCATCTAATATATATATTATTCGTCCTTGTGGATATTTTCATATTCCACGTATTCTGAATATTTCATTTATTCTGAATATTTCATTTGTGCGCTAACTTTGTTTGTCAAATTAGCATGGCGCCAAGCGAATGCAATTCTCCATGGGTAATTCTGGAAAGCTCATTTAATGCTTGTATCTTTCAATTGATCAAAAGCTTATCTCCTGTTAGGCAAAGTTGATGGCCCTTGTTCTGTCACGAAGTGGAGCTCTTCTAACTGTGTTTACCAAGTTTATGTTCTGTATCACCTGATTTAGGTTGACAACTTATATTGATACAAATGTTAACCCTAAAATAATTATTAATGCAAGTAATATAGTTGCGTACAAGTAATAAAAGTGCTGATATATCATGAAGATTATGTAATAATTAGAAAGCATAATGTGAACAGTGCATGTCAATAGTGTCCGGATATGTGTTATGAATCATTTACCTTGGTGAACACCAATACGTTCTCAAGAGAATCAGAGTGTGTTTCCTTAAATGAGCTGAAAGGAAGCTGTTCCCTTGACTATGCTACTACATTATTTTTCATTTTGAGTGGAAATTGTGATGTTGATAGATATTCTAAAATCCCCATGTACCATTCTCGTACTGTTACTGAGAACGGATTTGTACCTGGTAGTTCATTGTAGACTCCAAAGGGCGGTCTACTTGTGATTCTTGGCTGGTAGTCATCTGCCACACGGGACCTTGAAAGCTGCACCACCACACAAAAGTTGAACAGCTGCAAGAGTAGAAGTAACCTCAAATCTTTCCACCAGTCACTGGTTTATTAATCCAGTGTAAGAGGGAATGGATGGCCAATAGATAGTGTTGAAATTTATGCACTGCATAAATTAGTCTCTACCTTTGATGCTTGGTTGGGCTATAGTTAGTTTGACCTTATTCAATTTCCTGGTGGCACAGTAGATAGGATAATCTAGCTTTATGGGTCTCTCTTATGCCATATGAGTCCAACGACTATTGTGAAGCATACACGTGTATGCCATGGGAAACAAGAGTGGGTGAGCCAATTAGCCGTTGTTTCAACTCTTTAAGGGCCTCCTTAATGGGCCCCTTTTGTGCCAATGTGCAACCAATAGGCTATTGTGAAGTGCCCAAATGTATGTGGAACTTGTTAGTTTAGCCAAGGCAGGCAAGAAGAGATGCATCATTCCGTTTCTACTCTTAAGAAGCTTATGCTGTGCACCAACTCAGTAAAATGGAACTTCCTTCTTCGTTAACTCTTCTAATGGGTGACTAATTTTTGCTAAATTTCTTTTGAAGTGTCGGTAATATCCCACATGCCCCAAGAAAGCCCTTTACGTTCTAGACATCTTTTGGTGGTGCTAGATTGACAATGACATATTTTGTTAGTGCCAATTGCCAATCCCTTACCATTGACCACATGACCCTACGATTTACAACTTGATGTTACAAAGACACTTCCTACGATTCAAGGCTAATAACGCCTTTCAATGTTTCCAGACTGTTTTAGGAACTGGGTATGTTCTTTTAATAATCCATACATGGAACACTCATCGAGGAACACTTCACATTTCTTGTCACTAAATTTTCAAACAATCACAGTCATTGTTTGGAACATCACTGGGGCATTGCACTAGTCAAACGACATTATATTATATGCCGGTTCTGTGCTTTGTGACACATTAGTCTTCAACCTATTTTCTTTAGCAATGGTCATATTATTATATCTAGAGAATCCATCTAAGAAAGAGTACATCCACGTGGCTTCCAAAATTTCGTTAGTAATTCGAATTGAGAACGGGAACTTCTGCGTCTTGGTCAGAGTGTTGAATCTTACGAAATCTATACACATTCTGTTTTCTTGGAAGGTTTAACTTTATTATTAACACTGTAATGATACATACTAAACACACCATAAATAACCCACATGATATATTTATGGCATAGCACCCCTAGTTGGTTAGGTAGCTTAACTACCCTCAAACCTCGACCATTTAACAATAGATTGGTCACAAGGCTCTAAGTGAAATAAAATATCTATTAATGTATTTATATTTGTTATTCAGGGCTACCACTGTCGCCCCTCTGCACAAAAGACAGACTTTATTTTACCTGGATCTCAATCCTTAATATAAAACTCTATTTTACCTGGATCTTAATCCTTAATATAAAACTTCAAAATTTTACAAACTCAAGAAAAGATTTATCTGTTGACTCCCCAGGTATATGGTGTCCTTAATGCAATCATTACTTATTTGCTAGGGTCTATCAAGATGCTTTATCAACTTTCTATCACCCTCATGTTGGTGTGAAGGTAGAATTCATGTAGACATATTGAGCACCCCCTAGAGACTTGCGTAATATGCAATCACTCAAAGCCACAACCCTTTTATTATTTATTTCACTAGTTTAAAGTTTTGTCATTGTCTTTTGGGCTATGAACAATTATTTAGTGTTTTACCCATTAAAATTATTTATACGAAACGTGTTTTAATGTAGGATTTGAAAAATAAGTTGTTGTATCAAAGACATATCACATACCTCACATACCTAGGGAGCTCTTCTAGAGTGTTGGTAGACAGTAAAGTTAGTTATCTAGGTGATCCGGTGGATTGGTGTTGATCTTTATGTAGTGTTTACATCAACCGTTTTTGTAAAATTTCTATGTTGTAAAATTTGGAACTTTGTTTTGAGGGGGAGGAGAGTATAATTTGGGTTAAAAAAATAAAAATAATTATTTTGGGGTGTTGAACTCTGATAACACCTGCTAGGATTCCGTAATAGGTAAGTTTATATGTATGTTAGTGATGTTATCAATGTAATGTTGTTTTTTAAAAATAGTGGTTACCATATATTTAATTATGGCTTTATAAATATTTTAAATTTGCTGATTTATAGGGTGTGAGAGATGCAAAGCTGCAAAATTTATGATCAAATTTATTTATTTATTCTCTACTAAATTCTAGTGAACTGTAAATTTTAACAAAGATGTTGTGTTTGGGAAATATTTTTAAATATATAAGTTATTATTATTTGATGAATTGGTCAAGGCTAAGTACTTTTTTTAAAAGTATGATTAAATATTTATTGCTCAAAAATATTTAGAAGTATGATTAAATATTTTTGAGCAATGTTCATAGTGCCCATGCCATTTGTTCCAAGATTTTGTAATGACATGAATAAATAACTCATTGTAACATGAATTGTTCAACAAGTGCCTTGTGTGGTTAAGGTGTAGAGAATTATATTTTTATTGAATTTAAATTACAAGATAATATAAAGTAATTAATTTAAAGTGTTGTTCATTGGGTCTAGTTCATGTGGCAAAGAGTTCAAATTTCACTTGTAATATGTTAGTTCTTCATGAGCTGATTGGGCGTTATTGTGAGGTATTTGTTGATTGGGGTTGGCAAGGTACTAACAATCTCATTCTCACCTTTAGGGGCACCCAACAATGGTTAATTAGGGGTACTCTTCTATATGAAGTCCCAACTAGACCTCACAACATTTGGAATAAGAATCCCATTTCGATTGTGGCACAACCATAAAATTTTTGGGGTGCTATGAGATATTGAAAGATCATCATAGTAGGAAATATGTAAACTAATTTAAAAAAACTAACTATTTGCTGGAAAAAAAACAAATCTAAACTAATTGCTAGCAAAAAGCGAGGGTGAGAAGAGATAGTGAATAGACAAGACATTTGCTTAACATGGAAGCAATTAGTTGACTTCATGACAAAGACTATTTGACTAATTAGGGCAAACATAGGTTAGTGGGGTTTTGCCCTGGCTCTCCGCCTACATCTGGTGTCTCTAATCTTATATAATTACACAAAAGATAATAAGCAAATAAGAATTACACAAGTAATTATCAAGTATAAGAAAATCTTTTTGCCTTTCTGATTTTCTATCATGGTTTCAGAGCTAAGGTGAAGAAGGAAGAAAAAGACAATTTGAGGATCTATTGAAAGGAGCCTAAGGAATCTCAAGGAGTTGAACAAGGGATTATATAAGGAGACCTTATAAGGAAATAAGCTTACTACCTTCAAGGACAGTGTCCAACACAATAAAGGGAGAGGACAAATTAGAAGGAGCATCAAATTACAAGTCATGGAAGAAAATAATTGATCTCATTCTTGAAAAGAACAAAGTCCTGGATTTAGTCAGAGGAAAAGTGAAGAAACCTACTGAAGGATCTAGTGATGCAAATAAAGTGAATTTTAAAGAGTTAGAAATATTGGCTATGACATTAATGGTAGAAGGTATAAAGGATAACCTTGTCCTATACATTTCCAGCATAGACTCTGCTCAAGAAATGTATGAAGCCTTATCGAAATTGTTCACCATAAAAAACATTGGTTAAGTTGCAAGTCAAAAAAATGAACTACAGACCACAAAAATGACAAAGGATGACACTGTGGCTTCCTTCTTTGTAAGGATAGCTAGAATTAGAGATGACCTTCAAGCCATAGATGAGATTGTATCGGAAAAAGAGCTAGTGATTGTTGCATTATTGAGATTGCCACCCAATTGGACTGCTTTTGCTTCAGGAATCAACAGTTGGAGAGAAACTCCTTCATTCGAGGAATTATGGAATGCTTGTAGCCACGAAGTGATGATAATTTCATTAGTAACCAACAATGAAGAAGAGAAAGTTTCAAATGCTTACTCCGCTCATTACAAGAAATGAAACTTCAAGAAATCTAAAGGACCAAGAAGGAAGACAAACCTGTCCAAGATAGAGTGCTACTAATGTCATAAAATGGGTCACTATAAAAGTGACTGTCTTGACAATCCGAAGAATTAGAAAAGGAACAGGGATCAAGCAAATGTTGCTGAAGAAAGATCTCAAAGAAGAATAAAACCGAAGAATTCGAAATAAGGTACTTACACTACTAAGTCCTTTGCTCTAAGTTTTAGTTGTTTTCATTTTGTAATTTTGATTTCTAGTATTTGTAGGTTTAACATAATTTGGAAAAACATTTTTTGAATCGTTTTTATAAGGTTATAGGTCTCCCTCGAGTTTGAAGGGAGCCCTCATCAATTACCAAAGATAAGTATCTTACTATTTGTATTACCTTTTTCATATATGGTTTCCCTTAACTTATCTAGGTTTGTTTAGATGCTCATTACTTTTCTTTTATATTTTTCTTTTTTTAGGAAAACCTGCTGATCTGGTCGAGAATTATGAAGAATGCCTCATAAGACAAAGAATTGGAATTACAAGGTTTGTTAAGAAACAAAGGTATGACTTAGACTATAAGCTTTGTTCTCTTCATGATAAAAATATATTTATTCTTTTTGATAATCTATTCTACATTACTAACATTATTGTGTCTAGCTCTCTTGAATCATAAAGATTCTTGATTCGGTGATTAATCATTAAATAAATTTACCAGCATATCTTTGATTATTCTTTTGGAACCCTAAAAGGGTATTTTGTAAAATGTTAGCTTAAGGGTATAATGTGAGAAACCCTAGTCTACTTAGGGTTCTTGGTGAAGTCTAAGAAAATGATATTTTTAATGTTTAAAGTTTTGATATCATGTTTGGGGTTTTGGTATGGTTATGGAAACCCTAAATATTTTTAGGGTTGGTTGGTAATGTTTGAAATCCCAAAAAATTGAGGTTTTGATAAATCAGGGTTCATGAACAAAACCCTTATATTAGAGTAATCTCCTAGGAATGAAACCCTAGGTGTATGTTTGTCCGTCTGATCGAAACACTAGCTTGATCAAGTTTGTTATATGTCTAACTTCAATGTTTTTATGTCATTGGGTTTGCCTGTTATATGTTATGGTGATATGCTTATACATGGTGATGAAGTCCTAGGTATGTATATATGTTGAACCAATTGTTTATGGTCACAAGTTCTAGTGTTTGTTACTAAGCCCTAGTCGAATTTTGATATTTTAGGATGATATTGTTTAGCCTAGGGTTTACATCAAACCCTAGTAGAACTCTGATACTCTTAGGATATAATATGATTATATGATGATAATGTCTCGTGCTTACAAAAGGCTGATCATATTGTTGAAACCTGAAAACGTGCTATGATTAGTATGATTATTGAGACTTAGTGTTTTTAAAGATGAAATCTAGGGTTTGTATTAAAACCTAGTAGAAGTCTAACACATTCTAAGGTTGTTAAATGCATTGTCAAATTGTACTTGTTGGGATTTTTTCTAGGGTTTCCAATATGTTATAGAAGAAATTGTCATATCTTTGAAAGTGATATTAATGCCCTGGATATAATGAGATTGATATCTTGATTGAGCTATTGATGTGATTTAGGGTTTTTAACAAAAACCTGGGCAATAAGTTGAAGTATAAAAGTATGTGTCTAACTAAAGTTAGGTATCTAGCATCTAAAGTCTAATGCTTCCATTTTTGTATGATTATAATATGGTTAACTTCATGCTTCTATGGATTTGCTTGTACTTGCTATCTAAGTTGTGTAGGTACATAATTTTCAAGATCATGAAGATGTTTGTAAGTAAAGTTCATAAGCATGACGAAGAAATTTATATGAATGATGATGGTCATGATGACTCTGATAAGAAGGATCGAAGACATGAAAAATTCTCCGATGTCATTAAAGGAAGTTGATCTCCCTAAGTTAAGAGGGAGGGAATATTATAGTAATGATGAATACCTTGAAGGAAGAAATTGGAGAATGCATTTTGATGTGCCATTGAAAGAAGGAAAGCAGGATCTAGTTGTAGAATATGTTGCTGCATGTGAAGTAGGAAAGGAAGTTGAGAAGTCTCTAAGTCTTGCTGTGAGAAGCAACATCAAGATGTCTGAAAGACCCTAGAGGTTTGTGCTTACTTATGTACATTTGAAAGTTTGTTACTGATTGGGGTTGTGTTTGTACAGGTAAATCTCTTAGAGGTTTGATAGCATGTTTTACATGCTTGTTACCAATCAGTTTGATCAGGGAGGATTTGCTACTGGTTAAAATAATCAGGAGTGTTGAGGCTTTGTGTGTGATACACATTGCGCGGGAGGACATCTGGCCGGCACTATGTGTTGATGTCTGGATCTCGAAGTAGGGAAGGTGCTGTTGTTCATGGAGTTCTTACCTCAGATACACACTTGGATCCCTGGGTTGATGGTTAGCAAATAAGCCTGATGGTACCTAGAAAGGATGGAAGCTTTAGTCCATCTTAGTTCCACCTGGATATATTTCCCTAGTTAGGAATCTTCACTTGTGTTATTTATCAGGATTAAGGCTTCCTTATTTCATTAAATACTAGGGCACCATGAGCATCAATCAAGGAGGCTTAAGGCTTCATCTTATTTTCCAACCAACAATCATCCATGTATCAAATGCTAGATTTTTTATCAATGTATATGGTTATTGCTATGGCATTTTCACCTAGGAAAGAACATCATGAGGCTAGGGCATGCCATCAAGGATCATTATAAATATCCCTAGGGTTGAATTTATTAATGGATTTACCTCATATTGATTTAAGTGGCATATGCACATAGGAATTTCTTCTAGGGTTTGTATGAAGTTATGGCTAACTTCATGAAAGGGTTATTCATGCATCACAAGAATATTTTCCATTTCAACAATGCAATATTGACAACAATGAAAACTTAGACCAACAATCTCCTTGTTTGTCATTGATGGCAATATTCTTTCCCTCTCAACATTCTCTCCCCCTTTGACATCAATGGCAAATGGAGTGCCCATGTACTCCCCCTATCAAGTTGCTTCTTGACATGCTGCTCCATCGTACTTTCTTCATAGATGATAATTCTCCATGATAGATATGTTTCTCCCCCTTCCATAGTGCTCTTATTTAATGTACTTTCTCCCCCCAAGCCTTTGCATGCCTTCATGGAAATGGATGAGGAAGATGATCAACCAACTCCCCCTGCTTGCATAAACTCCTCTAGCTCTTCTTTTTTGCTTTAGACAATAAAGATTGCTTGCTTTGTGATTAAGTGGAAGACATCTTCAAAAATGGTCCAATAGATGAGTAAAGGATTATGTTCTTCAATGGATTTTCTCTCGAGAGATGATCTATAAAAAAATGATTGTCCATGTGTGACTCATCAATGATTTCATAGGGTTATTCACGGATAGATTTTGCAAAAATGGTCAAGAATCACAAGCTCCCCCTAACTGTATGCATGGTCTCCTTTTTGGCAGAGCCTCATCATCAAAAACTTGGAATATCATATTTGCCAAAGATGTCTTCTTTAAATTAAAACAAACATGTGTTGTTGGCTTGAGTGTTCAAGTGACTTTTAGATCCAATTCGCTTCCTTCTCCATACTTGTGCAACTTTCTTTTCTGGCTTGGTATTCATGGTTTTAGCTTGTTTAGGGACCCAAGTCAAGTTACAATCACGAGCGATATGTCCAATTTTATGGCAATTGAAGCACTCCATCTTGATCATGAATGAGGAAACATGATTTCTTCTTGCAAAGTTGCTTCTAGGGAGCTGAAGGGGCCCATTATATTTGTCCTTGTGGTATGGCCTACAATCCTTTTCCATGTGCCCAAAATTTGTACAAGAATAACAATAACCAAAAAATATACTTTGGTACTGTTAGGGTCCTATAATAATAGAGATCATAATTTTGAATTGATTATGTTAAGTCTTGTAATATTGTACATACCTTTGCTTTATGCAAATGTTTTCCATATTAAAAAATGAAAAGAGGATGTCCTAAAAGAGAAATCAAAGGACCAAAAGAAAGAAAGATAAAAAATGATACAAAATATGAATCCCACAAAAAGAAACAAAAAGAAATTCTGAAAGTGTTGCACATTCAAATGCCACTACTCTTAGTTTACATTTATTTGACAATAAAATTGTATGCAGTTTGTCCAAAATGCCACAATTCATGATGATCATACAGTTTAATCTTGATTCGTTCATACCTTTAAATTTCATGTCATGATAGTTAGTGAATAAAGATCCGACCAAACCATTTAATCTTGGCAGATCAGTAGTTAGGTAGAGAATACAATGAGCTCATAAATTTAATCTGAGCCATTGGAAGATATAAGGTTATAAATAGATTAGTTTTCTTATCAAAATAAAATAAAAGAGTCAGCAAGCTCAAATGCACCCAATAAAGGAAGTAAAAAAATGTTAGGATAAATAAAATGGGTAGGTAGAATACTTTCATAAGTTATGGAAAACATCATTTGGTATACCCCTTGTTACTAATGTCCTTCTAACACCTTCCCCTTGCTAAAAACCCTCTTTCCACTCTTGGAAGTCATTTCCCCTTGTAAAAATCCCTTTCCCCTTATTCTAACCCTTTTCCCTTGTAAAAAAACCCATTTCCATTATTAAAACCCCCTTCCCTTTACTAACTCCGCATTATTCCAATAAAACATGCAAAACCCACTTTTTGCATAGTTTTAAATGCTTAAAATATATTGGGCCCCACTTCATTTAACCCCTCCCCGATATCATTTTAAAACCTATTCCTAGTGTATTTCTAACATCCCGCCATCATATTTCCCGACCCCCTTATGTTATTTTAGCCTATAGTTTATATATTATTTTAAACCCCCAGGTCCCACTTTATTTTAAACCCCTGCTTTCATTTCACTTACCCATCCGCTTTAATACATTTCCCGACATTTTATTAACCTACTGCCTAATATATTTCCTAACCCCCACTATATTAATCCCCTGACCCACTTATATTAAAACTTTTCACATATCTTTTTACCGGACCCCACCTGTAAGAACCCGCAACTCTTCCTACCACCCGTCAACCGTCCGATTGGCACCGCCCAAATCTAATGACTCCCGATCCCTTTCGCACCCCTCAATGTCCGAAATTTAAAACCAATGGGGGGGTGCGAAATGGGTGGTTTCATACCCCTGCTCCCTTACCACACGACACTCCCACAACTTATCGCACCCCCCATCCTAAAACTGCCAAACTGCTTTTTGCGATGCGATAAATTGCCAGACCACCTTTCACGCCTTGCGATCAAATGACCATTGTTTTAAAAATAATCCCCCGTGCCATTGCGATAAGCCCAACGTACAAAAGTGATAAAACCTTGCTTAAACCGTTATTTCCCTATTCTCTGTTGAAATTGCAAAAAGACCAAAAAACCTTTACCGATCAAGTTTGAAGCCATTGTCGACCAGGATTGAACCCTGCTACCTCCTGGAATTTTGCAGACCAAATTCAACCATTTTCCAGGTAATTCTAAAGTACATGAAACCATTAATTGGGCACAAAAAGTAATAATTGAACAAATTAATGGCTTCCCAGAGCATTATTTCCGTAAACCCTTTGCAACCACCTGCGGTAGATGTTGACCACACCCCTTTGGCCGATAAGGACTTCAAGATTAGTGATACTATGACTGAGTTCAACTTTTTAGAGCTCCACTATTTTAGCTATGATGAATTTATTGACCAAGTAGATGATATTCATCTGTGGGATTCAAATTTGCCGAACTTCATGTTCCCACAGACCTTTCAGTATCCTAGAACTCATCAAATTATTCCAAGTAAGCTATTTACGCAATGAAAGAGCTTTAGTTACCCCAAATCAAGAAATCCTTTTTACAATCACTGCTCAATCCATAAATCAAATGTTGCAGATTCAACCACAACTTGATGAAGTGCCCTTATCCATTGAAACCCTTACTGAACTCTACTTAAAGCTGGACTTTCCTAAAAGATTCCAAATCTTTCAAATTTTCCTCCCTCCATCAGTAGAAACCCTTAAAAGCAATCCTCCATATTCAACTTCTATGTTTTCAGAAAGAACTAGGAAGATTTTTACCATGTTGTCATGTATTTTAGGATATTTCACCAATGAACATGTACATGCACCTATCCTTTGTTTCCTATCCATATTTTTCCCAGGTCAGCCTCCAACTACAACCTTCAACTTTGCCCAATACCTAGCAGATGCAATCCATGATCAGCTAGTCAAATTACCAGAAGGAGTATTTAAATACTCCTCAGTTTTGTTCCATATGTTTTTATATTTCCAATCAGAAAGGTTTGCAGTTAGCCTCCAAAAACTGGACACAGAGGGTAATCCTCAATTTGTTGTCTTTTGGACATCCTTGATAAAAAGGGATTCCACTGAATTCAGCTCCAAAGAATTCATTGATTCACTTGTTTATCTAGTAGTTAATATGCTAAGTAGTAGCATTCAACCTAGAATCAATGAAGAGATAAAGAAGGTGTTACAGTTGTCAGATCAAAGTAAAACAGGAGACTGGTATTTATACCATAATCATACAAAAATTAAACTGTATGGAAGCCAGATTACTCCATACAATCTTCCCAAATACCTCCCAATGAAGATATTTGGATTAGAATACATCAGACAAATCCTAAATTTAGATGAAGTCAATTTTGTGTCAGCTAAAAGGAAGACTCAATTCAAGATTAAGAACCAGCTAGGGCCTTTTATATGTAATAGAAGGAATGCTGTACAACAAGCAGACAAATTTTTACAGGAGTTTAGGTTCAGTAGCAGTTTCAAATGGCAATATGACCCATTAGGTGTCATAACTAAGTTAAGGGTCAAATTCAAATTGACCCCTTTCATTCATGAGTCAAAACCTGAAGTTGAAAAGTATTCCAACCAGTTAGAGTGGTTGGAAAATACTTTACAAGAGGTGAAGAAGCAGGTTGATACTAGTTCCATCCTGTTTAATCCAGCCCCACAGGACAAAAATTCAAAGAGGGCAAGAGAGGAAGGCTCTTATTCTGTAGAGACTACTTCTGGAACCAAATTCAAGCTTATGTCTAGGAAAAAGGAAAAAATAAATCCGGTGATAGAGCATGAAGAGATAGTTGATATAGCTGAAACCATTGAGACAGATATTGTTGTCAGAGATGATGCACCTCCAACAATTTAAGAAGAAACACAACTACCATCAACTTCTAGTGCACAAATCATTCAGAAACAGAACAATGCAGAGGTTTCATCATCTAGCAAACCAGTGGAGAAAGAGAAAGATATAATGGAAAAATACAAAGAAATCAAAATCAGGAATGAAGCATTGAAATCCGTAACTTATGCCCAGTACTGGAAGAAAACTCCCAATGACCATAATAGATTGCTATTAGCATTTGACTACAAAACAAGAAAGTTTCAAATGACATTTTTAGAGCCAACAATGCAGGCCCCAAAATCATCAGAAGATTATAAGAAGACAACCTTTGGAGTTCTTGCCAAAGATGTGCACCCAATAGACCAGATTGCGTTTCACAAATAGGCAGGAGAAAGGTTCTATTCCACCATGACACACAAAGCTTTAAGTGTACACAAATTACATAATTCTCTAGAAAATATAAGGACACAGTTAAAGTTAGAGAAAGCTTCTTCACAAGCAAAGGATAACAGGATAAAGTCACTTGAGGATTTGGTAATGGAAGTTGGATATAATCCAAAAGATATCAAAGCATCAGAAGAGCTTATCAAGAAGAAGAATGTAGACATAGCTGCATTGAAGAAACAGTTGAAGTTACCAGATACATAGCATCCACAAACCAAAGAGGTTTTGGAAAATGAAAATAAAAATGATGAAGTGATGAATCTCATCATTCAGTTGACAGCTCAATTGAAAGAGATGAAAACTGAAATGGACAAACTTGTGCAGGAAAAGCAAGCCAGCATGGAAGCAATTCCCATTACTGCCATTCCTATAACTTCTACATCAACACCATTGGCTACAACAACTCCAGTATCAACATCAGTTCCAGCTACTACACCAGCAATAGCAGCAGTAGTACCAATAGCCCATCCCACTGATGAGGCCAACAAATTGATCAAGGCAATGAAAGATATGTCAATTCAAACTACTAAGATCAATAAGCTCAAAGAAAAAGTAAAAAGTTTAGAAGATGAAAAGAAATTGGCTCAAGTAATGCATAAAGCTGAAACACATAAATCCAACAGATTGAATGACAAAATCCATAAATTAGAAAAGGAATTGACATTAGCAGAGCCCTTAGCCTAGGCAAAACAACAATTGTGGGCCAATATCATTAACTTTGTTAATGATATTTGGCCTTCTATATAGGTTATTTTTGAACAAAAGGACTTGATAAAGGAAGCAGGTAATGTAATTCAGAATGTCAAAGAAGATCCTGGGAAGAAACTAGAGGAAGAATCAGAGATAGTAAAATTAAAATAGTTAATAGCAATTTTTAAATAATCATCAATAAGTAACAAACTATATTACATTGATATATATAGATAATTATTATTAATTAAAACAATATTACTGAATACAATTATTCGTTTAAATAATTTAATAATTTTTAGATAATAATTATTTATTTAAATTAAAAGATATTAATTAATTAATTAATAATATTACTTCAATAATTAAAACGAACTAACAAATTTAGAGTGATTAATTAAAAAATATATTAATTAATTAAATAATATTTCTTTAATAATTTTCCTTTCCTTCCATCATTAAAGGTCGACTTCCTAGTTTCCATCTGTTCATTTTCATTCTCCTTCATTTATACCCGAGGATGAGATCTGACAAAACTCATTGATCTATCTTGATGATGAACCACAAAGGATTGGTTCGAACGTCGATTCTAACAAAAAATGATGCGATAAATACAAAAGATTCTACACACAATACAAGTCGCAAAAGCCTCAAATCAACGATAATAAAATTCCAGAATTCTACAAACAAGCAGGAATTAGAAGAACTTGGGATAAGTGACAGAACATAAACTATCTTAGAGGTGAAGAAAGTGATTTCCAAGAGAAATATGAAGACACAACTTGAAGACAAATGTCATACTATGGAGCTTGCAGTGAACAGATTTATGAACAAGTTTAATGTTTTACGACAAAAAAGGTCTGCCTAATCCATTAGTGATCAATGATAAACTAATGAGGCATGAAAATTATGATAAAAAGATAAGGGAAGTAGCCAAATAAACTTGCAGCAGTTCTTCATTAAAAGGCATTCCCACAGGCAAAGTTCTCTTTCAAATTTTTGAAAATCTTTTTTTACCTCCAGCATGAGGTAAATCACCTTTTTGTAAACAAGCCTACATTTTCCAAGTATACTGAGGCAGATGAGATTTACCGGAGGATGGTGAAAATCAAACTTCCAGATGAAGAAACATGGGAAAAATGGTGTGATTTACTGTGACAGGTTGAAGAAAATAAAGGTAAAAGAAAGACAAGTTAAAGAGCAAACAGAGCAGTTAGGTGAAAGAACGCACATGTTAAAGAGTAAACAGATGAAAGACAGATGAAGAAGACATTGTGAAAGGCAAGACAACGTGAGAGAGACAAACAACAAACAACAAATCAAATAAAACAGGGACAACTTGCAGTTAGTTAATAGGTGTCTCTATCTTCTTGCATGAAGATATTTTTTTTCGTTGAATAAATCCTAAATTAGTTGATAGGATATTTTGTAAAGTGTTGTATAAATACTTCTTCATTCGACATATCAAAGGTCGATTAAGTGTGGATTTCTATATATTTCTATCGCTAATTGATCTATTTACCTAAGGGTTATTGTAATCATTTCCAGTTGACAGACAAGATAAGTAATAAAGGCATTTCTTTACAGGATTCAAGTGTTGAGCTATCTCAGTGAAGTATATTTCAATTGTTCATGTTATTTTCTTAAGTATTCCATAAATTTGCATGTTTTCTAAATTTAAATGTTATAGCATGAATTTTATTGCAGAACTTGTTTAAATACACTCTGTTTTGAATTGTTATCCATTTTTATGTTTTCTTATGATATCTAGTTAAGAGAATCCTTAATTTATCTCTGATCACGATTGACCTCCTTCACCTTTCTTTATTATCTAGTTTAAGGAATTCTTAACTGCTCCTTGATCTCGATTGAAAACCACTTCACCATTCAACCTTAAGATCTGATTTTGCTCAGCTAAACTGCCCTGTAACACTTCCTTTATAATTTGATCCTATTATGTTTTAAAAGCATATTGACTCCATAGCCCAATGGAAAAAGGAAAAGCATCTATCCATTTGAATCATTAGTTCCATTAATCAACCAACCAATCAATCAAAACAAACCCAATCAAGCATATATAACTAGCCTAAAATATATTAAATCAACAAAGTTAAATCATTAAGAGAGAGCCCTCTCTGAGCATTAGGAAGGCTAGATCCTAATCTCCAAAAGTGGTTGATAGTTACCTCTGATATTTCTTTTTAACACCTAGAACAACCCTTGGGAAATTTCAGAGTGATAACATATAAGTGACCATACTGGGAAAATCAGTCCCTAGTTTAAACAGATCTTAAAATAAACAAATTTTCTCATTTTTTGCATTAGGATTTGAAAGGGTTGTTAAAAATTATCATTGAAAGTTAAAATTCTGGCTTTTAAAAGAACATATTATACCAGGTCTCATCCTGATCCACAACCTGCTACAATTGTTGATGATCCTGACAGAATTTTAAGAAAACCTAAAAAAGTAGAAAGTCTAGGAAGTAGTAATCAGTTAATCAAATCAAATTCACTTCCTAAAGAGTTATCAGGCATATAAGATATTCAATCTGATTTTGTCATTTGAGAATTCTTTATTTAGAACTAAATATGAAAACTCAATCTATGATATTGTAATAAATCCCAATTTTATTCAATTTATTAAATCAAAGAAGGAAACTATACAACTTGATTTAGATCAACAGGTTCTAGAAACTTTTGATAAACTTGATGTTTTGACCTCAACTTTGATTAAATATATAGACAAAGCCTATCTTCAACAATCAGTTGAATTAGCTTCCCTAACTGCTGCTACCCCTAAGTTTTCTACCATTCCTTATGAAACTATAAATACATATTTATTTAGTACCACCTCATCTATAATATCCACCACAGTTCATTCCAAATAACCATTTATACCTAAGCTTCCACTCCAACCTAAAGTTCCAAGTACATCTTCTAGCATTCCAAGTACATCTTCAAACACTTCAAGTTCATCTTCAAGCACTTCAAGCTCATCTCCAAGAACTTCAAGTTCATCTCCAAGCACCACTACTTTACCTCCCAGTCAAGTTAGCATCTTAGCCATGGTAGCCAGATATGCCCCTTTGGCCTGACAAGCCCCTTTACATGCCATGCCACATGATTACCAGAGTAATTTTTTTTAGTTTGATGGTACTGGTCAGTATACTGCTCAATAACATGTAAATAAAATGACTGATTATTTTGAGTTACATGAAGTTGATGAGGATGATGTTCAAATAAGATTATTTTCACAAACACTAGCAGGAGATGTTAAAAAATGGTTTAAAGCTTTACTTGCTGGTCATATTGTTGATTTAGATGTTTTCCATAGATTGTTTATCAATAGATGGGAAAGAAAGAAAAAACTTCTCCAGATATTATCTGAATATGAGAACATTAGAAGAGCTCCTAATGAATCTATTCAAGATTACTGTATTAGGTTTAACAACATTTATAATGAAATTCCAACAAATATCAAACCTCCACCAGATTTGGCCCTAATCAAATTTCCAGATGGTTTTGAGATTGATATGTCCTATCAGTTGAGAGAAAGAAACCTTGAAACTTTAGAACAGATGCAAATTAATGCAATTAGTATAGAAGCTAATTTAATAGCTAAAAGAGCAAGGATGAGGAATGAAAGGAGAGTGACCATTAATGAAGCAACATCCACTTCAGATGTTAAGATAGTTAGTTTAACTAAAAGTATGGAAAGACTAATGGATACATTAGAGAACGTGGAAGAAAACCTCAGTGGGAAAATCAACAAGGTCTCCAAATTAGAAACCCCAACTTTAAGAAAAATCCCAATACTGGTAAATCAAGAGAAGTTGTCCCCGATCAACAGATTAGACCACCTTTCCAAGAAAACTATGCTGAAAGTTCACAATGAAATGAAGAAGACTAGGACACCCAGATAAACTTGATGGGAATAAACGATGAAAATACCATTTTTCTCACCTAGGAAGAACAAGAGTTGTACATGTTACAACAATTTCAATTACAATTTGGAGACTCCTTTGGCTATAAACAAGGCTATGAATTTGCTATCTACGAAGTTCATAAACAATATAGCCTTAGAAGCAAAAAGAACACAGAAGTTCCTACTAAGAAATCAATCCAAACCAAAACCAAGAAAACAGTAGAAGCTCCTGTGACCAAATCTCTACAAATTCTTCCTAGAGAAACTCAGAAAACTTACAACCCAATGATTATAGACATCACATCAACTGCTACTCAAACTTCAACTTCTATTAAAACTTCAACTGCTACTCAAACTGTTCTAGACAAGAAAATTGAAAACAAAACAGTGGAAACACAAACTGAATTACCAACTGTTGATAAAAAAGACAAAAACACACAAACTATGATTGGTAAAGAAGAAATCATTCAGTTAGGAAAAACTCAAATACCATTTAATATCCAAATTGAGATAGCCAAATTGAAAATACCAGTTCCTTTAACAGAGTTGGTGAAAATGATTCATACAAAGCCCAAATCACTGAAACACTAAACATAGGTGAAGTCGAAGACACTATTAACCTCAATGATGATCAACTAGAGTTATTATTTAGTCCTGAAGTTAATGGCAAACATCAACAAGGAGGTGTCCCTCCATTCTACATTAGCTTGAACATTCATGATAAAATCTTACACAATGCTATGTTAGGTTAAGGAGCATCTCATAAGTTAATTCCTAAAGGAGTCATGGAAAAATTGAATTTAGACATCACCAGACCATACAAATACTTGTTCTCCTTTGATTCTAGTCAAGTCAAATGCCTTGGCCTGATAAAAGATCTATGTGTGACTCTAGTCCAGTGCCCAACAAAGAGTATTGTTATGGATATTGTAGTGGCTAATATTCCACCAAAATATGGTATGTTATTATCTCGCTCATGTGGAGCAAAATTACAGGGATCGCTACAATTAGACATGTCATATGCTACCATTTCTGTATTTGGTCAGCAAAGGAAAATATATAGAGAAAATTTGATGAAATTCATGGTCAGTAGTGCAGAAAAAACACAGAATTATCCTATCTATTCTATGCATTCTGATATGGATTCATTTATCTTATGTAATTCAGAAATTGGCAAAGATAAAATCACAGCTGTAGAACAAAAATACAAAGAATTGATAGTGATAATATAACTCATGAGTCTACGTGGCATTTAGATTTTGATGGCTCTATAAATAGATTAGGAGCAGGAGCTGGAGTATGGATTTACAATTTAGAGAATGATCATTCAAAAGGACATGCTTTCAGGTTAAATTTCAAATGCACTAATAACATGGAAGAATACTAACCATTAGTGTTAGGACTGAAAATTGTAAGAAAACTTGGAGCCAAAAGAGTTTCTGTCATGGGAGACTCAGAACTTATCATAAAAAAAATCAAGGGAGAGTATCTTGTTAATAATCCTAGACTTAGCCAATACAGAGAAACCATACTAGACTTGATAAATTGTTTTCTTGAAACTGACTTTGCTGTTATTCCAAGAAAGAAGAATATGAAAGCTCATAGTTTGGCCACTTTTGCCAGCACATGCAGATTACCTTTTCAGCCAAATCATCAGTACACAGCTGAGGTAAGACATAGACCAACCATACCTGGTAATTTGAAGTATTGGCAAATCTTTTCACAAGACTCATAAATTTATAATATCATGAATGCTAAGGGAGAATTTCAAAACTGTAATATAGATACTGACTGTACATTAGATTATACTATAAATAACAAGATATATGTAAATGATGTAGATAAGACTGAACCAACTAGGTTCACTAAAGTAGAAATAGAAAAATTAGAAATAGTAGAAATAAAGGAATTAACCAATGATGAATTAGAAATTTTAAACCTTAAATAGAACATTTTGCCTAAGGTATTAGCCCCATTAGAAGATATTTTTGACTCCAATGATGTAGCTAGAAAACCGAAAATGGAGCCTTTAAGGTAAGATATAGAAGAATACAATATAGGAACAGAAGAAAATCCCAAACTTGTCAAGATATCTAAGAAATTACCTCTAGCTGAAAAGCTGAAGTACATTATCTTGTTTAAAGAATTCCAAGACATTTTTTCCTGGAGTTATGATGACCTCAAGTCTTATGATACTAGTATTATCCAACATAAAATACCAATAAAAGAAAATCAGAAGCCCTTTAAACAAAAGATTAGGAGAATTAACCCTGTTCTTATGCCATTGATAGAAAAAGAAGTTAAAAGGATGTATGAGGCTCAAATCATAACACCCATTAGATATTCTGATTGAGTCTCTAATTTAGTCCCCACTAGAAAGAAAACAGGAGAAATCAGACTCTGTGTTGATTTCAGAAACTTAAACAAAGTCTCATTAAAGGATAACTATCCTCTCCCTAAAATGGACCATATTTTACAGAGGGTAGTAGGGTCATCCAGAATTTCATTACTTGATGGATTTTCTGGATGCAACCAAATCCTAGTCCAACCTGAAGATCAAACAAAGACTGCATTTACCACTCCCTAGGGAACTTTCATGTACTTGAAAATTCCCTTTGGACTGATGAATGCTGGAGCAACATTCCAAAGAGATATGGACATAGCTTTTGCAAAGGAAATCCATGACTTTCTAGTCATTTACCTGTTGAAAAGTGTAACTAGGTCGGTCTTCATATTGACTATGTAATTATGGATTTATGTAAAGTAGAAGACAAAGATAATAAAATGAATTTTGTACTTGATTCATGGGTTTCATAAGAAAAAGTTTATTATAGGTTAGTAGACTTCTTCTTGATGTTTATCTAGGTTTTTGTCTTCTAGATATAAATGTAATAAGTGTCATATATATGAAGGATAGAGTCAAAAGAAATGCTCCAAGACCTTGTCCTAGAAAACTATGGAAGAAAGGCTCTAACAACCCTCAAGATAGCTCTCCTTCAAACGCTGGAAAAGATGTAATATAGTTGGCACTATATGTAGTGAGAAGTTGATCTCATAACAATCATGCCGACTCCCAAAATAGTCAAATCGGTTCACATGTTAGGTTGGCTTATATACAGGGGAAAACAACTATATATACCCTAGAAAACCTCGCAGAAATTACAGAAGATTTTCCGACATCAACTGAACTGCAGTGCAGATTTAGGTGCAGCAAATGCAGTGTGGATTTAGGTGCAACAACTGCAGTGCAGATTTATGTGCAACAACTACAATGCGGAGGTGCAACAAGAGAAGTGCGGATCACTATGATTTAATGCGGATACATCTGTGATTGACATGAAGTTTTGAAAGGATAAAAATGCGGGCCAAGGACAAATTTTAATGCGGATACATTTGAGGTAAGGAAAATGTGATGAAGTCTGGTTAAATGCAGAAATAAGACAGGGTTTAACGAACTAGTACATACAATATCTATCTATGTTTGAAGCTGGCTTAAGACATAAATCTATGCAGAATTAAGATAGAGAACTAGTACATGAATATATGAGATGTAGAACATGGTGTAACCTAGATGTAGTGTGAAGTTAAGGAAGTAATGAACTATGCTAAATTACTGTGAAAATATGCAGTCAATCTGAAGTAAGATGTGGATCCAGTAAAGTGATATGCACTTGTAAGTACAAGTATGAAAGGAAGGTATCCTCAGTAAAAAAAATAAATGTATGTCTAGTGAATATGAAACAAGAAGAAATGTTTTGGTGAACAAAGACGAAATCAAGAAAGATTGAATTAGAGACCGAGTTCTCTAAGGTCAGTGAAGGTCAGTGTAAGTTGGCGCAGAAATGAAGGATCAACGTTGGAGACAGACAAAGAAGAAATGACAAGGTTTTGGATGCATATATATATATATATATATATATATATATATATATATATATATATATGTATGTCAAGGGTCTGAGTTTGGTCATGGTACTTGTCATTTGAAAATCTATAAGAAGAATTTCTCATGGGTTTTCCCCTCCAAGAGGGAGAGGTTTTTGCCCTGGCTCTAGGAGCCTAATTCTTGTGTCCTGTGCATTTTGATAATTAACTTGATGAAAGACTAAATAAGTGAAAGAAGAGAATACATAAGTAACTCAAGTAAGCTCACAAGTAATTATCAAGAAGAGAATTCGAATTAATCATCAACCCTCAAAATTATCAACATTACCTAGATGATATCACAGTGTTTTCCAAAATAGATAATGAAAATCTAGATCATTTGAGAAGAGTTTTCATAAAATGTAGAAAGTTTGGTATATCCTTGAATCCTAAAAAGACACTCTTTGGATTAGAAGAAGGAAAACTCCTGGGACACATTATTTCAAAAAAGGGCATTAGAATTGATCCAGCTAGAATAGAAGAAATCTTAAATACCAATCATCTTAGAAACATTATAGAATTGCAAGCATTTCCAGGAAAAATATTTTTTCTTAGAAGATTCATCTCTAACTTAGCATAGTTACTTAGAAATTTAAACAGCATGTTGAAAAAAGATTCAATATCTAAATGGACAGTAGAGGCTAAGTAGTCTTTTGAAGCAGTCAAAGAAGCACTTACTAAAACACCTGTCTTAATAAGTCCTAATTTCAAAAAAGATTTCATAATTTTTTTCATTTTCTTCAGAACACACCATTGCAACAGTCTTGTTGCAAAAGAAT
Organism: Pinus albicaulis; assembly: GCA_034641835.2. Taxonomy (NCBI): domain Eukaryota; kingdom Viridiplantae; phylum Streptophyta; class Pinopsida; order Pinales; family Pinaceae; genus Pinus; species Pinus albicaulis. Next base: position 561,832,734 of record CM076582.1, read on the forward strand.
GATGAGGGTTATGAACAACCCATTGCTTTCTTCAGTAAAACTTTGAGAGATGCAACACTAAAGTATAATATCATGGAAAAACAAGCCCTTGCTTTAGTGAAAGCCATAAAATATTTCAGAGTATAAATTCTATACTCTGATATAATTGCATATGTTCCAAACTCTGTTGTAAAGGACATTCTAACTCAGAATGGGCCTGATGGAAAAAGAGGCAAATGGATTGCCACAATACTAGAATATGACATTGAAATCAAGCCTACAAAATTAATCAAAGGCCAAGGTTAGCCAAACTCATGGCTGAATCGAATTGTCAGGCCTTAGATATAAATTTCATTGTTGCCCTAGATGATCAAGAAGAGATGGCGACTCCACAAATTAGTGAAGCTTTATAGATTCACCCTGTTATGCAGACCTTATATTTGTTTTATTCAACTTACAAGCTCCTCCTGGTTATCTAGAACTAAAGGTAGATTCTTAAAAATGCAAGAAATGAAATATTGTATCTTAGATAATGCTTTATTTTGGAAAGATCATGGTGGCATCCTATTAAATTGTTTATTAAAAGATGAAGCTGACAAAGTAATGCAGGAATTTCATGTAGGAGATTGTGGAGGACACCTCTACTGGAAAACAACTGCTAACAAAATTTGAGGGCAGGTTTTTACTGGCCCACTCTTTTTGCAAATGTCAGAAAATATGTGACCTCCTGTTAAAAATATAAAATATTTGAGGGGAAGAAGAAACTCTTACCATTACCCCTCAAACCTATTTCATTAGAAATTCCTTTTCAACAATGGGGTTTAGACTTCATTGGTGAAATTCACCCACCCTTCTCTGTCCATCATAAATGGATATTGACAGCCACTGATTACTTTATCAAGTGGATAGAAGCCATCCCTTCTAGACAAGCCACAGACTCTGTCATTATTTCATTTCTTGAGAACAACATCCTTTCTAGACTTGGATACTGACAAAAGCTCATTACTGATAATGATGTTGCCTTCAAATCCAAGAAAATGGTAGACTTTTGTAGCAGATACCATATCACCCTAGGCCATTTCACTGCCTATTACCCTTAAGGTAATGGACTAGCAGAATCCTCAAACAAAATCCTAGTCAACAACATCAAGAAAATATTAGAAGATAACAAGAAAACCTGGAATAAAAGGTTGGTTAATACCTTATGGGCAGACAAACTAACTACATAGAAATATATTGGTACATCTCCCTATCAATTGGTATATGGGATGGATGTTGTTTTTCCATCTTCATTAGGAGTGCCAATGATGAAAATGATTTAAGAGCTGCAAGTAGAACCAAATGATATCCAAAGGAGGATAAATCAAACAATTCATTTGCAGCAAACCAGGGAAGAAGTTTATATCAAATCTCAAGTAATTCAAGACAAAATCAAAAAGATCTTTGATAAGAAAACTAAAGCATATGATTTCTTCATAGGTGATCAAGTAATCAAATGGGATTCCAGAAGAGAAGAAAAAGGAAAACATGGGAAATTTTACTTTCTCTGGAAGGGCCCATACATCATTTATGGTTATAGAGGCAACAATGCATTTTTCTTGAAGGAGTTAGATGGAACAGATCTACCAGGTCGACCAGTCAATGGTATAATATCAAAGAACTATTTTTCACTAGATTAACCAATAGTTCATTTGTTTTACTTTGCCCATTGTAAATACCATAGCAAAGTTTAGATTGGATTGGATGATTATCTTCTAAAGTTCAGAAGTCGAAGGGAAGGCCCTAAGCTTTAAAAGATATAACATAATATGTTTGAATAAAGGAGATAACAGAAAGCAGTTCCAAGGCAAGCAAAGCCAAAGTTTCAAGGCCACTAATCACAAAGTTCTTGGAATCTCACCTGGAGATGCCATCCCCAAGTGGAGTCACTGTTAGGGTCCTATAATATTAGGGTTCATAATTTTGAATTGACTATGTTAAGTCTTGTATTATTGTACATACCTTTTCTTCCTACAAATTTTTTCCATATTAAAAAATGAAAAGAGGGTATGTCCTAAAAGAAAAATCAAAGGACTAAAATAAAGAAAGATAAAAAATGATACAAAATATGAACCCCACAAAAAGAAGAAAAAATAAATTATGAAAGTGTTGCACATTCAAATGCCATTACTCTTAGTTTAATTTTCTTTGACAATAAAATTGTGTGCAACTTGTCCAAAATGCCACAATTCATGATGATCATAAAATTTAATCTTGATTCATTCATACCTTTAAATTTCATGTCATGATAGTTAGTGAATAAATATTTGACCAAACCATTTAATCTTAGCAGATCAATAGTTAGGTAGAGAATAAAATAAGCACATAAGTTTAATTTAAGCCATTGGAAGATATAAGGTTAGAAATATATTAGTTTTCTTATCAAAATAAAATAAAAGGGTCAGCAAGCTCAAATGTACGCAATAAAGGAAGCAAAAAATGTTAGGATAAATAAAATGGGTAAGTAGAATACTTTCACAAGTTATGGAAATCATCATTTGGTTTACCCCTTGTTAATAATGTCCTTCGAACACTTTCCCCTTGCTAAAAACCCTCTTTCGACTCTTGGAAGTCATTTCTCCTTGTAAAAATCCCTTTCCCTTTGATAATATCCCTTTCCCTTTACTCTAACCCTTTTCCCTCGTAAAAAAACCCATTTCCATTATTAAAACCCCCTTCCCTTTACTAACTCTGCATTATTACAATAAAACATGCAAAACCCACTTTTTGCATAGTTTTAAATGCTTAAAATATGTCGGGCCCCACTTCATTAAACCCCTCCCTGATATCATTTTAAAACCTATTCCTAGTGTATTTCTAACATCCCGCCATCATATTTCCTGACCCCTTATGTTATTTTAGCCTATAGTTTATATATTATTTTAACCACCCCCCATTTCATTTATTTCCAAAGTCCATTTCATATAATCCCCGGGTCCCACCCAGCTTTCATTTCACTTACCCTTCCACTTTAATACATTTCCTGACATTTTATTAACCTACTGCCTAATATTTTTTTTAATCCCCATTATATTAATCCCCCGAACCACTTATATTAAAACCTTCTGCATATATTTTTACCCGACCCCACCTGTAAGAACCCACAACTCATCCTACCACCCTTCAACCATCTGATTGGCGCCACCCAAATCCAATGACTCCCAATCCCTTTCGCAACCCTCAATGTCCGAAATTTAAAACCAATGGTGGGGTGAAAAATGGGTGGTTTCAAACCCCACTCCCTTACCATGTGCCACTCCCACAGCTTATCACACCCCTCCATCCTAAAACCACCAAACTTATTTTTACGGTGCGATAAAATGCTAGACCACCTTCCATGCCTTGCGATCAAACCACCATTGTTTTAAAAATAAGCCCCTGTGCCATTGTGATAAGCCCAACGTTCAAAAGTGATAGAACCCTGCTTAAATCGTTATTTGCCTATTCTCTGTTGAAATTGTGAAAATACCAAAAAACCTTTACCGACCAAGTTTGAAGCCATTACCGAATAGGATTGAACCCTGCTACCACGTGGACTTCTGCAGACCAAATTCAACCATTTTCCAAGTAATTCTAAAGTACGTGAAACCATTAATTGAGCACAGAAAGTAATAATTGAACAAATTAATGGCTTCCTAGAGCATTATTTCTATAAACCCTATGCAACCACCTGTGGTAGATGTTGACCACACCCCTTTGGTCGATAAGGACTTCAAGATTAATGATACTGTGACTGAGTTCAACCTTTTAGAGCTCCACTGTTGGAGCCATGATAAATTTATTGACCAAGCAGATGATATTCATCTATGCAATTAAAATTTGCCCAAATTCATATTCCCATAGACCTTTGAGTTCCCAGAACTCATCAAATTATGCCAAGTAAGCTATTTACCCAATGAAAGAGATTTAGTTACCCCAAACTAAGAAATCATTTTTACAGTCACTGCTCAATCCATAAATCAAATGTTGTAGATTCAACCACAACCTGATGAAGTGACATTATCCATTGAAACCCTTATTGAACTCTACTTAAAGTTGGACTTTTCTAAAAGATTCCAAATCTTTCAAACTTTCCTCCCTCCATCGGTAGAATCCCCTAAAAGAAATCCTCCTTATTCACCTTCCATGTTTTCAGAAAGAACCAGGCAGATTGTTACCATGCTATCATGTATTTTAGGATATTTCACTGATGAACATGTAGATGCATCTATCCTTGGTTTCTTATCCATCTTTTGCCCAGGTCAGCCTCCAGCTACAACCTTCAACTTTGCCCAATACCTAGCAGATGCAATCCATGATCAAATAGTTAAATTAATAGAAGAATGAATATTCAAATACTCCTTTGTTTTTTTCCATATGTTTTTATATTTGTAATCAGAAAGGTTTGCAGTTAGCCTCCAAAAAATGGACACAGAGGGTAATCCCCAATCTGTTGTCTTTTGGACATCTTTGATCAGAAGGGATTCCACTGAATTCAACTTCAAAAAATTCATTGATTCATTTGTTTATCCAGTAGTTAATATGCTAATCAGTAGCATTCAACCTAGAATCACTGAAGAGATAAAGAAGGTGTTACAGTTGTCAAATCAAAGTAAAACAAGAGACTGGTATTTATACTAGAATGATACAAAAATTAGAGTGTATGAAAGCCAACTTACTCCATACAAGCTCCCCAAATACCTCCCAATGAGGATATTTGCATTATAATACCTTAGACAAATCCTAATTTAAGATGAAGTCAATTTCCCATCAGCTAAAAAGAAGACTCAATTCAAGATTAAGAACCAGCTAGGGCCTTTTATATGTAATAGCAGGAATGTTGGACAACAAACAAACAAATTTTTATAGGAGTTTAAGTTTAGTAGCAGTTTCAAATGGAAATATGACCCCTTAGGTGTCATAAGTAAGTTAAGGGTCAAATTCAAATTGACCCCTTTCATTCATGAGTCAAAACCTGAAGTTGAAAAGTATTCCAACCAGTTAGAGTGGTTGGAAAATAATTTACAAGAGGTGGAGAAGCAGGCTGATACTAGTTCCATCTTGCTTACTCCAGCCCCACATGACATAAATTCAAAGAGGGAAAGAGAGGAAGGCTCTTATTCTACAGAGACTACTTTTGAAACCAAATTCAAGCTTATGTATAGGAAAAAGGAAAAACTAAATCCAGTGATAAAGCAGGAAGAGATAGTTGATACAGTTGAAACCATTGAGACATATATTATTGTTAGAGATGATGCACCTCCAACAATTTCAGAAGAAACACAACTACCATCAACCTCCAGTGCACAAATCATTCAAAAACAGAATAGTGCAGAGGTTTCATCATCTATAAAACTAGTGGGGAAAGAGAAATATATAATAGAAAAATACAAAGAAATCAAAATTAGGAATGAAGCATTGAAAGCTATAACTTATGCCCAGTACTGGAGGCAAACTCCCAGTGACCAGAATATATTTTTATCAACAATTGACTACAAAACAAGGAAGATGCAAATGCCATTTTTATAGCCAACAATGCATGCCCCAAAATCACTAGAATATTATAAGAAGATATCCTTTGAAGTTATTTCGAAAGATGTGCACCCAATAGACCAGATTGAGTTTCACAAACAGGCAGGAGAAATGATCTATTCCACCATGACACACAAAGCTTTAAGTGTATAGAAATTATAGAATTCTCTAGAAAATATAAGGACAAAGTTAAGGCTAGAGAAAGCTTATTCACAAGCAAAGGATAACAGGATAAAGTCACTTGAAGATTTGGTAATGGAAGTTAGATATAATCCAAAAGATATCAAAGTAGCAGAGGAGCTTATCAAGAAGAAGAATGCAAACATAGCTGCATTGAAGAAACAACTGAAGTTACCAAATACAGAGCATCCACAAACCAAAGAGGTTTTGGAAAATGAAAATAAAAACGATGAAATGATGAATCTCATCATTCAGTTGACAACTCAATTGAAAGAGATATAAGAAATGGACAAACTTGTGCAGGAAAAGAAATCCAGCATGGAAGTAGTTCCCATTGCTGCCATTCCTATAGCTTCTACATCAGCACCATTGGCTACAGCAGCTCCAGTATCAACATCAGTTCCAGCTACTACACCAACAACAATAACATCAATACCAACAACCCATCCCACTGATGAGGCTAGAAAATTGATCAAGGTAATGAAATATATGTCAATTCAAACTACTGAGATCAATAAGCTCAAATAACATGTAAAAAGTTTAGAAGATGAAAACAAATTGGCTCAAGTAATCCATAAAGCTGAAACACTGAAATCCAACAAATTGAATGAAAAAAACCATAAATTAGAAAAGGAATTGACCTTAGCAGAGCCCTTAGCCCAGGAAAAATTGCAGTTGTGGGCCAATATAATTAAATGATATTTGGCCTTCTATACAGGTTATTTTTGAACAGAAGGACTTGATAAAGGAAGCAGGTAATGCAATTCAGAAAGTCAAAGAAGATCTTGGGAAGAAACCAGAGGAAGCTTCTGAGATAATAAAATTCCCGAATTCTAAAAACAAGCAGGAATTAGAAGAACTTGGGATATGTGACATAACAGAAACTATCTTAGAGGTGAAGAAATTGATTTCCAAGAGAAACCTGATGACACAACTTGAAGACAAATGTCAAACTATGGAGCTTGCAGTGAACATATTTATGAACACGTTTGATGTTTTAAGACAAAAAGGTCTGTCTAATCCATTAGTTATCAATGATAAACTAATGAGGAATGAAGATTATGATAAAAATATAAGGGAAGTAGCCAAATAAACTTCCAACAGTTCTTCATTAAAAGGCATTCCCGCAGACAAAGTGCTCTTTCAAATTTTTGAAAATATCTTTTACCTCCAACATGAGGTAAATCACCTTTTTGTAAACAAGCCTACATTTTCCAAGTATACTTAGGCATATGAGATTTACCGGAGGATGGTGAAAATAAAACTTCCAGATGAAGAAACATGGGATAAATGGTGTGATTCACTGTGATAGGTGAAAGCAAATATAGGTAAAAGAAAGACAAGTTAAAGAGCAAACAGAGCAGTTAGGTGAAAGAACACACAGGTTAAAGAGTAAACAGATGAAAGACAGATGGAGATGACATCGTGAAAGACAAGACAACGTGAAAGAGACAAACATCAAAAAACAAATCAAATAAAACAGGGACAACTTGCAGTTAGTTAATAGGTGTCTCTATCTTCTTGCATGAAGATATTTTATTTTCCTTAAATAAATCCTAAATCAGTTGATAGGATATTCTGTAAAGTGTTGTATAAATAGTTCATAATTCGAAGTATCAAGGGTTGATTAAGGGTGGATTTATGTATATTTATATAGTTGATCGATCTATTTACCTGAGGGTTATTGTAATCATTTTCAGTTGACATACATGACAAGTAATAAAGGCATTTATTTACAGGATTTATGTGTTGAGCTATCTTAGTGAAGTATATTTCAAGTGTTCATGTTCTTTTCTTAAGTATTCCATAAACTTGCATGTTTTCTAAATTTAAATGTTATAACAGGAATTTTATTATAGAACTTGTTTAAATACACTCTGTTTTGAAATATTATCTATTTTTATGTTTTCTTCTGATATCTGGTTTAGAGAATCCTTAATTTCTCCCTGATCTCGATGGACCTCCTTCACCTTCATTATCTGGTTTAAGGAATTCTTAACTGCTCCTTGATCCCGATTGAAAACCACTTCACCATTCAGCCTTAAGATTTGATTTTTCTCAGCTACCCTGCCCTATAACACTTCCTTTATAATTTGATCCTGTTCTGTTTTAAAAGCATATTGACTCCATAGCCCAATGGAAAATGGAAAGGCATCTATCCATCTAAATCATTAATTCCATTAATCAACCAACCAATCAATCAAAACAAACCCAATCAAGCATACATAACTAGCCTAAAATATATTAAATCAAAAAAGTTAAATCATTAAGAGAGAGCCCTCTCTAAGCATTAGGAAGGATAGATCCTAATCTCCAAAAGTGGTTGATAGTTACCTATGATATTTCTTTTTAACACCTAGAACAACCCTTGGGAAATTTCGGAGTGATAACAAGTACCTGGAGGATGGAGATTGTCTTGATGTACTTCCAAAGGCATTCTGTCTTGGTATCCTTTGGTCAAATTGATTGCCTCTTGCATTCTTGACACCATCTGCAAATATTCTTGGAGTAGGGTTTCTTCTAATGCCATCTTGACTCTTCTCCTCGCCTTTTATTGAACTGGGAGCATCAACATTTCTTCCAAGCTTTTCCACATCCTTTTTGTTTGAAGCATCAGGGTTTTCATCATTTTTTCTTGAGGGTTTTCCCGCATAACCAAGACCAGATTTATCGAGGAGAGATATTCGATGACTTAGGATGCCATCTATGGTTTGAGAGCTCTTTAGAATCTTGTTCAAATGATCAAATTATTTTCTTAGGAGATCGATTTCTTCTTTCATCATCTTGCATTCTTCATTCTTCTTCGCTAGATGGTTCTCCATTTCTTCCTTCATTCTTGTTGCTTCACATGATTGGCCCTTAAGTGAGGTGATATCTGATTTTAATTTGAAGATCTCTTCTTCTCTTTATTCAAGTTGGAATACCATGGCATTTATTTCCTTTTCTGCTTCATCGATTTGTCCTTATAGGAGTGCCAAAAATTCCATCACCTTTTCAGCTCCTTGTGCTTGTTTCTTTGCTTCTCCTAGTTGAGATTTAAGGGAGGAGACCTCTTCCTTGTATTGACCAATTTTTTCTTCAAGTTTGTTCAAGTACTTGTGTCTTTGTTCAAGATGGCTTGACAAAGTGTCTTCCTTTTTCTTTGCTTTATCCAATTGATTTTTCATGGATATGACTTCTTCATGATGCCTTTTCTTTTTTTGATGAAATTTCTCCTTAAGCTTGCAATCTCCTTATCTCTTTCTTGTACTTGAAGCTTGAATAGGTTAAATTCCTTCCTTGTCTTTTCAAGGTCATGGTCACCATCTTGTGCTTGGTTCTTGAGCTCCTCTTTTCCTTTTTGAAACTTCTTATCTCTTCTAGGGAAGCTACAAGTTTTTCCATGAGATCTTCTGTGAAGTCCTCTTCCTTTTCTTCATATACTAGGTCTTCTTTGGTATTGATGTCTTCTCTCTTATTTTCAGCTTCCTTAATGGGTTATGGATTTCCTTCTTTCTTTCCATCATCTTCTTGACTAGAGGCCATGATCAAATCTGCTTTTGAGTGAAGATCTTGAAGTTTGTCCCACATATCTTTTGCCGATGAATCTTTTTCCACTTTGGCCTTTATAGGATCTGGTAGCCCACTCAAGATTTCCTTCATCACTCTTGCATTATTTTCCTTGGATTCTTCTCTCATCGCGGGTTCAGTAATCATTCATTCCCAAACTTCAAAACCTTGAGCCATTAATTTTTTTTTCATTCTTGCCTTCCACATTTCGAAGTTTCCATTGAATAATGGAGCTTTCCTAATTTGATTATCTTCTGCTTTCATGGTTGAAGAAGAGACATATTTATAAGGGTTGGAGGCTTTCTTCCTTGGATTTTCCATTTGTGTTCTAAGGATTAACTTTCAAGCTGTCAGGGTTTGAGTGAAGGTACTGGCTCTGATACCAATTGTTGGAAATATCGAGAGGGGGGTGAATCAATATATCTTTTCAATTATTATTTTTACCAGTTAAGATCACATATATTTAAAACACAAAATGAAAAATATAGAATAAAGGATTTTATTAATAAGATATAATGAGGACTTAAATACTCTTCTTTACAATGAATCAAGTACAATAATAGTTTATGGCTCCAACCCTAGATGAAGACACCAATATTCAATCTCCCAGGCTCCAACCTGTACTTTTCCAAGCACCAACTTTGACTTTACGAGGCTCCAACCTCTAGGACTCCAATCCTATATTCCAAGGCTCCAACCTTGTCACTTTAAGGCTCCAACCATATCTCTGGTACATGCACCAACTTGGTCTTATTTAGGACTCCTATCCTCTAGGGCTCCAACCCACAACTTAAGTTCTTCAATATATGTTTATTGGTTCTTAAAAGCTCCCAATATCCTTTGCAATAAGCCTTCACAATATATTCTCCAACACCGCCCTCAATTGATCTCCAATATGCTTATCCCATCAATGAAAACTTTGTCTTCGCATGAAGGTGTCTCCACAACTCTTCATGATACCCAAACAAAATCTCCAAGGTTTTACCTCATGATGGCTTCAAGGGTGTCTTATAAGTCCTTCAAATGTATTCAAGAATATTTCAAGGTGTCTTTAATAGGCTTATCCAAGAGGGTATTCGATAGGTCTGCACACCACTCTTACAATGCCCTTCAACAAGTTGCTTTAATAAGACTTTAAGGGGTCCTTTTTTGACATCACACGATGATTGCTTCAGTTGTGCATCATGTTGTCTCCAATAAGTTTCTCAAAGTCTACACCAAACAAGTATTTTTCAACAACTCCTCTTGGTCAGGTTCAACAAGTCTTCAAGGGGTCGTCAAAAATTTCTGTAGGATGTTTTCCAAATATGATTTTGTAGCTGCCTCAGGTTTCTAACAAACACTGCTTTAAACTGCCTTCCAATTTTCTCTACACTACCCTTCAACACCTTTCAAAGTACTTCTCCAAGAAGTGGTAAAAACTGCTTCAATAAGATCTCTATAAGACTTCTTCAACAAGGCTAAGAATGTCTTCAAATAAATATTCTTCCACACAACAAGTTTTACTAGATGCAGCTCTAAGAAGACTTCAAGAATGCCTTTAATAAAGTATTTAAACAATTCTTTAAAAGGTTTTTCATAGTGATGCCTCAATTGCTCCAAGGTATTCTCAAGATCTGATACAAAAAGAGAAGCTACTCTCAAGTATGCACAACAATCAAGTGTCCTCCAACAAGATTCGTACACCACCGATGTAAGTCCAAGTTCTTCAAATGATCACATGTTTACTACCCCTCCACAGGACCACAATACCATAAATTTATAGTCTACGTATCTCCACAGTTATATCACCAAGCCTAGGCACTTGGAGGTCCGAGTTTCCAAAACAACTTTAGTTCTGTCATTGGCCCGAGCTATCCCAGTCACTATTATGAAGTGATGTATGTTCAAAAAAGTTTGAGCTTGAGGTTAAGGTCCGAGCTAAACAAGAGACAAGACTAGAATCCGAGTTGTTGTATTCTTCTATAGATCCGAGGTTCTGTGTAGCATCCCCAAACAAATCCGAGCCACTGTTTTCCTTCACAGGTGACTAGATCTGAACTGAGGTTTAATCTCCACTAGTCTGAGCTCCTCAAGGATGAAATATCCGAGTTTAGTGGTGTGGTGCTATCTGAGCTTCAGTCATTAGGAAAATTCGAGATTGCAATTAATAATTTTGAAGTATGGGGGCTTAACCCAACAGATCCGAGTTGTAGTATATGCTTTTATTTAAAAAATGCCCAAACAATGAACTTCAATTTCCTCTTGGCCTCCTTGCTGTTTTGTGTTGTTTCTTTGTATTTCTCACTGAAACTTATGATGAAAATTGTTGAGAAAGTAAATCCCCTCTATGAACAGAGGCGATCCCTCTAGCCCTAGAGTAGGTTTAGCAATAAGGGAACAAGCTGTACTTTCAGACTCCTAGCTTATAAATGAAAATGAGTTGAGATAGATGACCTAACTCGGTCCAATGCTTTTGTTGTAGTTTGTAGCAGTGGTCCGCTGATCTTTGTCTTCACACGTTATGGTCCTTCAGTGACAATGTCCTTGTCCCTACATAAGGATCAAGTGAACGATGACAGCATACAAAAAAATATTTTCATTTACACTGTATTCGATTGGTCAAGGAGAATCAAACATTTTGCATATGATCGAACAGACAATTGGAACTAAAAAACCAGTCATGTATTAATGATAGAGAAAATAAGTTTACAACCTTAATGCCTTGATGTTGCAGCCTCCTTTGACGGGTTCAGTCAAGCGCGTCTCAAGCATTCGTCGGGGATAGGACTTGATGAGGTAATGGGCCTAAACTCTCTCTTGAAAATGGATTCCTCTCTGCCTTATTCTTGGCACCAACTATATTAAGGACCATTCAGCTATCTGAAACTATGTGAGAAGGAAGGATTTATAGGAGAGGAGGAGGAGGTTTGGGATCCCTCATAAGGTGAAAGAGAGGTCCTATCCCTTTGGGGATTTTCACAATTGTGGGAAAAAAGAAGCCAAAGGAGGAATTTGACGTTATTCAGTCGAAAAAACCATGATGACTTCGCTCACGAAGTGGTTACCAATGGGCACGGGGCCCAATGTTAATTTCCCTATGGCTGCGAGGCCATAATTTCCTACCAGTGCTGACCCAAAATCATATGTTTTTGAGAGCCTGCTTCAGGAATGAAAAAAGAGGAAATGTTCTTGACATGCCAAGGGATGCAATGAAACTTTTAGCAAGGCATGAAAAGACACAAAAGCCACTAAAATGGTCCTCCAATATTTGGGATGGGGATTGCAGGGATGGTGACAAAATATTGTGTAACATATGCCCCCTAAAGCATGAGGTCCGAGAGAGAGGGAGGGGTGAAATGCTTTATGATAACATGCCCAAACCAAACACCGTCGTTAGAAGACGTTCAAGAACAAGTATAACTGATATCTCTGATACATGAATATGTGGCATGGGCGCAACCATCCATAATAGAGTACATATAAAAATAAGATCCGAGGTATGGGCGCAACCATCCAACAAGAAGGATCAATAAATAGACTCATGTATGGTCGCAACCATTCAATCAGAAGAGTCATGCATATAGTCATGATAAACCAAACCGTCTCGCAACGTGGATTTTATCAGACAAAATACAGGGTCTTGTGCTCCATCTCGACTCGAACAAGTACAAATTCAAGCATACGAATGAGTGAGATAAAGTCGAACATGCGAGAAAGTCGCCTGATTACCAGCCAATGATGAAAGCTGTTAACAGACGCGAGAGAAACCACCAATAATGATAATGGCTCTTAAGGTACGACTAGTACAATCCGCGGAATGTGAACAGTGAGCTGGAGTCGAACACCCACAAAATCACTTAATTGAAGGCCAATGATGAGGACCTGTCATCGAATGCGAAGAACTTGCCATTGAGGCCTGCAAGCTCCAAGGTACGGGAAGGGAGTCTCTAGATCAGCTTCCTGGATAATGAGCTGAAGTCGACAGGAAGTGATCTGGTCAAAGGAGGGCCATAATGTTTCCCACACGAGACAGAGTAATAAGATGATAGTGAATCAGGACCAAATAGAGGATCAGAGGTTGGCAACTGTAGAAGGAAACTTCTCTTGAACACATTGGCGACACGACTCTAGAATTTGGCAGTACTTTAAATCAGGGTATCTGAGGTCATGATGACGTGGAAAAGAGCAGATGAGAGGTCAAAACAGATAACCCAAACCCATGGAGGCAAAAATGACGAAATGGGATGTCCCCAACCCGACACGAATTGCAGACAACTGTCATGTTCAAGAGCGACATACTTCCGACACGACTGAGAACTTGTTCCATTTTCCCCCGCCATTGCTGGCGAGTACCCCAATTATTTTTGGAAACAAGCTTGAAGGGGATAGCATATTCTTGTCATATAAGTTTGTCCTTCGGACAAATCCATCCTAGTATATTTTACAATCCCTAGGAAGGAGGAACTCGGTTTCGTCAAGGTGACGATTTTCGATGTCATGTAAGTTTTAACAAGTTTGAAAAAGGAAGAACTCAACGTCTTTTCATGTTTAGAGAGTTTGAAAAGAAGAAAAAAAGAAAACTCCAGCAAGTCCCTTTTCGTAGGTAGTCTCACAGATCCGAAAAGGTAGAAAACCATATCTAGGAGAACTTCTTAGTCGCGATAGGCTACGATATTCCTTTTTCGTAAATAATCTGTCCCAGCTCGAAAAAGGGGTAAATGTATACTGGGTAGATGTCATTTCACAGCCTTTAACGAGTTCAAAATGACAAGAGTCTCAGAAATCTTTTCAATTTTCGAGAGTTAGAAAAGAGTTGAAAGATGACTCCAGGGGGTGACTTTTTCGTGTTTTTACCAAGTTCGAAAAAGTAATAAAGAACAACTCGTCACTTCATCGCCATCACATTGAGGACCTGTTGCTGCACAAGGAACGTACGTAAAAACCATTTTTTGAGATAAAATGTTAAAATAATCGAAAAAATATGCTCAAAAACCTAATTAGGGTTTCGAAAAGTTTATAAAATGACAGAAATAGTAAAAATAAATTACTTTTCACTTTTTACCTCTTGTGAGCATTTTTACCCTTTTTCACTGTGATCTTGCGGAGCTGGTAGTGGACAATCCAGGGGGCCAATCGTGAATCCATCTTCTTCAGGTGAGAGCTATTATCCTTACCTGCATTTCAATTTTTCACATTTGTGGGGGGATTTTGTTCAAACTAGGGCGTGATGGTGGGCGCAGGTTTCAGGCACGGATTCATGCCAACCCGCCTTGAATTTTAACGGGGGCACGCGACTTGGCGTGGCTGTTTTTAAAATAGTAGTGCCAACCGCGGCCACGGATTTTGCTTGAAAATTCAAGTAACTGACCCATTTTAAACCTTTCAAAAGTAAATAATTTGACTAACGATAGCCCCATTGATGAATTTGTAGGTGTGTGAAAGCAAAATGGTGATCGAATGGAAGGAAAAAGAACATGAGGAAGAATATGAGAAAGCCTTGAGCAATGTAAAATGCATGAATGTTATAAGGGACTGCGGGCTTATAGAATTCTTCATGGCACCATGTCTCCGAGCTCAACCAGAGTTATTACAATACCTGATCAGTGTATGGGACATTGATCGGGAAATATTTGTGATTCACGATCAAGAGTTAGAGATTGAAGTCTCTGATGTATACTTTATTACTGGATTATCACGGAGGGGGGAAATACCAATCCTGAAAGGTACCTGGTCCACAATGGAAAACATGAGCATGGTCATAGACAAGGTTTTCCAAGGGGCAAGGAAAGGATCAAAGAGAGGGAAAGTGGATATTCAAACTATTCCTGATTTGGCACTAAAAGTAGTGCTGCACACCATCACTCGAGATGCCAGATCTCAAGCTCCACATGAAGCCACGAAAATAGAACTGCTACTTTCCGTAGATTGTATGGTCCCAACTCTTTACAACTGGGCGGAGGCCGTAACAATCAATCTGAAACGCTAACTGACAAAATGCAAGAACGACAAGCTGAAACAGTTCAGCTATGGGTCCATCTTGTTACCGTTCCTCTTGGAGCTGTTACCAATATTTCAACATTAGGTGGTTATAGTCCCCACACCACCACCACAAGAGCCACAGATGGTCAATTGGGCAGCTTTGATGCCTGGAGCAGGAGGCGGTCAATAGATGTCGTGGAGACCATAATTCTTTGACTGGCTCTGTCGACAACTCATTTTCGTGGAGGATTGACCCTACACTGGCACAGACTTCACGGGTGATGTGGATATCCCACTTCCGGCAGGAGAGGATTGGGATGAAGGGTAAGACTCATTTTTTGATTTTGATGAGTATTATAATTTTTTTATTATATATGTTATGATGTTAATCCATGTATTTGCAGATGTCAGCCCAGAAAGACCTGCAGAAATGTCTCCAATAGCACAGATGGTTCCTCGTGATTTTGAAGTAGCCCCTCATGGCGAGGGAAGCGAGGAGGATCATGATGACTAGACACCTAGGCTTTTATTTCTACATATTTTTTGAGAGACATGATGTCTTAGGATGTAACCAAAACATACATATTTTTTGAAATTATGATGCACATGGATGCAAACACTCGATATATATATATATGCCTATGTTCTTGTATGAATCTTATTATGTGATAATGATGGTTTACAAATTATGCAAATGTCTATCTAATACAATATTGGCTACTGTATCGGTTAACGCATTCATTCGTCTAGGAATATGATGATATGTGATGTAATCAAAATTCCTTTCTAATAAATGAACACACAAATACAACCTTAATATTTGAGGATTTCTAACAGAATAATGCCCATTAAGCTGAAGAACAACAAGATGAGAGTGTAGGTTAACAATTACTGCACGAATGTTGAGAGCAATGGCCTCGGTTAAGAGCTCAATGATGACACTATATTTAGCGACATTGTTCATGGTTCATCCTAGAAAAATACCTTGAAGTTCTATCAACTCACCATTAGGATTATAAATCACCCAGGCTGTGGAAGACAGATTCTGGGTACTGCGGGAGGCACCATCTGTGAAACCAACATAAGGAGTGACGGACATCTGCACAATAAGCAGGAAAAACTACTCGTAAAGCACGCCAAGGCAAAAAATGTACAAAAATGAAAAAAAACACCTATGTATAAAAGAACATGCACGAGAAACTCATGCATAGTATTTTTTGAGATACAACCCATTTCTGGGCTGATCCAAAGGATAACCTTCATAGTTAATTAGCTCATAAGCCCCATTTTGAAAAACACGCTTAATAATATAGGGCCCATGCCACATGGGTTGGAATTTTCTTGCCCCTAGCTTATCATGAGCTTGGCCATACAAGAGGATGAGGTCTCCTTCTACAAAGGAACGAGGGGAAACCGACTGATCAAAATGAGCTTTGACCCGCTTTTTATGTGCTTCTATGACAAGAGCAACGAAGCGACAAGTTTCGTCAAACCTCTCTAAATATATAATACGCTCTTCTTCTGGCAAAGTATTAGGAAAAAATTCAATAGCTATCTTGAGAGAAGGGATTCCACATTCAATCGGAAGGGTAACTTCCAGACCATAAACAAGATGGAATGGAGTGAATCTGGTCACATCCTTCACCGAGGTTCAGTAAGCCCAGAGAGTTGAAAACAACATGAGATGCCAGTTGGACTTGTGCATCCCAGTTGTATGTTGAACCATAGTGATTAGAACCTTGTTCACAGCTTCAACCTGGCCATTGGCCTAGTACGACGTTGAGCTGTCATGACACAAACCCAACTTTGAAGTTAACTCAGCCATCATGTAATGACAAAAATGAGAACCATGATCGGTAACAATGGATTGAGGGACACCAAACCTGGTAATGACATGATTGAATAGAAATTGTGCAGCGGTCTTACCGTCAGCTGTAAGTGTAGGCATTGCTTCGGCCCATTTAGTGAAGTAGTCAAAGACTACGATGATATAAGCATGCCCCCTGGTCGAGTGAGGGTTACACGTCATAAAATTGCTGCCCCACTTTGCAAAGGGACCAATGGTAATGACATGATGGAGGTGTGTGGGTGGTGCATGCATCTTGCGCTGGTAAATTTGGCAATCGTAACACTTGCAGACAACAACAATGCAATCTTTAAAGATGGTAGGCCAGAAATATCCAACATGAAGAATATTTTGTGCAGTAGCATATCTAGACATGTGATCGCCACAGGCGCTAGAGTGGAAATAATTGAGGAATTTTTCAGCCTCCTTGAGAGTTAAACACAAGCAGATAAAATAATCAGCTCCAATGCAATAGAGAGTATCTCCGATTATGCGATAAGGTTGCGAATAATCACAGATGCGTCGAAGAGAATCCTTCGTCAACTCAGATTGGAAGGTAGAAGTCTAAAGATATACGATGATATCACCATAGCAAGGATTGTGGGTGCTAATGAGAAAAAGGGTGTCATCCGGAATGCGTTCCTCGGAACGAGATGGAGCAGAATCAGAAGGGAGAGAGCAAATCAAATCAGAAAAAACCAATGATTTATTCGATTTGGCGGTAGTAAATTCCAAATCAAAATCTTGGAGGATAAAAATCCACTTGGAGTATTTTCCCCCCAACAATTGACGAGTCAATATGTAGGTCATGGGGTTGCAATTAGAAATCACGGTTATAGTGCGCAGTAGAATATAATGGCGAAAACGTTGGACAGCTTGAACAACAACCAACGCCAATTTATCGACATGTGCATAATGTGTTTCGGTATCGAGAAGATTGAAACTCAAATAATAAATGATGTGCTCATCACCATCATCGTCGTCTTGTACCAAAACCATGGCAATAGTGCTAAATGCGACAACCAAATAGAGGGAGTAGTCGTGATGATAATTGGGAGGACGCAACAGAGGAGCATTGATAAGCAATGTCTTGAGTGCATCGAAGGATTTTTGGGTGATCTCATCCCAGAGGAACGAGATGCCTTGATTAAGTAGTCACGTGAAGCCTTTGGCCACTTTAGCATAGTTCTGTATAAAACGGCGTAGGAAATTAGCTTTCCCTTGTAGACTCTACAACTGATGTAAAGAGGAAGGGGAGGGGATATTGACGATCGCTTCGACCTTGAGGGGATCGAGATGAATTCCATACTTAGAGACGATAAACCCTAAGAGTCTACAAGAATCAACGCATAATACACACTTATGCGGATTGAGCCGAATGTTATAGCGTCTACAATGAAGAAATATTGGACAGAGATGATCTAGATGGTCCTTACGCTTAGTAGAATGAGCTGGAAGGTCATCCAGGTAAGGTTGAACAATGTGCTTGATATCATGGAAAGCGTACGACATTTCTCTTTGAAATGTAGCCCCAAAATTCTTAAGATCAAAAGGGAGATTCTTGTAGGCGAAGGTACCCCAAGGACAAATAAAGGCAGTCTTGTGTTGATCAGCCGGAAGAATATTGATCTGGTTGTACCTAGAAAACCCGTCCATAAGGGAAAATATCTCACTCCCAGCACATTCGTCAATGATCTGGTCAATAAAAGGAGTGGGATAGTTATCCTTAGGGCAAGTGCGGTTGATATCACGGTAATCTACACAGACAGGAATAGTACCCTACCTTTTATCCACATGAACAATATTAGAAACCCATTCTGTCAAGGGAATCGGATAAATGAAGCCATATTTAAGAAGTTTTTCAATTTCTCCCTTAATGACGGCTGCCTTTCTAGGGTGCATGAGACGAAGATGTTGGCGAACAACCTTCGTGCCAGGATAAGTAGAAATCTCATGCACAACTATACTAGGATCGATGCTGGGCATTTCTTCGTAAGACCAAGAAAAAATGTCTCGAAACTCACGGAAGAGACTAGTATAGACCTCGATCTCATCAGGAGAATAGGTCACCCCAATGTGGATGTTCTTGATAGGCATCATTTGTGTAATGTTTCCCAGGTTACCTTCTGCAAAGACTTCATGTGTTAGGATGGGCGTTTGAAGCAGATGGGAAGGAACTTGGGAAGAAAACTTCTCAAGACAAGTAGACATGGCCCCAAGGCCAGGAATGAAAGAGGAACGATGATGACTATCATCTCAAGGAGGACCCTAATGAGACATAGTTTCCACGATGGCCTCATTAGTGGAAAATATCTTGTTTAAGGGATCGGGCAAATCCGATGTGCTGAGACAAGGGGATTGAGAATACGTGTCCAAAGACATATTCAGAGGAGTATGATCAGAGGGAGGAGGAGCCGAAGCTGAAATAAGTTCACAATAATCAATTTCTATTGGGCTTAACGACATTGCGTTACCAAACGAATCAATCTGCTCGAGTGAAGGGATCATCCACAGATCAGAAGACCTAGAGATCATGTTAACTTGAGCAGTGTTGGGTGGAGGAAGAGAAAAAAACCCATGAGGGAAGGATATTTGAAAATACTCGGTCCTATGCTCTCATAAGGCGTAGGAATACGATCTACAGCGTTTCTCTCGGAATATGTGGAAGTGAAAAAGGACAACTGATCGACAGTGATGATATTTCCTTCGTGCAAAAATCGAAGAACACGAAAGAGAGTGGATGGGATGCACAACATGGTGTGAGTCCAACTGCGACCGAGGAGAAGATTGTAATTGAGCTTGGCGTCAACGACTTCAACCTCAACATTAACTGTTTTCCCTTCTAACGTAATAGGTAAACTAGCGAGAACACCAAGAGGGCGAGATTTTATTCCGTCAAAAGCTTCTAAAGCGTTTGGAGATTGATTGAGGGCTAGAGAACTGATGGCTTCTCAACAAGTAGAAGACATAACACACGTAGATGCACCCTTGTCCATGACTGCTCAGTGGATATTCTTTCCATTAATCCCAACTTGAATGATCAGTGCAAGCTGGAAAGGGAGACATGGGACAAAATTTTCCAAATCGAAAGTGATAAGGCTAGAATCGACGGGGTTGATCCCTCCGATGGTAGATAACAAAGCCTTCTGTTATGACAGACAAATCTGAAGTACTTCTAATACAGACATAGTAGATGGCGCTTGAGCTAAATCCTCAACAATATAGTAATGTTGAGCGACATGGGCGTTTGGGTTGTAGGAAGACTTTCGGAGTACACCTTTAGAAGGTGGCCATACAATGGGCTCAGTACTGGGCCTTTCAACATGGAGAGGGCCAAAAAAAAGCAGGGGAGGAGGACCATCAATGATTTCCTTCCCTGCTGCCTAATGCGGTTTGGTATAATCTTTCAATCGGGTAGCAATAGAGACGAGTGCAGGACCGTTCATCATGAAAACTTGAGAGCCAAATGGGGTTGAGGACTGAGGTTGATCCACCATCTAAGTTTGTTGTGATGGGAAGGGTTCTTTAAGAACAACCGGAGTGCCTTGAATGCCCTTGAGCAGTTGATTCACCTCGGCCCGTCGTGGACAGTCCTTGGTGTAATGCTCTTCGTCACAAATCAGACAAGGGTATTTCGGTTTTTGTTTTGAACCATCATTGGCACTAGGTTTCGAAGAATCCTGTTTCAGGGTATTGGCTTTGGCCTTACCTTTACCCTTCTTCTTACCCTTGGAAGTTTTATCTTCGAGATTTGACTGGATGTCATTCACTTTCGCGGTTTTACTAGAATTTGGAGGTGGCTGAGAAGCAGTATCAATGGAAGTAGTAGGTTTTTTCTTCGCAGGATTTGGAGAAGACTTCCGAGAAGTCTAGGACACATAACCAATGATACATTCGATAGATGGTGTCGTTGGTGCTTTGGTAGTTCCATGTCATGGAGCATCGAGCAAGAGTTCATACAATGTGCCAGACTGAGATTACACAAGATCAAGGTACTGGGCACATGCAATGGCTCGTTACTCGGTAGCACATGCCCCCATAGCGATGTTCTTAGCAATAAAACAGATAAAAGAGGTAGTGAACCAATCATTTAGAAGTTTATCAAGAATCACAAACTTGATAAAACGATGATGCCACCTCCACTCATGAATATGATCAGAGATATGAGTAGCTTGATCCTGTTTCAAGGATGTGAGGAGGTGTGTCCCAGTTTCATAGCGAACCGGTAACTGAAAGTGCATGAGAAATGACATAGCAAGAGAGTTGAAATATTGAAAAATTCCGTGAGAGAATTTAATGTACCACTTTGCAGCGACACGAGTGAGAGTCCTTTGGAAAAGATGTAGCCAAATGGAATCGTTAACCCAAGAGTTAGAGGAGCACCAAAGATGGTAAGTCATAACATGCACTTGGGGGTCTTCTCCGGACTTGCCGTCAAATTTGGGGTAATCACCAGGAATTTTAGTTGGAATTGGAGGCCAACATGGATTATGAAGGATAGGGTCATTCGTCAACTTCGACACATCGGGAAATTCCAACGTAGAGAGAAATGGAAATTGCGGATTGAAAGGCATTGCAGGCCGTTAATAAAGACCAATATTAGGATTCCAACCAGGTTGGAAGAAATTCTTCCTCCATATGTTCTGTCCTGGAGGATTTTGTCCATAGGGGTTATAAGCCTGATAAGTATGCCCATACACTGGTTGAGGACCAGGATATTGATTCTGAGCGAACCACTGAGGTCCTGTCTGAGCAACATATGGATTTTGTTGCAGAATGTAAGGAGTGCCTTGAGGCACATTATATACTACCTGAGATTGACCTTGAGGAATATAAGCAGTGCCCTAGGGCGCACTGTACACTACCTAATATTGACCTTGGGGAATGTAAGCAGTGCCCTGAGGCTGCACGGGTTTTCCTTGGGGCACAGGTTGATCCAAATGCTACGATTGAATAGGCTGCCCCTGGGGTATAGGTTGGCCTAGCTGTTAGGGTTGGACAGGCTGTCCCTGCGGTGCAGGTTGTCCTGGATGATGAGAGCCACTGGGTTGCCCTTGTGGAAGAGGTTGGCTCGATGATTAGGATTAGCCAGTTTGCCTCTGAAGACCAAGTTGAATTGGTTGAGAAGTAGAGGGTTGACCTTGTTGTATAAAAGTTGGGCCTTGCTGAACATAAGGCGAGTGTTGTTGCACAAAAGGTTGTCCTTGTGATGTATAAATTTTCCCCGGGGGAACATAATATGCTCCCTGTTGAACATAAGGTTGACCAGCATGACCGTATGGTTGTCCTTGTTAGACTGAAGGTTGTCACTAAAGGGTTGTGCTTGTGGACCATACGATTTTCCCTATGGACCACAGGGCTGTCCCTGTTGGACCGAAGGTTGTCCCTAAAAAGGTTGTCCTTGTGGACCATAGGGTTGTCTCGGTAGGTACGTGAACTGGTTGGGGTTAATTGGAGGAAAATAGACGAGATTTTCGTATTCATCATATTGATGTGGAGGATTAACAGGAGCTTTCTTGTTGAGAACCCTGAGGGGTGTAATTTTTCTGCTGAATGCCCAACATGTACAAATCGTATGTCAAACCTTTAGGAATTGGATTAGAAGAGACGAGCGCACTACCATTAGGTTGGATTCCTGAAATGTGAGGCTATGATCAACCCACGACGGGCCCAATGGGTATCGTGGAAGCAATAGGAATTGACCCACGAACAACAAAAGATGGCGGAAATGACTGAAACACACTAACAGATGGTGCAGATGAAGTCACACAGACAGTGGGCTGGGTTGGCACAGATGTAACGACCATCGACTTCATGGGAGTTGAGGGTGATGCATCCGATACTGTTACAAATGACCTTTCCGAGGGAGTCGATGTACCTGTACAGATCGGGTTCTGATACAATGGTGTAGCACTAGAAATAATCTGACTCAACGAACAATAACCGGGTGGGAGAGAAGAAGGTTGACCTGAGACATAAGGAAAATTCTTCGAAGGGAGCTGATATTCTCCTGTAGAAACATAAAGCTCTTCACTACTGATGGGACACGAATTATCCATGTCGGATGAAGCCATGTTATCATCAAAGAGGCGACGAGCAGTGGAAAGTAAAGAAGGTTCCGAAGTAAGCAGAGGATACTCTTCTTCGTTTCCAAAACTAGCCCAAACGTTCGGAGGTTGCCAATTGATATCAAATGACTCCTCAAGGGGAGATCGGGTAGCAAGAGGTAATATGCTTGGAAGAATAGAATTCCAGTAATCGATAGGCCTAGTAGGCTGAGGTGCTCTTGAAGAAACTTTAGGAGAAGGATCTCCACTAGGAGGTAATGAAGGGGACGATGAAACTGGTGGTTCCGCCACTGTGACTTTGTCTAAAAAATAGGAGAGAACCGAGATGACCAATTCGAGGATTGAAGGACAAACACTAAGGAATTATTTAAGAACAAGCCAAGAAAATATCTTTAATGGGCGTGTAATTGTAGGCAATTGATTTTATGACACTAAAACAAAACTCCGCCTTTTCATATTTTAAGAGTCAAGAAAAAGGAAAAAGGTGACTCTAGTCACTTTCAGGTTGAACGAGCGCGAAAGGACAAGTGCTCGATAATATTTTCAATTTTTGAGAGTCATGAAAAGACCAAAATGACTACTCAGGAAATCTAAGAAAGAGGGTGTACTAGGTTTCCATGAACTACAATATACACCTTGGTAATCAAATGAAAGAGAAGTGACCAAGGACTTAACATACATGCAGGCAGTCTCCCCGAATGATGTGTTTGGTGTATCAAAGTTATAGGGAAACAGACTCGTCTTCCTATGGATAAAGGATTGCAACCTATGAGGGTCTCCATTTATATACTCAACGGTACAGGGAGCACAAGTCCGTGCTAGTGCTATCTACTGCTAGATGGAGAACGACATCTACTAGGTTTAATGACGCCGGAACACGTCTCTAGCCTAGACCTCTAAATGTGAGTGTTAGGTTTCAATGCTTCATTAGGTCGATTGAGTTCATTTTAAAGTTGATCTTCAGTTAATGTTGCAGTTTCAAGGCCTTACCGAATGTAATCTCGAATCCTTAATGCACAACTATATGCAAAAGAAAAACATTCCAATTCGATGAACAACTAGCTAAGAGAGGGATAGTAATTCATAACGAAGCAACAATGAATCGAATACAAGAAGAATTTTTCCTAATGCATCTAAGACAACCAAAGAAGAAAATGAAAAGTTATTTCCTTGTTCACTAAAAGCTACCAATGCAAAAGAACGTTTTTAATTTTCAAACTAGGAGAAAGAATGGAACTTTTGTCCTTTTAGATGAAAGAAAAACAAAATGCACTACCATACTAAAAGACAAAATAGACACTAGTTTTGAGAAATTCGAATGAAATGATCTAAAACAAAGAGATCAGTCCAACATGAACATCAAACACACTCAATGCAATCCTTCAAGAAAAAAAAAGGCTTTCAAACTGATTCAGTGAGAAATGTAATCTATGCTCAAGGTGATAGATGGAGAGATAAACAAACATGAAGATGATCATTCAACAACCCGATGACACGTAGAACCAAAAAAAAACTAAGACAATAAATTGACTAACTAAAAGGATAAAGGCCAGATTGACTCAAACTAAACTCAGAAGGTTCAGTGAGGAGGTAGATAAACAAACGACGGAAGACACCTAGAAACCCTAGGACGACAAACTTCACTGATTAGATGAGGGGAAAATAGCTGAGAAGAACGAGACAAGAGAGTCAAATAAATTCCAGTGGACCAATTGAAAGAGAAAAATCCAAACCAGAGGCAAGACACACTAACAAAACTCAGGGAAAAGGCCAAAATCCTAACCTACAGGATTCGTCGCGTCTGTCAAGCTATAATCCACGCTAAATAGAAGATGGTGCACCTGTGAAAAAGACAACAAGCGCCAATCGGCGTGACTGTTCAAGCAACAATAGCGCCGAGCCAGAAAAGTATGGAAAAGAAAAGAAGCCACTGAGAAAAGGTCAGAATTGACACTTTGAGACTGAGTGTGATGGCTGAAAACAATCAAACATGCAAAACAAAGCAGAAAAGTGGTAATACGACCAAAGTTGAATGGACAAGACAAATACTAGACGAACAACAAGAGATGACAAACACACTGATCCTTAGTATGGTCACCAACTTGTTGAGTAGGTAAATCCCCTCTGCGGATAGAGGCGATCCCTCTAGCCCTAGAGTGGGTCTACCAACAAGGGAACAAGCTGGACTTTCAGACTCCTAGCTTATAAATTAAAACGAGTTGAGATCGATGACCTACCTTGGTCCAACGCTTTTGTTGTAGTTTGCAGCAGCGATCCACTGATCTTTATCTTCACACGTTGTGGTCCTTTAGTGATAATGTCTGTGTACCTACACAAGGATTAAGTGAACAATGACAACATATGAAAACATATTTTCATTTACAACTATTGGATTGGTTAAGGAGAATCAAACATTTTTCATATGATCGAACACAAAATTGGAACCAAAAAACCAGTCATGTATTAATGATAGAGAAAATAAGTTTACAACCTTAATGCCTTGACATTGCAGCCTCCTTCGACGGGTTCAGTCAAGCGCATCTCAAGCATTCGTCGGGGATCGGACTTGATGAGGCAATGGGCCTAAACTCTCTCATGACAATGAATTCCTCTCTACCTTATTCTTTGCACCAATTATAGTAAGGACTATTCAGCTAGCTGAAACTATGTGATAAGGAAGTATTTATAGGAGAGGAGGAGGAGGTTTGGGATCCCTCATAAGGTGGAAGAGAGGTCCTATCCCTTTGGGGAGTTTCACAATTGTAGGAAACAAGACGCCAAAGGGAGGACTTCGACGTTATTCAGTCGAACAAACCATGATGACTCCGCTCACGAAGTGGTTAGGCATGGAAACTTCGTTTATATTTTAAAAAACTTTCCAAAAATAGCTCGGCGCGGGTGCTCCACTGAGACAAAGCGCTAATGGGCGCAAGGCCCAATGTTAATTTCTCTATGGGCACGAGGCCATAACTGCCTACCAGTGCCGACCCAAAATCATATGTTTTTAAGAGCCTGCTTCAGGAATGAACAACAGAGGAAATGTTCTTGACATGCGAAGGGATGCAGTGAAACTTTTAGCAAGGTATGACAATACACAGAAGCCACTAAAATGGTCCTCCAATATTCGGGATGGGGATTGCAAGGACGGTGACAAAATACTGTGTAACAAAAATGAGGGGTTTGAACCTATATTAATACTGGTTTTGACTCATAGTGAAAGGACACATCTCTTGTAGGTAAGGCCAACTTGCACAAGTAGGCTTAGGCCGACTAGCCAAAAAAAATAATTATTATAACTTGTAAATTCTCTTTCTCTCAACTTATGAGGATTTAGAGGGCATGCAATAGCTCGTTGGAAAGAGGAAAATGTCCTCTACAAGCTGATCATAATCTCATCCTTAAGTGAAGTCATTGTTTCAGCAAGAAAATAATATTTGTGAAATAGTCATCATGATTTTATCATGGAAACCTTTACGAATATAATTTGGACAATGTTTAGGGCTTCTTCACTTGTGTTATTTATTAGGATTATATATTCCTTATTTAATTAAAGAGTAGGGAACCATGAGCATCAATCAAGGAGGCTTAGGCCTTCATCTTATTTTCCAACGAACAATCATCCATGCATCAAATTATAGATTTTTTTATCAATGTATATGGTTAATTCTATGGCATTTTCACCTAGGCAAGAACATCATGAGGCTAGGTAATGTCATCAAGGATCATTATAAATAGCCCTAGGGTTTACTTTATTAATGGATTGACCTCATATTGACTTAAGTGGAATACGCACATAGGAATTTGTTTTAGGGTTTGTATGAGGTTATGGCTAACTTCATGAAAGGGTTATTCATGCATCACAAGAATATTTTCCATCTCAACAATGACATATTGAAATCAATGAAAACTTAGACCAACAGTGAAAAAGTGTGAATTTGTAGAGGAAAACAAGGAGTTGCAGGATCGAAGTTTTTAGGGCACTTATCTCTCCCACATGTGGAATTTCTGGGCTACTGTAACTAGATCGAAGTACTGCATCAAGGCCGAAATTCTGCTGCTGATTCCCGGTCGAAACACTACTTCAAGATTGAAGTGCTGCTTCAAATCATGATCAAAGTACTACTTCCAAGTCAATGTGATGCACTTAGGGAAAATATCAATTGATGTTTCTAGTGATTGTTGGGTCGAAGTTATTGCTGCTACTAGGTCGAAGTTTCTACTGCATCGAAGTGCTATTGTTACTGCTGCTATTCTAGGTCGAAGTTAGTGCTGGAAAGTTGTCATTTGCAAAAGAAGGAAAGGGCTGAACTGGTGATTGGATGAAGTTTTTTCCTAGGTTAATAAGTCTTGGATTGTCTCATGAAACTTTTGAAGGACAAGTTGTTGACTGGATTTTCCTGAAGAGTGTGGTTTTTCCCTGGTTGTCCGCCTACACCTGGTGTCCCTAATATTTATATGGTTTTGATAATTTCGTGATGAACTAAAAGAAGAACACAAAATATAATAAAAAAATAAGAATTACACAAGTAATTTCAAGTATGAGAAAATATTTCCGCCTTTTTGATTTTCTAATAATGCATACACATGAATATACTTTAAGCAAGTTCTAAGTATCATTAGAGTACATACTAAATAAATCCCAATTTATTAGTGACCTTCGAATTCTTAATATTATATTTCAAATATAAATATTACAATTTAGAGAAAACCAAAGTCCCTAAACAAAAAGAAAAACACAAGAATCCTTTTTCACTTGGAGGTCAAGACATTTATATGTTATATGGGTAACTTCCTTTCAAAACTTCTTGAATACCTTAAGGGTGGTTATAATTCTTCTTATTTTCATATGTCCTATTCAAATGTGATAAAGGAAGTAATTATTAAACTCCAAAATATGAGGTTGATAACTGTTAGAAGTTAATTGGGTATTTCACTTGAACTACTAGGATGTCATGGACATATGTTGCCTAGATTTGGTAATTTGATGATATCATCTTGATTCTGTTGGGTAAAAATCCCTCCATGGTGACTTGGTGATTTGATGTAGTCTGGGAGAGAGTATGAAATTTTTTATTCAATGAGATCATGAATGAATCGAGAACTGTTTTTTTTTTGGAAGCTTTTGCGATATGCTGCTTCAGGGTGTCTTTGGTGGGCTTATTAGCGAAAAAATTGAAAGAAAATTCCCTAGCAAATAACATCTCATATAGTTCTTTTTCAACTTCCTCATATGGTCTCATCACACCTTGGATTCTAATCTATGGAAATTTTTTCATTCGATCAACCTTTTAGCTAAGGAATAGTTTTGTTGGATTCACTGACATTGAGATAATCTTTCTAGTTTCTCTTGAATTTTCAAGGTTATATTAACAACAACATGGTCATAAGCTAGTTCTTCCTTGCTGATTCTGGGTACTTCTTATGGTGTGTTGGGAAAATATTTGGGGCATTGTAAATTTATTTACAATGTTCAACACCCCTTTGATTTGAATACATTTTTTTTTGGATATTCCCATAGTGGTAACAATTTGGTAGAAATATCCTGTAGCTGTTGGAGATGTGGGCAGAATTACTTGACCAGAGCCTTATATGTCTCATGTAACTCAGAGGCGCATGATTTATAGTCCTCCATTTTGGTGCCTTCTTGCTTTAAGGTTATATTTTCAGCTCTTACTAACCTGTTTTGTTGTTCCAACTCAACTATGTGTTCCTCCTTTTCCTTCAACTTTTCCATAATATCTCTTAGATTTCTCTTTGTAGCTTGTCAAAGTTGTGCTTACTAAGGTCGTTGCTAATATGTCTTCACTAGTGTCAGGTATGTTGGATCTTTCTATAGTGACTGATACCAAAGGCAAGTGGAGAGTTGATAAGGTCTCTTCCTTCCACTACACTATCATGTTAAGTGTAGGATCATATCTGAATCTACCCAAGTTAACAATTTTTCTTACCTTGGTGTGAGTGATGCCCATTTATTTTACTGGAAGGTGATCACTTGTGATAATGGGTGAAATTGGTTGAACCTGGTCAATATCCATTGAACTTGTGCCATTTTGGGTATTTGGTCCTTTTTTTCTCTTTCTCCAATTGTATAATTCGATCTGCTTCCAGTTGAGAAAATTGCTTCTTGGAAAGGGCCTCCTTATTAGTTCAAGCTCTTTCTTTTTTGGTATGGTAGGAATTATAACCCATTTTGAAAATGACCTTCAAATAGTGAATGACATTTCTTTTCTTCTCTTCATTAGTCCAGGATTCTGACGGATAATATGATCTATATTTGCATGATTTTCAATTATTATTTACTATAGATTTGGGATCATATACATGGAATGTCATCTCCCCAAAACAAAATAAAAATTAAGGGACTCAAACTCAACTCTAGTTTCCTTCATATCTTTCAATTGGTAGCAGCTTAGATGAAATGGCATGTTTGGCCATGGGGCCTTCTTATCCTCTTAGCCTATTATCCATTTACCTACGTATACATTTGATATGATATCTCCTACACGATTACTCTATTAGTAATGAATTTGGGTAGAAAATGGGGATTTTTGGTTGCTCCAAATATCCTTAAGAATGTTTCACCTTTATCCACGAGCTGGTCACCAACGGTTACCACCATTTCTCTCACTTTATCTGGCATGCACAGGGTAGGTACATTGAACATGATTTCATAGAGGGGGGTTAGGAAGTCTTGGAATATTTTTGAATATATGGGAGGTAGTTGCGTTTCCATCAAACCTTGTAGTATATGTGAACTGGTTCTTCCTGAATGGTCCATTGCCAGTCCATGGCAAGGATGTCATGAATAATTGAGGTTGTTGACCATCTTCTAGGTTCTGTGTTTATTTGAAATTATATTTCAATGAGAGAGAGATGATGCCAACCTAATTGAAAATGTTTCCTATAAGCGCAATGGAATACATTAGAGGTACCCATCCTTCATTGAATGTATCTACATTTGTGTGGTCGTATAGTCTGCAAATGATAGAAACCACTAATTGGAAGGGGATTCTTAAACATTTTAGTTGGGTATTCATTTTTAGGTCAATACTTGAAACTTCCTATGTTAGTATTCAATGTTTTCATTAACTCCTTAGGCATGATATTGAAAGCCTTTAGCTAGTCTTCATCCAAAGTTATTTTTTCTATAGGGAGCTTATACATCAATGCCGAAAGACTTGAATGAGTAAAGGGGTTTCCTTTGATTATGTTTGATCATTCAAGTGCTTATATGCATGGTAGGACAAGAGGTTGTGCAATCATATTGTTTAGCCAAGACCTTTGGACACACATATACACTATAGAATTTGGGACATCCTCTAGTAGATTGTCCCTCTAGAACAACTTGTACACTTCTAGCCACATGTAGGCTATGTTCTAGTTAATGAATCATATTATGTTAGTGAACACCAAACCAAATGAGCTAGTGGAAGTCTCGTAATCAGGTATCTCAATCGTAGGGGCTTTTCCATCCCTTTTGCATGATGTGGAAATGGATTTACCTATGCAACTCATTGAAACAATAGAGCATGTTATAAAAATTAGAAAATAAACATGAAATTAAATAAGCTCTACAATTTGTTTCAGAGTTATTGGTGTTGGTTTGTTGGTTCCATCTGTGACAACTTAGGGCTCACAGTGTATAGGTAGCCCATGAAGTCATTCCATGAGGTTCTAGCTTATGAAAGGTTCTTCAATTTCATGAGAAGGACTACCATGGACTGTGAGATGAAAATTGGTCTGGGATTAATCTTGCCTAATGAGTCAATGTCCTTGCTTCCTTTACCCTTTTGAGTGATAAAATCATAGTGAACTACATCCTAACTTGTAGGTGAAAACAAGTTCCATGAATGACATGTTTGTAACCACCCTCCCTTCTATCCCCTTAAGGATTTTTGGGCTATGGGAGGTCTTAAGTTCTTGACTCGATCTCCAAGGTCTATTATGAAGATGGGGTTAGTAAAAAACTTCATTTCTACAAGTATGTGTAATTTATTTCTGATAATACCATAGTGTCTAGCTCATCAAGAGATTTTCAGTGATATAAAATTTATCTCAATCCAAGTCACGAATCAAAAATTATGCTCGTTTGAAGTTTTCCCTGTTAAAAAAGGCCATGCCATCACAATACCCATATGGCACCCAAGTTGCATCCACTGGGTTTGCATGACCCTTACACATAATCAGTATGGGACCACAGTACTAGTTCCAAATTATATTGGAGCAGACACACCTCTGCACTCTTGCCCGTTGCAAGGCATCGTATATACAAAATCGGGTAGTGAGCAGTCCCCTAGTGGGCAAGGTTCTCACACTAGAACCATGGCTGGATTGAATTGACCATTCCTCGACCCTCCCAAAATTCAAAGTTTACAACATGAAAGACTATGGCCATGGGTGGTGGCCCAACCACATGGTTCCATGAGTCAAAGCCTTGGTTGAATTGGATAACTCTTTATCGACATTGTCTGTTACAAAGGTTATTGAAACATTACATTACGTTGGTGAGCAGTGACAAGGTTCCATACTAGAACGGGGCCTGGATCGACCCACACTTCGTCGGATCCCCCCCGTTACATGGTTCAACAAGGAAAAAATAGGCAAGACGATGTCAGGGCCTAGATCGACCCACACTTCATTGGTTCCCCCCCCCCTGTTACATGGTTCAACAATGAAAAAATGGGCAAGACGATGTCGGTGGCCCGAATGGTTGGAACCTTAGCTAGATCAATCAATGAATTGCTACTTTCCCGTTAGTATGGAGTTGAGGCATGAAGGTGTGGTTGTGAGCAACGACAAATATTCCCAACATAATTCTCAACATTCATATCAAAACCCTAGCCCGATGACAAATGGAACTACCAGTAGGGAAAATGTTGTGGGAGATTGAGGGGAAATGACCACTTTTCCACATGTTTCTTGTGATCTGAGGTCCAAGGGACTGAACCTTGACTCTCAAGGTACGATACCATGACCAAAATAATAACATGGGCACTACAAAGACCCAAATACATTGAAACCATGATAAAAGATAACTGCATGGATTCAAAGTCTAGTTTACACAGAACACACACTGTTTAATGAAAACATGTGAGATACTTCAACCCATTCAAGAGTTCTACAATCTAATTTTAAAAAAATACAAGCCTTAGAGTATTTCAACCCTAATATCCACTTGTCACAACAATACCATAACAATGCATAAACCCACAATTTATCACCTTGTTTATGATTTAAGTATCTACTAGCACATTTCAAGTACATTCATTCAACTCATAGTACATGGAATAATATGCTAATTAAGAATATGATAAGCAACCTTTACAATGAAACTATTCATTATATCTATAAGCATGTAATGTAACTGCCTATGAATATAATAGTGAACTATAGGCATTCAATCATGATTATACAAGGCTATGCATGTGTAAATAAGACAACATGGATGTCATATCTCATAATCCAAATGCACATAACATTTACTTATATGAATATGCTAGAATGGTTGGCAACGGAAGGAGAGACTTAAACTCTCCACCCAACCATAGGCCAGTTGCATTACAATTTTCTTATAGTTGACCACCCTTAAGCCAGATCAAAAGTAGGAGAGGATGCTTGCTTAGGGAAGTTCACACCAAAGGCTTGGTCACATACCTAGGAGATGAATTCCACTGCTTTTGTGGTTTAACGACAACTCTATGGTAGCAAGCACCACAATGAATCTCTTACTCTTTGAGTTTAATCACACGGTTTCACCTAAATTCCAGATGAGCTATTTTTCATTTACAGGAGATTGAATCCATTGTTTAGGTGAATTCACAACTGTGATTTTGTAGCAATCATCACAAGGGTCTATAGTCCATTGTATAGGTGGTTTAATACAACTTCCAACAAGCACCACAATGGATTGAATTGCCTTATCCAAGTGGTTTGACAACCATACAACAAACACCACAGTGATTTAGTCATCCATTGAGCTTGCCATTGACCACCAAGCATGGAAAAACACTCCAATGGTATCAAACACAATCATAGGGAATAACTCCCAAAATTCATAGAGAACATGGCTCAATTATGGCTCCAACACCACTTGTTTTTTCTCTTGTAGTCCTGCATCCACATGACGCTCTTTGTGGCCAATGTTTTTTTTGTTTTTTTCAATCACAACTCGTCTTCTATTTTCCTTTTATCTCTATGCCTGTTGACTCCCCTATTTTGTTCTAGAGGCAACAACCATCCTTGTCCTCAATCCACGAGAGGGATGGGGATGGGCACAATCCTCTACATACACCTCGATCCCATCTCTTTAATTTCTATTAGTGCTGATGGTTGAATGGTCATGCAGACTGTTAAGAAATTGAATGTGACCATTTGGGCTCATTCACAACATGTAACATGTTCCCTCCAGACTTTGGATCAATGTGTCCCCTCCTCGAGTCAACCAATAACTAACTTCTCATTAATTTCTCATGTGTTCAAAATCAATTGTGTTGGCCAGCTATGGATCCCACATTGGTTCTTATGCATTTATATTTACATATATGGGGTTAAATGAAAAGGGTTGTTACAAACCCCACCCCCTTAAGGAAACATCATTTTCGGTGTTCTATAAAAAAAATAAAAAAATAGATGCTGAACTCTGTATGTACAACTATTACACACATATATACTTTAAATAAAATGGGTAGAGCACCGTCATTAATTTTTCGTATCCCAAGTTGCTTCATCTCGTCTAAAGTGATTTTTTCATACTTTGACTTGCTCTATTACTTGATTCTGAAGCATGGTTTGCCTCCTATCTAGGATGCACATTGCTTTGGTTGAAAATTTCCCTCAGATTCCACCTGTATCATAGACCAATAAAGCAAATTATTTGTCACATACATACTTCTTAAGAAAATAAATATGAAACACATCATGTTCCTTCACTGTGGGTAGTAAGAATCTATAAGCCACTGGTCCCACTCCTTCCGAAATCTAAAATTATCTACATAATCTGGGTGCCAACTTAGCACAATACCCCACTTCCAGTGAGTTTTTTCTTGGTTTGATGTAGAGATATACATGCTCTCCCACTTCAAATTCTTTGTGCAATCTCTAATGGTATGCATGAATCTTTTTCCCATCCTAGGATACCTTCAATTTCTACCTAATATTGAGCACTTCTTGCTTCATTTATTTTAGCATGTTCGGTCCAAGAACCAATGCGTTCACTAGATTATCCCAACTAATGGGAGCGTTACATTTTATTCCATACAATGCCTCAAATGGGCTCAAATCCAATGAATCTTGGTACCCATTTTTGTATGCAAATTCAACTAATGGTAGGAATTCATCCCACTTTTTGGTTGATGCATGGCATACATCCTGAACATATTCTCTAAAATTTAGTTTAACCTTTCTATTCAACCATCTATTTGAGGATTATATGTCGTACTAAAAGCTAGCTAAGTAAAAAAGCCAACAAATAATGCCTTCTAAAAATTTTATGCGAACTTGGCATCCCGATTAGAGATGATCTTCTTAGGTATGGCATGTATTTTAAATATTTCCTGCATGAAAAACTGAGTTATTCTAGTGGATTTGTGGGCAGACTTGACAACTATAAATTGGGTTGCATTTCTCAACTTGTCCACTACCACCATAATGGTATCATGTTGCTTGAATGTCTTCAAAAATTATGTAATGAAGTCCATATATATGAATTCCCCTTTCCACTTACAACTTGGGATTGGTTGCAACAATTTCGCTGGGTGCATACATTCTACTTTGAATTGTTGTCATTCCATCCACCTAGAAATGTACTCAACAACATCCTTATGGACAATAATAAGTTTTCTTTATGGATGTTATCTTTCTTGGACAATAATAAGTTTTCTTTATGGATGTTATCCTTTTTTGATTACGAGGATGACTTGAATAATGTATGTTATGAAACTCATCCATTATGAGCTTCTTTAAATGGGTTACACAAGGCACATACCATCTATCTTTGAACAACAACATACCATCATCAATGAGATTGTAATTATTTCTCATTGTTCCCTCTAGTTCTTTCTATAAGCATTCCTAGACATGCTAGAAATTATCATCATGTATCAATGCCTCTTTGATCCTTTGTTTGGTGTCAATTTCACAAGTGCTCACGACTGCCATGTGACCCACTTGTAGACTTCTACTAAGTGCATCTGGAACATTGTTCTCCTTACCCTCAATATGCTTGATCTAAAAATCAAAATCACTGATTAGAGCTAATCATCTGGCTTGTATTTCATTTAGTTTGGGTTGATCAAACACGTATCTCATCCCTCCATGATATGACATTAATAAAATATTTCTCCTAAGAAAGTAGTACGTCCACCTTTTTAGTGCATGTATTGTTTCGGCTATAATTAATGGGTGAAATAGTTCTTTTCATGCTCATTTAGTTTTCTTGAATCATAACAGACTACATGTCTTTCTTGCATCGGGACTTCACCTAGTCTTTCCTTACAAACATATGTACATGCCAATAAGTCCTTGTCTGATCTTGTTATCTCAAAATAGGTGCACATATTGTGTTGTTCAACACTACTTTTACACTCTGATTTCCATTGAAATTTGACTCCTTTCTCCTACAAGGCTGTGACTGGATGCCCAATATTTGAAAAATATCGAATGAATCGCTGGTAATATCCAACCAGTCCCATGAAGTATATAACAACTATGAAATTTCTAGGGCTAGCCCACTCCATTATGGAATTAATCTTTTTTGGGACCACAACCACACCTTCCCTTGAAACAACATGTCCCAAGTATTGAACTTTTGATTACAAGACGCCACATTTGCTAAACTTGGAAAACGAATTTTGTTCCCACAACAATTGCAACATTTACTTCAAATGCTCTTCATGTTCTTATCTGTATTTTGATTAAACCAGGATGTCATACACCAAGACCAATACAAAAATATCCAAACATGAGTTGAAGACATTGTTCATTAGGCACATAAATGTGGCTGGGATATTTGTGAGCCCAAATGGAACTACCAAAAATTCATAGTGTCCATATCTTGTCGTAAACACTATCTTGTGGATGGTTTTGTCCTTATTTCATACTTGATGGTAACTAGATTTCAAATCTATCTTAGAGAACACCAAAACCACTCTCAACTGATCGAATATGTCATCAATTCTGGGAAACAAGTGTTTATTTTTAAATGTGGATTTATTTAATTTCTAGTAGTTAAAGCACAACCCCAACGTGTCATCCTTGTTCTTTACAAACAACATCGGGGCTCCCCATGGAGACACACTGGGTCTGATATATCCCTTATCCAACATTTCTTTCAATTGTAACTTTAATTCCACTAATTATGGAATGCTCATATGGTATGGGGATTTTGAAATTGGCACTGTGCTAAGAATCAACTCAATAGAAAAGTTGGTTTCCCTTTGGGGTGGAAATCCCGATATTTCTTTCGGAAATACGTCACTACATCATTCCAAAACAGGGTGATCTTTTATTTTGGGGTTGTTGTTCCTTGTGATGCTGGTCACTTGGATCACATATAAGGCACATCCTTTCCATTTTCATTTATTTACTTGTAGCACTGAGATCCACTTAACTAAAATAGGCTTCCTCACTCCTTGAAGTATTATTTCTTCACCTTCATCTTTGAGGCATTCTAATGACTTGTTATAGAAATCCACCTTATTTTAATGGGTTTCCAGCCAATCCATGCCCATCAACACATCATATGATCCTAGCGGAAAAATATTAAGGGTTATTGTTGTGGGAATGTCGCCCAAATCTAGGTGGAAAATTTCTACCCAATTGACCAATTTCTTCTTGGTCACCATGACCAATTGGACCAACCATGGATTTTCATGGAGTTTTCTTTGAAAGTTACAAATATATGCAACCTTTAGATTGATGTAACTGGAATTTGAACTTGGATTGATTAAAAAGGAAACAACATGGTTGGCGACCATACCTTCCATTTTGATCACTGAGGGTTAATGATCTACTTTCTTGTTGTCCAATGCTACATAAATTGGGGTACACTCTATGTAGAAATTTGTTGAATAATGAAGATTTATCCACCGAGATTATCCCGATCACATACTAATTCGAATTCATATGCAACACATAATCTCTTCTACTCAGATCATCACACATGCGGAAATAAACAAGCGGTATGCGATCAAAAGATCATCAAAACATCACACACATTACACAGTATGTATGGGGAAAGCTTATAGCTGAAAACCCCCAACTATTTTGTATATTAAGATGGAAGAGAACATGTAACAATCTCAGTACAATACTCCTCACAAGTACTCAGTACTGTCTCTAAAGGTTACACACAAACTAGCTTGGTTTTGAACAAGTCAAGGGTTCAAAACTCATCCACTAATTGCCTGCCTCTATTGCGCAATCAAGGCTGGTGTAATGAGAGATCCAAGTTCGAATCTCACTGGCTCCAACTGCGCAATCATCATTGGCAATCTCCTCCAATGCTTGTGCAAATATCATGCACAACTGCTGTCGCAACTAATAGCAAACTCACCCTTTCATCTACCTCTTCCACTGGTCTCCACTGAACTGTCCATGCACTGTAGTGAACTGATGTGTTCTTGAGTTGAATAATGAGTTAATAATTAGTGAATTAAATAATACTT
Source organism: Pinus albicaulis (assembly GCA_034641835.2). Taxonomy (NCBI): domain Eukaryota; kingdom Viridiplantae; phylum Streptophyta; class Pinopsida; order Pinales; family Pinaceae; genus Pinus; species Pinus albicaulis. The sequence continues at coordinate 561,870,530 of CM076582.1, forward strand.
AATTCACTCCACTCATTACTAGTTGATTAGCTAGTTAAACTAATCACAACTAGTTCAACTAAGTTAAACCGAACACAACTCCACCAACTGTCCCATCAACTCCACCAAACTTCTGCCACTGAAGTCCTAACTGAATTCAACCATGCATGAGCTCACCAAACCCCAAGGAATAGCGTAATTCCTTCTTTCAGATGCATGGGCCACATCCGTAGCTCCAACTAAAGTGCTGTAAGAGAATAAACTGAAGTTTAGAGTCCAAATATTATTAAGGGCTAATAATATTTGACTGACCTATTTTTAGACAGGCAGTCTAAAAATAGACTTTGACCTAAATGTATAAAAATAGAGGTCCATATATTTTTACCAACTCGACCAATCATCCAAGAATAGCATACTGCAACTCCTAGACCATGCTCCATATGTCTAAAAATAGACATAGTCTAAAAATAGACTTTGCGCCAAAAATAGCCTGTGGGCCCACTTAGTGAAGGCGACTTCATTTCACTAAGCTCCATCATCTTGTTGCATTTTCAACACTCTGAGCTACATCATTCATCATCATTGCATATTGGAAAATATACAACCTCATGTTGCTTTGTTGTTGGTGAGGACAATCCCCTCGCAGGTGGTTCTCTACACATCTCCAACATTGGAGCGATCCTCTCTTGGGATCCCTAGCCTCTTCTCTTGTTGTTTTGGTTGGCTAATTCTATTAAAAACATGGAAATTTTGTTGGAATTCACCCTTGGCAGGAATGTCGAACTTAACATCTTTCCCTTCTTACTTTTTTTATGATGATTTTTGTTCTCTTACTTTCAAATTATTTCTATCCTTCTTCTTTTAGCTTGATTGGAATTCAACCCTATGTTTGGATTGAACATAATAATAATTAGCCTTTCAGATAGTATTCCCCAACGGCTCATCAAAATCAATCCTATCTTGGTAGGACGATGGTAACCCACTGAGGTATCTCTAGATCTTCACCTTCTCATCCTTGATATATGAAGCATACCTCAACAACTCCAAATATATGTTAGTCTAAGCATCCAAAGTAAGCTTCCCTAGCTTATATTCATGTAACTCTTTGATTTTTATATCATAGTACCTCTTATAAAGGTATGTCTCACAGAACTATTTTTAAATTTTCTCCATGACAATTGCTTCTCTCTAATGCCCTTGAAATTTCTCAATTCTTCCCACCATATATTAACTTTTCTTTTTAGACTAAAAATGGCTACCCCGACCTTCATTTTTTCATAGTAGTCATGGAATCTAAAGTATTTCTTCATTCACAAAAACCAGGCTTCTACCTCTTTAGCTTGCTTAATTTATCCATCAAAGGTAGGGGGATTTTCTTTCTTAAAATCTTCTGACATTGAGCTCTTCTCACTTCTCCCTTGCTGGTGGTGTTTTCTAGTTGCAACAGTAGATAAATGATCATGGTTTCTTGACTCCCTTTCTGGAGTGCTAAGTGGGATATCTCCCCTCATGATGTCTTCACTTGCTTACCTATGCCTTTCTCTTGACTCGTTTCCTTATACCCTATTGGTCTCCAATCACTGATTTTGGATCTCAGATGGTATTTTATTGGATTTTTGCTTGCCTAGGTAGCTAACACAAAGCTCATGTTGCTTTTTCCTTTGTAGATTTGATAATATCTACAAAACCATTGCATTCATCTCTGCTTTCCTTTCTTGTTCTCTAGAAATCCTTTCATTATATTCTTTGCAATTTCTCAATTCATCTCTCAAAATCCTAAGGGTTTCTATCCAATCAAGGGAATTGTTCATTGACCTTTTTCCCATTGGGTTCTCTTCCTAATGATGATAGGATTTGGGCATCTTTTACTCTATCATTTTCTGCTCATTCATTTATTTCTTGTTGGAATTTGTATCTTCTTATGTCTTGTCACACGCACATAGTTGTTAAATTTGGCATGAATATAGTAATTTCTCACCTTGGTCTGTCAATACTTAAGCATGTCGATCTAAAGCTATTTACAAAATAAAAACTCATGTTAGTTATACATGTTAGAGAAAAAGACATATCAATATTCTATCAAGGTTCGCAACCACATACGAACCAAAAATCATCATATACAATAATTAAATTGGTGTATTAAATATTATCATTTGTGCATGAGCCTCTTGAGGTCGAGTGTTGAAACTTCGCTCTGATACCATTTTGTAACCACTCTCCCTCCTAGAGCCCGAGAACATTTAAGGGGGCAGAAGGGAGGGTGGTTACAATGCACACTTAGGAATAAGAAACTTAGTTCACTAAGAGGCCTAGACTCAAACAATAATGTCTTGTATGGTGCTCCTTGTTTCCTTTACCACTTTGAACCATGGACTTAGTGAAAAAAGTGCTTAATTGGTTAGTGACCTCCAAGTTAGTGAATGACATTTTTATTCATCATTAAACACTATTGTTCACTACAATTATATGACTCAAGGAGTAGTAGGTGTGACTCGATTTAAATACAATGATGTTGTGCCAGATTTTAGTTCATTTATCACTCTAATAATTCCCAAAGTTGTGAGATTTTAGTTTATAGTTTTAAGAACATTAGAGGTAACCACGAACCTACTTTTAAACTCTAGGATCTAGCCTTCCTAGGGTTCAGAGAGGGCTCTCTCTATAAGATTTAACTTTGTTTTAATGTTTGATTTTAGGCTAGTTATAAAGACAATTTGGTTTGACTGGTGGGAAAAATCACTTAATGAGATGGATAGTAATAGATCTGGTTTTCCATTGGGCTAAAGGAGTCAATATGTCAAGAAGACAGCTCAAGATCGAGATCAAAAGACAAATATTTTCAGGGCAAGATGGACAAGTCACTAAAGATCTTTGAAGGCTGATTGGTGATGTGGATTAATCGTGATAAAGAGCAATTAGGAATTATTTGATCTGGATATTTGAAGGAGAAGAGAGAGGTCATTCGAAAGAGGGAGAAATTAAGGGTTCCATACTCTATAAATTAGAAGAAAACATATAAATGATAAATATTTCAAGACAGAGTGCTTTTAACAAATTCTGTAATAATATTCCTGATTTATCATTCAAATTTAGAACACATTTATGAAATTATGTAAAAAATAAGAAGATTAACAATGACAGTAGAAAGTACTTCACTTCAATGGCTCATCACCTGAATCTTGAAATATGATGCTTTATGATTTTGATCCAGTCTGCTACTTGAACTTGCTACAAGAAACCCTTCAGGTACAAAAAAAATGACTATAGAAATATTCATCAATTTATTCCACACTAATTCTTCAAAGAGTGAAGTATTTATACAAAAAGTGTTACAAAATATCCTAGAATACTCATAGGATTTTTCTAAGGAAAAAAAAATATCTTTTACAAAAATATAGTGGCATCTGCTTAACAACTAGCAAGCTGTCCTATTTATCCAAATAAAATAGAAGTGTTGTTTTGGATTGGGTGCAGCTGGCTGTTTTGTTGTCTCCAACGCTGGCAAAAGATCTTTTAATCTATTTTGAAACTCTATATTCTCATCTGATACACTTTACCATCTGATACTCTTTCATCTATTTGAGGACTGTTTTAACTTCCTCACTGCTGTAAATTTCTGTTTTCATTGTGTAGAAACATCATTATGTAATTTATTTTCTTCCACTGTAAAAAATCCTTTTACAACAAATCAGTAAGTTTCTACAAAAATTATTCATTGGGTAACTTGATCTTGGTAAGTTTCCTGTAATTTTCATCAGCCTCTGTGTACCTAACAAAGGTTGGTTTGACCACAAAGAGATGTTTTATTTCATGCTGCAAATAGAACAAATCTTCAATTCTTTTGTGTAACACTTTGCCTATAGGTACTCCTTGCCAATCTGCCTTATTTACATGTTCTTTGGAAAAATCTTTGATTTTCTTGTTGTAATCCTCTTGCTTCATTAATTTGTCATTTAGAACAAGAATGTTTGGTAAGCCTTTTTGCCTCAATATATCACACTTTACCATAAATCTAGTTATTGCCAAATCCATGTTTTGGCACTTCTCTTCAAGCTGCTTTATCAAAATTTTCTTTGTAATTACATTTCTCACCTCAAGAATTGTGTCAGTTCTATCAGTTATGCCTATCTCATCCAATTATTGTTTGTTCTTGGTGTTGAGAAACTTGATTATTTCTTGGGCCTCTTCAAGTTTGGCACCAAGCTCTTCCTTTATCTTCACAATTTATTCTTTGGCTAATTTAACCAAGTCTTTTTGTTCATAAATGACTTGAATGGAAGGCCAAGTATTATTGATTGACTCAATGATCTTGGACCACAAATGATTTTTTATAAAAGCCATTGGTTACTTTAAAGTTAATTCTGCTTCAACTTTCTTCAACTGTTCACTTTCCCTTTTGGCTTTATGTTCCTCATTTTTAGCATTGATTTGGGATAATTTCTTGGCATATTCCAAGTTTTTAATTTGTTCTTTCAACCTGTTGATCACATTACTTTGTATAGATATCCCTTCCATAGCTTTTATGAGCTTGCTGGCTTCATCTGTTTGCTGCACTGTTGATGTAGACGATTCTGTAGCAAAGGTAGTAGAAGATGTCATTGGCACAGCTGTTGCCAATGGGGATTTTGGTGCTAATTCCTCTGCTAAGGTTGATGGAACTACTGTAGTTACCATAGGGATGACTGTGGGAGGAGCACTCTGAGTTTTTGTTGCTTCTTTCTCTTAGACAAGCTTGTCCATTTCTATCTCCATTTCCTTAATCTGTGTTGTCATTTGGAGAATGAGACTCATCATATCATCTTTCTGATTTTCCTTTTGCAGAATATCTTTAGTCTATGGATGTTCTGTTGGAGGAAGCTTCAATTTTTTTCTAAGTGCTGCTATGTTAGCATTTTTCTTCTTTATCATTTCTTTTGCAGCCTTTACATTTGTTGGGTCATACCCTACTTCAATTACCAATTCTTCTAAGGACTTGATTCTAGTGTCCTTGATAAGAGAAGAAGATTTTTCAATCTTGATTTGATCTATAAAATTGGTTATAGTGTTATGAAGCTTCTGGGCACTCATTTCCTTGGTAGTTATAGTAGAATAGAGCATTTCAGAGATCTGCTTATGAAACTCAATGTGATCTAAAGTATGAATGCTATCAACTGGTACTTTCAAGTCAAATTTCTTGTAGTCTGCTAATATTGTAGGCTTAGGCACTGTTGGCTCTAGTATTGTCATAAGAAATTTCTTGTTGGTGTAATCAAAGGCTGATAATAATCTATTTTGACTTCCCGGAGTTTGCTTTAGATACTGTGACTAAATATCATTCTCTAACTCTTCATTCTTAGCCTTGATTTCCTTGTATTTCTCTTTGATATCCAAATCTGTATTCTGTGCTTGCTGTGATGAGGATGCCTCCATGTTTTATTGTCTTTCAACCATCTAAATGTTTGGAGTATCCTTTTCCTGCTCATTTACAATAACTGTAGCAACATCTGTGTTCTTCTCTCTGTTTTCTTCATTTAGCACCTCAATTGTTTCTTTTTCCTTGTTCACTGGATTGAGCTTAGGCTTCTTATTGTATCTGAGTTTAAACCTAGTCTCTGTTGTTGTTTCAACAGTGTAGGTAAATTCTTCCCTAATTCTCTTAGTAGCTTTGTCTTCTTGATTTACAGTTTTCAAGGTGTGACTAGTATCACCCTGTTTAACTGCTTCTATCAAGGTATTTTCTAGCCACTCTGTTTGATTAAAAAAATGTTCAATCTCACGCCTTTTATCATGGATATAAGCGGTCAATTTTAATTTTACCCTCATTTTACTGAGTATTCTTTGAGGATCATAATTCCATAAGAAAATTTCTTCAAATTTTTATTCTAGCAACTGTTTTGCTGCCTCTGTACCTGCATCCCCGTGATTGCAAATTAAAGGACCCACCTGGCTCTTTAAATTGAATTGAGTCTTCTTTTTGGCAGCCAAGAAGTTGATAGAATCTAAATTTAGTGTTTGCCTTATGTACTCTAAGGCAAGAAATCTCATTGGAAAGTATTTTGGTAGTTTATAGGGTAAAATTTTTGACCCAAAAACTTTGATCTCTGTATGATTTTGGTATAGGTACCAATCTCCAGTTCTACTTTGTTCTGACAGTTGTAACACTTTATTTATCTCATCACTGATTCTTGACTGTACATTGTTTGTCAGCATGTTTATTAATGGATGAAAAAAACAATCTATGAAATCCACATAAGTGAATTCTGTTGATTCTTTTCTGATTAGAGATGTCCAAAAGATGACTGATAGTGGACTCCCTTCTACATCCAATTTCTGAAGGTTTATAGGAAATTTTTCTGCTTGGAAATAAAGGAACATGTGAAAGAGGAAGGATGAACATCTGAAAACTCCTTCAGTGGATAATTTCACAAGCTGATCATGGATATTATCAGCTATGTATTCAGCGAAATGATAGAAGGAGGTTGACCAGGCACAAAGGTATATAGAAAAGCAAGAATTGACTAATCAGTATGCTCATTAGTAAAATAACCTAGGATAAAGGATAACATTGAAATGACATGCCTTGATCCTTCAGGAAATTTGGAAGTAGAATAAGTAGGGTTTATCTTTGGGATTTCAACATATGCAGGCATGAAATTTTGGAAAATCTGAAATATTTTAGGAAAGTATAACTAAATATAGAGCTTTGTGAGAGCTTTTATGGATAATGGAACTGCAATGGGATCTAGTTTCAGTTGAAGCATTAGTTTAATAGACTCTGCAGTAATGGTAAACAATACTTCTTTGTTAGCATCAACCATAGCTCTTTGGTAAGGTGAATAATAGGTTTGACACAACCTAATGAATTTTGGACATTGATGATTATGCGGGACTACATATTTGGGTAGATTTGACTCCCAAATCTGTACTTCATCTCCTTGAGCTAAGGATTTTTCTAGACTCCAGCAGTGGAGTTCTAAAATATTGAATTCTATCAATGGAACAGTTATTTTGTAATCAACATCAGCTAGGGGTGTATGTTCCACATCTACAACAGGAGGTTGTAGTGGATTTATAAAAATAGTGGTTTTGGAAGCCATTGTTGGGTTTAATTTGTACACTTTTAGCTTTCTGGATGCTTAAAACTCGGTATTTAGGCTTTTTTGGACTCTTCTGTAAGCTTAAACTGTTTATAGAAGGTATTTTTGACTTGACAGAGGTCTTCTTAAACAACAAAGGGTACAATTAGGCTTTATTTTGGTTTAAACTTCAATTTGGTTTCAAACTTGATCTTCAAACTGTTTACAAACTCAGAAAATGAAATAATAAGGGTTTTTCTGCTCTTTTTGGATAAACTGGACTTGAAAAACAATTTGATTCATGTATAGAGGGTTCTGATTATTTGCAAAAGAGTTTTTGGATTGATTAGAAGTTATTTAAGGTTTGTGAAGGCTAAAACTTTGTTCAATTTCGTTTTAAAACTAGAGATAGTATCAAAACGGAAATTTTATTAGGGTTTCACAACAAATAAGTTCTTTGAAGGCAAATACAGGTATTTATGTGGGTAAACAAGGTTTTTGGCTATCAGTTTCACAGAAAACTATTTTTCAAATGATAAGAAGATTTCTTTTTTCGAAGAATACCTGTTCTTGCAGGTATTTGGTCTTGAAATAGAGTTTCTAGGGTGTCGGAGGGCTTTTGGAAGCTGTTGCAGTCCTTGGAAGTATACTGGAGGCTTCGAGCGGTCTTGGCAGCAATTGTTTATAGATCTCTGGTTCTTTGGGTAGGCAAATGGTATACTACGCTTGTTTTTTCAGTCGGAAGGGTTTAAAGTAGCAAAAAACACAGAAAACATTTAAACTGAGTTATATGAAGTTTTATAGAGTTTTAGGTTTAAAAAAGTATAAGCATTGAATGCCAATCAAGTCAGAACTAAGAGTGGTTTTGGCGCCGATGGGAGAAATACCACCAGTGGTTACACGAGCTAGGAGTGGTAAGTGGTTTATTTGGATCGGATGTGATCCAATCTCTTATAGCCGCGCGGAGGAGAGAGAATAAGGTTAAACCACGCATTTCACAAATTTCAAATTGATTATTCTCAGTGCTATTGAAATTGCGATATCGCATATGGATCGTTGGATTAGGTTAAAGTGATGTGAATGGCTGATATTGAGAGGTGGATTAGCTCGGTATATGGGGTGTGGGGCCCAAGAGTTTATATGCGGCGGGGTTGGTTAATACGTTTAAACGTATAAACTAATGTATAATGTGATAGGCGGGGTATATGAATTTACATAGTAAATGTGTGATATTCATATGTATTTGCGAAAGTGGGTTATATTATAGATATCATGTTTTAACATGTGGGGATAGGCGGGGATATTTGACACATGGGTATTTAGACCATAGGTTAAACGTTAATATAGTGGGTTTGGGATATTTTAAAATAAAGAAATTAATATATCTACGGGAAGGGGTAGTTATAAGGGAATTAATACATTATATTAGAGTTAATATGAAATGAGTATGATGTGAGCTGAAATACATATAATATCAACTAAGCAAAGTGTAAAATTGGTATTTGAGCATAATAATGGCCCCATTTGAAAAATTTACACATAATACTTAGGATAAATTGTATTTTGTGGGTTGTTTGAGTGTTTTTACATGAAATGAAATTAGTTAAAGGGGATTTTTTACTTTCCCTAAGAAAAAAGTGTTTTAAGTTAGGAAAAGGGAATAATGTTGAGGAAAAGGGTGATTATGAAGGGATTTAAATACTTATTACCAATCAATTATTAAGCCTTGGGTCCGGTCCCAACAAAAGTCAGAGAAATGATCTGAGCCTTTTTAACTGAAGGTTTTGAGTACTGAATACTTTGAGGGGAGGGGAAATTAGTAATTTTTGCCGGATGATGTTTTATTACATCCTGTACAACTGCTTTCTACCTACCCATCATTATTCTAACATTTTTTCATTATTTGCATGGGTGCATTTGAGCTTGCAACCCTAAATCCATTTTTTCTTTTAAAGCATAAACTATCTAAATCTAACCTTATTTCATCCGAGGGCTTAGATTAAACTGTTTAGCTCCTCATTTATTCTTTAACTATCTACTGATTTGTCAAGTTTAAACTGTTTGAAAGATCTTTATTCTCTATCTATAAACTTGAAAGTCAAAGCATGAAAAAGTTAAGATTAAACTATTTAACTCATCATGGATTATGGCATTTTGAACAAGCTGCACATAATCATTATTTTTGCAATAACAGTAAAAAGTAGTGGCATTTTGATTTGGTTCACTTTCATGTCTTATTCTTATCTCTTTTTGTTTGGGGTCCATTTTTTCTATTCTTTTTGATATTTTCCTTTTCAAGTCCTTTAATTTTTCTTTTAGGACTTTTACCCCTTTTCATTTTTTATTATTTTCAGATATGGGAAAACAACTTTCAGAAAGAAAGGTATGTACAATATTTAAAAAGACTAATCATAGTTATGAATCCTATTATTATAGGACCTAACACAACATATTCTTTTGGTTCTTTTTTCTTCTTTTGTAAGATTAGAATTTTGCCTATTATTCATGTCATTGTGATTTTTTCCTACATTCATTGGCATAGTGCCCATATTTCTTGCAATAATGATGTTGGACTTGGGATATATCATTCCTTTGTCCATGAACTTGATGTTGGCTTGAGCCTTCGTTCTGGTTCTGATTGCTGCCCCTTCCACTCAAACTTGCAGGGTTGTTTCTTCCTCTATTTTGGCTTCTTTCTCTTCCTCTGTAGTTTCCTTTGCCTTGACCTCTGCCTCTTCCAAAAGACATTTGGGTCTTGAAAGCTTGTTCTAATGAGGAATATGTTCCTCTATTCAGTCTCTGTTCATGAGACATCAGGGATGCACTAAGCTCATCCATTGTAAATAGTGAGAGATCCTTTGTCTCTTCTATTGCCACTACTATGACATCAAACCTTGAGGGTAGAATTCTCAAGATTTTCTCCACTATTATTCTTTCTTCAAGTGTCTCTCCATGAGACCTTATCTGGGTAACCAAACCAATAACATGAGTGAAAAATGAGTCTATAGTGTCAGACTCTTTCATACAGAGAGTTCTAAAATCGCTCCTCAGCATTTGCAACTTTTCTGTTTTCACCTTCTCCATGCCTTAATAGGCTGTTTTGAGAATATCCCACACCTCCTTAGACTTTTTTGCTGGTGAAATCCTTGGGAAAATACTCTCGTGCACTGATTGAAAGAGATAGAAGAGGGCTTTGCAGTCCTTCTTCCTATTATCTCTTAACAAATCTCTTTATGTTGCTATCAAAGCAGCCAGCGCTGTTACGTTTGTTGGTTCTGGGTAGCCATTCTCAACTAGCTCCCATATGTCCTGTGAAGCAAACAAGGCTCTCATCATGATTGCCCAATATTCACGGTTCTTCCCGTTAAACTGTGGAAGTTGGGAATTCGTCAGGCTGGTGCCTATTGCTGCCATCGTAACTATGCAAACACAACAGTTTTACTTGACTGTGTTAAAAAAAAGAAGCAAACAATTAAACTCTTTTGACTGTGTAAACAAATAGAAGCTTTCTCTATGCTGGAGAAATCTTCTTCAACAACCTTCTTACATCTTCTGCAGTAAAGAGAGATCTCTGCTTCGTTCACTGAGTGCCTAGACTAGCTCCAATACCATGTTGGAATTTCTGAACAATTCCGAACATAGAGGAAAATAAAATTCCTCTTCTACAACACAAAGATTAAAAAAAAAATGCGGACAAAGATGTGCATAACATATATTTCATTAATAAAAAAAAATTGGACTGTTACAAACTAAAATTCTTCTTCAGAACTACTGTGTTCTGGATTTTACAAAATGGGATGCTTCTCTCGGCTGCTACAACAACACAATGCTTCAACAAAAAAATGTTTTCTTCTCTCTCTGTCTTACATAACACAATGCACACGGCATATGCACATATATAAAGTCAACATTACAATATGTATATATATTATAAATGTTTCATATTTATAATATATATATATATTAAAATATATATAATCGAAGTTTAAAACAAACAAATAAAGCATATATGTCAAGGCAACTAAAGACTAAATCAAAACATTAAACAGACTTTCCGTGGGGTTCAATCGTTATGGACGAGCCAATTTCTATGCCCCCCCCGAAAAAATGATTTGATTGGTCCAAAGGAAGGTGACGTCACCTCCTCCGGTGGGTTGCCTTCACCCTTCGCAGCTCATGCTTGATGCCCCCTAGAATGGTGTTGTTATGTGATAAATGAAGTTCTTGGAGGATTCAATGCGGTTGATGAGTGTTTGAATGTGAAGGTGGCGTGTAATTTCAAAACTGGTTTTCACTGCTGTTGCTGTCCTTTAGACTCTTCACATCAAAATTGATGTCACCGTCCTTCTTCTGCTTCTGCCTATGTCCATCTGTTGTGTGCGGGAAGTTAGAATTAATATTCCAAGAAAAGCAAGACCAAGTAACAAGAGGTGCTTCTTCAAAAGGAGAAGGGTCAGGCCACCTCTCCACTAAATCCCATGTTGAGCATCTACCAAAAAGTCATAGACCGAACAAATCAAAGCAATAGAACTATAACTACAAATTTGTTAGAAGCTAAAATTAGAAGCAATACTAATATACTTAAGGGAGATGAGCTCCCAAAGACCCTAGAATAATTTTGGTACAAATCCTCTCATTGGTAGATGCACAAGATGATTGCATGTAACCACATGAACACTTGAAAATTGCAGATAATCCAACTAGTTATGGGTGAATGCATGGAGATGGGTTACACTTTTTGGTAAGAGAGGGCACGTTTTGGGTGAAAAACAAAAACTCGATCGAGCCATTTTAAGTGCTCGATCGAACAATATTTGAGCCCTCGATCTAGTTTTTTGAGGACTTAAACAATGTAACCTGAGGTTATTTAGGAGTTCGATAAAGCCAGTGGGACATGTTTTTGAAAATTTCCACCAATACAACCTAGGCATGGAATTAGAAAAAGTGGCTTGATCGAGCCTTAAAGCTAGATTGAGCCTTAAAGCTAGATTGAGTCTTTATTTAACCACATTACGGGATAGATCGAGGGTTTCTTGACTACTCGATCGAGCTCTTGAGGTCCTAAAAATCGCAGCTTTAGCCCTCCTTCTGCAAATTTCTCTGTAACCCCATTTTGTACCCTAACATATTTAGGGCATAACTTTCCCTTGAGTGGAAAGTTTATCATGTTGGATTCATGAAAGAATCCTCTATCCAATGGCATATGAGTTTGACACTTTCGAATTCATATGATATTTTTCATCTAATTTCTTTTAAACATAATGTTTCAAATTTTTTTACACAGTTTCAAAGCGGCTGAATAAAAAATAAATAATATAAAATATACACAATGAAACATTTTAAGTAAATATGACTATTTATGTTTACGAGTCTTATTCAAAAGGGTACTGTTGGTTTTTCAATTTATTTAAAGAGTTAATAAATCTTACAAGAATATGCGTTTCCAAAATGCAATTGAAATATTATTTCACCAACTTCGAAAATAATAAAAAATATTATTTTGCATAAAAAAATATTAATATGAAAAACTCAGTTCTCTTTGTGTAGATCAAGCTCATATATATATATATATATATATATATATATATATATATATATATAATAAAAATTACAAATTTTATAAAGTTATGTTATGTGAACACATGCATACCTCTTAAGATGTGCAAAAATTTGCAAGGGCAAGTATTGTATTTAATGGAAAATTGAGAGATTATACGATAGTGAAATTTTCACAAAAAATATTATTAGGACAATAACATGATTCTCCACATATTATCTTTTTACTCGGTATCAAAATTCACAATGTTTATCTGAATTTTTAGAGCTTCAATTCGATAAAAGAGAAAAACTTGAAATTTGATTGTCATATTTAGCCCAAAAATCTAACCCATCTTCATACATTCACCTTAATATGAAGTGAGTCTTAATCTGAAGTGAGTGACCAAAAAAAAAAAAAAAACCAAACTATAAGGACTTGGACATTCCACAATTATTAAACCATACAAGCAAACTGGTAACATAGCGATGACATTGAATATCTACAACTCACCCCAATGATTCCTAGAAGTTGAAGAAGCCTTATAAGTGTGTGTATTAATTCTTTGTGCTATCATTACTCGTTAGAATATATAGTTGCATAAGAGCAACTAGCCACACCATCCATTTTTAATACTTAAATTGACAATAAAGTGAGAAATCCACTCTCTTCTTGACACAGTTTCGAAAACCTCCTTAAAATTATTTCTAATATTCTTAAATTATACTTTAAACACATTTTAAATTAGGTTAATACAATTAAACATCGTGACAAAATTAATATGAACAATCACAAAATTACAAATAACTAGTGACCAAATGATTTTACCACAAAATTAATGTGAACGATCACAAAATTATACATATGTAGTGACAAAATGATTTTACCACGGTTTTAATTTGTCTAGATATATGAACAAATTCAATGATGCACACCTCTCGTAGTTAAAAAATACCTAAAAGAATCCTTTGGTTAGTGGTATATGTGTACATTTATATTTCAAAATATTTTCCATAACAATTTTCAATATCTTTCTATATAAAGGTGGAGGTTATTAATTCAAATTCTCCAATAACTACCTCGTATATTTTGATTCATGAATGTCCTGTTTAATTTGATTTTAGAATTATTATTAAAAATGATCTAGAATCATTATTAAAAAATATACAAAACTAAATATTTAATTTTAAAATCATTATTTTCTTCACATACATTTGAATTTAGAATCATTAATATGTACATGATCAAAACTAGACCTTTGATTTTACAAGCATTTTTAGAAGGGTTAGGTAAATGCTACAAAATAATATACATATAAATAATGGATTATTTAGTCTTACTTAAAAATGCAAATCAAAAGTATGATAAAAATCAATCCCTAGACAATTTCATATTATTTGTAAGCAATGTTACAATATTCCATATTTTTCATAGTATCCCAGAAAAAATTATTATCATAATTTTATGTTTTTGGAAATATTTTTGTTCTATTAATAAAAATATGTTATATATTATTTTGATGTCTACTTAACAATGAATTTGAAATTTAATATAAATTTCAAAATACATTTCTCTAGAGAAAAAACACAAAAGTTAAAACACTTTAAAAAATCAATTTTATAAGCTTATTTAATTTATTTTAAATCTAACTAACAATAATTTTTTTTGTTACATTTTTAATTTTGATGCTTTATTTAAATCTAACTTATAATAATATTTTGTTAAATTTTTAATATTGATGTTTTGTTTATTTTCGAATAGGGTTTTCATAGTTTTAATTTAATTATCAATGATAATTGGGTAGATGATAAAAATTTAACCTTCGCGAAATATTTTAGAATATTATTAATAGTTGACATAGGATATTAAGAAAATGACTTGGTTTGTGAAAATGTTTAAGTATGGATGACTAATACAATCCACCAACCATTGCTGCATTTACTGCCAGTTACCTTTTGTATTGGGCCACGTCACGGAGGTCCCCACAAACACCAACACAACAAGCTCTCCACCAATCAACAACCGTTCACATAGAAGAGAGGGTGACGTGGACAAGCCCAATTCAGACCCGATAAGGAATTATAAGCTCAATTAATTTTTATCGCACGTTCGGAGGCTGACGTCATACCCGACCAAATTTAGATGCGATAATTTTATGAAAATGAGTTTAATTTCAGTTTTTGAAATCCACGATAAATGTCTTATAAGGTTTTAAAACCTTGGCATATATGTTTAAACGCCGCGATTATGTTGTTATGTTTTATGTATAATGCCGCAACATCCTTTTATTTAAAAAAAAAAGGTCTTTATATATATATATGAGTTGGAATATATATTATAAAATTTATAAGTTTATAATATATATAAAGATAATTTGTTTTAATATTTTTGTATTATGACATATAAAATAAAAATTCCCGAAGGCAGAATATATATTGCAGTGACTGTGTAATGCATTTTTGTAACCCTGAAGGCAAAATAAAAAAAAAACAGTGTCTTAAAACAGAGAGACAGAGAGCAGTGAGACTCCATGTGTGAAAAACAGAGAATAGAAGAGCACTGTGTGTGCATATTCTAAGAGACAAAGAGCAAATTTTGCAGCACTATGTGTGAAGCAGTCAACATTTTAGAAAGGCCAAAACAATAGTTCTATGGTAGTATTGTAATTTTTTTAAAGCTTAATGAAATAGAATTTTTTTGCATCTCTGTCCAGATTTTTTTTTTTTAATCTCTGTGTTGAGAGGAGGAATTTTTTTTATTCCTCTGTTGTTTGGAATCATTCAGAAATTCCAACATGGTATCAAAGCTATTCCAGGCTCTTTGAAGTTTATCAAAGAAGCTAAAGGAAGGAGTTGTTGAAACAGTTATCCAACAGTGTGAAGGCTCAAAAAAGTCCAGGTATTTATCAAAACAGAGTTTGATTTTGTGTTAAAGAGTGCATTCCTGGAAGAAAGAGTTTATCTCTCAAGCAGAGAGAAAGTTTATTGAAGAAAATAGTCAAGTTTTTTAAAAAGGCATAGTTTAGTAAACTAGCCATGGCAGAAGCCAACACAAGCACGAGTATAGGAAATACTCAACTCCTACAATTCAATGGGAAGAATTATGACTATTGGGCGATCACAATGACAACTCTATTTTCCTCTCAAGATTTATGGGAGCTAGTTGAAGATGGTTTAGAAGAACCAGCGGATGAAAATGCTTTTAATGCCTTAACACAAGCATATAAGGAATTGTTGAAGAGAAATAGGAAGAAGGACTCAAAAGCCGTCTTCTATCTCTATCAAGTAGTGCATGAAAGTGTATTTCCATGGATTGCAGGAGTGAAGAGGTCCAAGGATGCATGGGATACCCCCCAGACAACCTATCAAGGAATGGAGAAGGTAAAGACAACAAAGCTTCAATTAATGAAAAAGGATTTTGATGTTATTTGCATGAAAGAGTCTGATACAATAGACTCATTCTTTACTCTACTGATTGGGTTGGTTACCCAAATGAGATCTCATTGAGAGACAATAGAAGAAAGAATAATAGTGGAGAAAGTGTTGAGGAGCTTACCCTCAAGGTTTGATGTGATAGTCACAACCATTGAAGAGAGAAAGGATCTCTCAAACTTTACAGTTGATGAGCTTCATGCATCATTGATGACACATGAACAAATATTGGGAAGAACAACAAACTCATCTTTGGAGCATGCCTTCAATACCCAAATTTCCTTTGGAAGAGGAAGAGGTCAAGGTAGAGGAAACTACAGAGGAAAAGGAAGAGGACTAAGAAGCCCTGCAAATACTAATGGAAGGGGCAACAATTAAAATTAGAACCAAGGCCAAGGAAGCAACCAGCAAGGTGGACAAAATAAAGCACATGGACAAAGGTATGATAAATCCCAAGTCCAATGTCATTACTGTAAGAAGTATGGCCATTATGCCAATGAATGTAGGAAGAAACAGAGTGATATGGGTAATAGACCCAGTGCTAATTTTACTAAAGAAAATATTAGTCAAGAGAAGTTGTTTTTAGCATGTAATATGGCTGAAGAAAAGAGTGAAGATATATGGTTTCTAGATTCAAGATGTAGCAATCATATGACTAGAAACATTTCCATGTTTTCCATGTTAGATGAAAATGTAAAGTCTCAAGTAACATTGGGGACAGACAGTAAGGTCTCTGTCATGGGAAAAGGTACAGTAAGTGTTTTGACAAAGAAAGGAGAAGGAAGATCCATATGAGATGTATACTATGTGCTTGGTACGAAGTGTAACCTCTTGAGCATTGGACAACTCATTCAAAAGGGGTATAATTTTTTCTTTGAAGATGATGTATGCACCATCATGGATAAACCACCAAGCAAGCAATGCATTGCACAAGTGAAGATGACAAGGAACAGAATGTTTCCTCTCAAGATGAGAGCAGATTTGAAGAAACGAGATACCATTGCAGCAGTGATACAAGAGACATTCCAAAGAGAAGAAAAAGATGAAAACAGGTTATGGCACTTGAGATTTGGACATCTCGACTTTGAAGGTCTAAGTTTCTTGCATAGGAAAGAAATGGTAAATGGATTGCCATTGATTGAGAAACTGGACAGCCTTTGTGAAGGTTGCATCTTGGGCAAACAACACAGAGAAAGCTTTCCATCAGGAAAGAGCATAAGGGAAAAGGCACCATAATTAGAAATAGTCCATTCAAATTTGTGTGGACCAATGCAAACACCATCACTAGCAAGCAGTCACTATATGATTACTTTTATTGATGATTACACAAGAAAAAATTGGGTTTATTTCTTGAAATTTAAGAGTGAAGTGCTTTCAAGAAATTCTGCCACTTTAAGGCTCTTGTAGAGAATCAAAGTGGGTAGCATATCAAGGTATTAAGAAATAATAGAGGAGGTGAGTATATCTCCAAAGAATTTCTGCGTTTTTGCAGAGAAAATGGGATACACAAACAATTTACAACAAGGTATACACCGCAGCAAAATGGAGTTGTTGAAAGGAAAAATAGGACCATCATGGATATGTTAAGAAGTATGCTGAAGGCAAAACATTTTCCAAATGAGTATTGGGCTGAAGCTGTACATTGTGCAACATACATCTTGAATAGATTCCCAACCAAGGCTATAATGAACAAAGTTCCGAAAGAAGCATGGAGTGGCATAAAACAAGGTGTCACCCACATGAGAGTTTTTGGTTGTGTGGCTTATGCACACATTCCAGATCAGATAAGGAAGAAGTTGGATAGTAAGGGAGAGAAGTGCATATTTATTGGATACAGTGAAGAATCCAAGGCATATAGATTTTATAACCCATCCACCAAGAAGTTTTTTATAAGCAGAGATGTGCAATTTATTGAGGAAGAAGATTAGGATGGAAGCATTGAGAAAACAGTGAAAAAAAAAAAGGTTTCATGTATGAGGGAGGCTGATGTATATAATATTGAATCATTCAGTGACATCAACGGAGAGAGGAAAGGCAAGAACAAGAGCATAGGGAGGAAAATTGTAACATGATACATCAATGGGAGGCATGAGAGAGGGAGATACTTTTGTACCCTCGCCCTATTATGACACCCACCCAGTTTTTCTTAAGGGAGGTAGGCCTCCTTAAGTTATATGAGTCCACATCCCTGAAGTTGCACAGTGGGTTATTAGTACAGCTGATCTATAGGTGGAATGCCCAATGACAGGTTTTCCAGGTCGGTCTTGGCTAGTGGTACCAGCCCACTGAGGAGGAAATTTATTTTATTATTGGCCTATCAAGGAGAGGGCAGGATTTTCCCCAGTTCCCAGATGTCTCCACTGGTTATGCAGCAAGGAGTTAGTTGGCATACTCCCAGAGATACATTAGGGATGATATAATTTCTCCTATAGATTTTCAAGTGTCTAGTGGTTAGCTACGCATTGCTTTGCTTGTTCCAGAGGAGGTTAGGTTCCTCTCACTACTACTGAGGACCATTGCACATTATACCAGTGACGAGCAGCACATTAGTTTCCCTCTTTTATTTTATGTTGATTCTTTATTCCAGACACCACGACTTGTTAGATGGTCTACCATATTTTTGCAACAATTTTGTATAGCATTAGATAGATATCACTCTCAGGCACGTGGGAAGTTGACCTTCTCTTTTGCTTCAGAGTTATTTTGTTTATTTTTTGAGAGGTTTCCGGAGATGAGGCCTACTTTTTTCTGCCAGTTTCATAGGCTGATGTTACATTTACGGATGCAGATGTGGGGCAAGATGATGCCCAAGAGGAGCCTGTCCGAGTATCCGACCAAGATATCTAGTGATGCACTGGAGCTACTAGCCAGTGTTGATGATCACATGTTCGTGATGGTTTCGTGTCCTTACGCGGGTTTGGATTGGAGAGGGTGTACCAACATCCTCTTCACATACGATGAGCCACCAGAATATAGAGGTAATATTAGTGTTTTCTTTAAATTAATATACTTTCATTTTATTGTCTTAATTAGTTAGAATAAAATTTATTCTAACACGTTATTTAACTTGTTTAATGAAATTGTCTAATTATTTTTGTGTACTATATATTTTGTAGATATTGGCACATTCATTAGGTACATGATTCCACCCCCCACCAGATGATCCTGTAGATGATGAGGAGATGGTGGAGGCCACGGATCAAGGTGAAAAACCTCCTTGGGTGCAGATACCTGCGAGCATGTGGTGTAGGGAAGACATCTGATTCAGGATGGAGTTGGGAAACTGACTCTGTAAACTCCTGGTTGATGAGGGAGTCCACCCTGTGACGATAAAAGAGATTGAGGCTAATTGTATGCTCACAGAGCTTTGGAGGGACACATCCCACGATATGATGAGCCTTATGCATCATATCGTCGGAGCTTCAGGGCTACTGGCGGCTGGGAGGGATAGGCATCATGGAGATGCATGACACAAGTCATTGGATGATCATGATCATGAGGGGATTGATAATTCTATTACTCCACCTTCTCCTCCTTCACTTCACACCAGGGATGAGCAGCCAACATCTATTCCTGAGTAGGCATATTTTGAGCAGGCACCTCTTGAGGAGGCACGTCCATATGATTAGCAGGCACCATCGACTGAGCAGGCACCTCGGGTTGAGAAGGGAAATCCATCTGAGCATGAGGCACCATCGATTGAGTAAGCCTCGAGTACTAGTTATACTATTGATGTATTAACACCATATATTTGACATTTATATGCAGTTCTATTACAATTTTATTTTTGACATTATACAGTTATATGTATATGTATATGTATATTTATGTATGTATATATATGTATATATGGTGCATATATTTTGTGTTCATGTTGATGTACTTAATTTACATGTTGGTGTTCATCATGATGTGTATATTGTTAGGTCATGTTATATATACTCATTTAATGTGCATGCAGATAGATGTGTATGTGATAGCAGTTATTTGACATGAGATGTATATTTGATGTTTGTGTTGTGATGATGTAATCGAATTCTTGTGTTTTGTTAGAGGATCATAATCACAATCATTAGATTATTTTAGTGAATTTGAATGTGTATTTTAGAATATGATGTTTGTATGATGGTTATCATGATTGTGATGTTTATTTTTAATATTAAATCATTATATTTATTAAATATTATGTATTGGTAATTGTAAAATTGTATAATTGTAATTTCATGTATCGTGATTGTAATTGTAATTGTATGTAAAATTTTAATTTTAATTTTAATTTTAATTGTAATTGTAATTGTAATGGTATGTAAAATATTTGTAAATTGTAATTGTATTGTGAAATTGTAATTCTATGTATTGTCATTATTCAATTTTATTAAAATTGTAAAATTTGCAAATTTGTAAAATTGTAAAATTTGCAAATTTGCAAATTCGTAAATTAGTAAAATTGTAAAATTTGCAAATTTGCAAATTTGTAAAATTGTAAATTAATTGTCAATTTTGAACCATAAATATCGTAAGTAAAATGTATACCATAAATACTATTAAATTACCATAATTGTAAATTTGTAAATTTGTATGAATATAAATAATTTTAAAATAATAAATCTAGAATAATATAATTTTTTGCAACATAATTAAGTTTAGAAAATAATGCAAATAAATTCATGTTTAGAATTATCATTATTTTATTATGATCTTACATATTAGAAATAACAGTATACATTAATACTTTTTTTTTTTTTTAATTTTAAATATATATATATATATATATATATAGTGCATTTATTAAAGTAATGATATAATGAAAAACCATTTAAAGCAATCAAGTAATTGTGTTATTTTAGGAATTGACATAAAAAAAAGAACTTGATACAGTGCATTTCTTTCGAGATCATAATTGCAAATTATCAAGTGAAAGGATTTTAACATTAACACAATGCAAACTAATTAATTCAGAATACATATTATAATGTTTGGGAAAAAAGAGTCTTAGTTATAAGGTTAAGTCCTCTTCTTTATAAAAACCCATCTTAAATATTATAAATGATGAAATAACACATGTACCATATCACTATATGTTCTCATGATCACACTCATTATCTTCCAACTCATTTGGCATGATAACACTATTGTTCTAAAAAATATGTTTGTGATCCATGGCTATGCTGAGTCGTAGACTTTGTACTTCATCCTTGAATTTTTCGGGCCATGTATCCTCTATATGCTTCATGGCTATTGAATCTTTTGGGATTCGCATAACTCCCAACTCACTTTTGTGTGAGGCATGCTATCCCTGCAACATATTTAATTATCTGTAACGAAAGAGCCTTTGAATCCTTGGGATTATAGGCATGTGCCTCAATATCTTAAAAGGAGGACCACGTGATTTACCTTTCTTTTTTTATTTGTCATACCTGTCATGCCCATATTTCAGACATATCTCTTTGTATGCATATTCTCCTCTATATAGAATACAATCATTTGGACATGCATGATATGATATGTACTCAACACCCAACATTTTCAACAATTTATTTTCCTCTTCGCAGCTACTGGGCAAGACATTATCACTCGGAAGAACCTTATCTTTGAATAACATGTAGTTGGTGGACAATATTAAATGTAAAATGTTAATAATTATTAACGTTCATAAAATTGACCATTTTTAATGTTACAAGATTTCTCAAAATATAAGGGACTTGATGGTCAATTGCCTCAAAATTTCCCAAAAAAATGCATTCGAAAAACCAAACTTTTCTTTCAAGTCGTACAGTAACATCGTTGTCCCCAACTTGACAAAATTTTCTTGACTACCAGGTGTTGGGGTTCCCATGATTTGGAAAATATGGCAATATCGAAAGATGAGACAACATTAGAACCACTTTCAGACCTCAGGATCTAGCCCTCCTGAGTCCAGAGAGGGATCTCTCTATAACCGGCAAATGTTTATGTCCTTGAAGCTCTGTTTTTAGGTTTTAGGCTAGTTATAGGCACGGGTTTGTTTGTTTTTTTAATTTGTTTGTTTGGTTGTTGGGAAACAGGAAAGAAGGGTTCACTATGATACCAGGTTGGATAAAGAGGATTCTAGGTGAAGGAGAAATGATTTCAGGGAAAACTCAAAACCATTGGGAAATGGAGTCAGGAAAGGGTTTACTTGCTTTCAATATGTAGGCTTTCAGTTGGGCTAGTCATCTAAAGCACTGGATGTTAAAGATGATAGTGTGATATGAAATGGTGAGAAAGAAAGTGAAAGGCAAGGAAACCTTCAAGGTGACCAATTATAAATCAGGTCCAGGGACAAGACATGCCATTAGACACCTGTGACCCAACTCTTAAAGGTATACTATTCAGATAAAGGGAATAGTAAAGATTCAAACACGAAGGTGAAGACCTGAGATCAGAGAGAGACTTCGAACTCTTAATGCTTCGGCATCCAGCTTAAGGGATCTTAGAAAGGCTCAATTAATCGAAAAGGATCCTAATTAGGTAGAGACTATGCTCTAAACTCCCAGTATCCCAATTCATTCAATTAAAGCCTAACAAGAACATCTAAGAAAAAAATTGTTAATTCATACATCAGCTAGCAGTAAATTATGGCCACTACACTGGTTAAATTAACTTAAATCAGTGCTCAGATAGCACATATAGCGGAAAAAATCAAAGGTAGGGAGAGAAGAAGCTTAGGGTACCATGCGAGGGTATATCCTAAACCAGATTTCTGATGCGTACCTAAGAAACGAAAAGTGATGAATTACAAAGGAAAACAGAGACAAAGTAAGAAAAACATCACCGTTGCTTTAAATCAAGATCCAAAGAAATGTGCTTGTCATATTAAAGAGCAACACCAGTCATGTACAACATTGCCAATAGCTTGATATTCAGTCTGAAAACATCTTCCTCAGCCTATCTTACAAATTTACCCAGAGAACTAAATCTCAAGAGAAACGGCTTACAGTTCAAAGATATCCGATCAACAACCCTTACAATGAGTTTCTTTTATAGCTGAAAGAGAGGTATAGGAGGTAGATGAAATACTAAATGAAACATTAAAAATAGAGTAGAAGAAGTGGGTCGAAACCCATTCTGTTTTAATATCAGAGCATTAATCTTCAGTACTCTTTGGATGAAAGAGTAGTCTTTGATAGGTTGTAGTTTACTCCAGGTATGCTCTTGATGTGATTTCGCTGCAGTACTCATAGTACTCTTAGTGAATAAAAAAAAGGTTAATGACTTAAAAGTCTGCCATACCGTGTAACAAATTCTCTGGTAGCATTAGGACTATTGTCAGGGCGGAAACCTTCTCATGGACACAATATAGACTAAAACAGTATGAGTATTGTGTCCTTTCTCGGGAGGAGACTTCTGCTGATGTGAAACCTTGATGATATTGTTTTCTGCGCATTAGGCCTTCTATGTGATTCATGAGGTCTTCAATCTGGTACTTTGCCTTTAAAACACTTAATTAAGGCTTAACATATTCAATAGTGTGCATTAGAACTCCTTAACTCTATACTGATACTCTTTGCCGCTACGTGACTGTCTTTGTCAGTGAAATCTGAGCTTTGATGGCGCTAAAAGGTTTCACACAGTTGAACACTATAATTTTAATGAAAATTACGCTTTAGTACCCTCCCAGGCTCTTCTCTATAATCACGGGCCCTGAAAAAATTCATCTGCACTCTGCGCCACTATAATAGTGACCCTGAGCAATGGCGATTCTCACCACCTGTACACCTGCAAAACACACAATTCTGTTAAGAAATCCATGCATGGGGAAAGGTGGCTATGATGGAATGCTTTGACGATGGCAGCGCAACAAGAGCGAATGCTATGGATGCAATGGAAAGCGGTGGGAAACATGTAGTGAAACAATGGGAAAATGCATGTGGAAGTTGGGCGAAATGAAAAAACTTTAATGTAAAACATTAAAATCTTAATGCCGGGCGGAATGATATAATGTTTTAATGTAAAACCCAAGGTTTGGGCCTTTGAACGTAATACATAGAAATGCGTGGAAAACATATGAAATGGGTTGATATGGTGGGCCCCGGTCATGGGTGGAGGGAGATTCAATCAGGACCGTCAGATCTGAGGAGGAGATCGACGGTTGCGATCTAATCGGAGGGGAGCGATGGGAGGGTCAAAACTCGGATGAGCGATGATGTGACCGACTCATGACCGTTGGATCATATGTGAGATCAACGGCCGGGATCGTGTCGGAGGATCGCAATCGGGAGAAACGGAAGGTGGCTCCATTTGAAATTTGTGATTGCGATCGGAGCGAGGATGCGAGGGACGTCGGATTGAAAGTGAATTGACGGTGGGCGTGCAATCGGCAGGGAGACGAAAGGGAGATGCAGGCGCAATGGGACTTGCGATGACCGTTGGATTATCAGGAAATCAACGGTGGAGATTACAATCACGAATTGAAATCGAGGAGTACAGCGGGTGGCACAGTTTGAAAATTGCGATTGCAATTGGAGCGAGGTTGCGATGACCGTCGGATCTGAATGGGAACCAACGGTGGAGATTACAATCGGAGGATCACAATCAGGGAGTGCAACGGGTGGCAGCGTTTATGATTTGTGATTAGAGATCGGGCGATGGTGCGATGAGACTTGCGCGGACCGTCGGATCTGTTAAGATCGACGGCGGAGATCGTTCCCGAGACCAATAGAACCATTACACTATCGCATCAGAGATTTTGTTTACAAAGGAAAAAAGCGTTCCGCTCCAATTCTCCGATGCGACAAGTGCCTTATGGGCTAGCGCTTGGTCTTAGCACTGGGGTCATGTGGGAAAGTGGTTTTGGGGTTGGGCCGAAGGGGGCTAGCCTGTTATAGAGAAAAATGGGTTTTTTAGCCTTAGGGACAATGTTTTAAGGCTAAAAGGAGGCTTTCGGTAGAGGTAAAAAAGGGATTTAAAATCAAATGAAGGATTTTCACTTGGTTCTAAGGATGAAATGGGTGTTTTGGAAGAATTAGGAGGGATTTTGGGAGTCAAAAGGGGAAATTTTAAAAATGGTAAAAAAGGTTAATAATGAGGAAATTTGCAGAGGTACAATGGAAAATGGGGGATTTTCCGAGCACAATTTTTCACAGGCAGTGAGGCTTAGCGAGTGGGAACAGCAGTGAGGATCTTTTCAAAGGTAAAGGGCACACAGAGGCTTCAAGGATGAGATATTTTCATAGGAAATGTATCTCTTGAAGGCTTAGAAAAATATTTAGCCACCTATTTTCTTGCCAAAAAGTCATTAGGTGGTTAATAGTGGCTCCACATGAGGATGGAATCTTCTTGAAGGTGTCAAGAATTTAGGAAATAATCTTTGAGGTAGGCTAGATGCCTGATCCTTGAACCATATTTTCTTCTTTGATTTCAGCTGTTACAAACATGATGGATATTAATTAGCAGAAAACACTCCCCAAACAATCTACCTACCCATCCTACAGTCCTAATTTTTTTTCTTCAAGGTGCATTTGAATTGGCAGACCTTCTTCATCATTTTTATTGAAAACAGAAAACACACTAATCTAATTCTACCCTTATCACTCCATGAGACTAGACTAAACTATTGGCCTCATATGTTTCTCTACCTAATCTGATATCTGCTGGGATTAAACTGTCCAGCAGATTTCTTCTCTACATTCTACAACAGAAATTTAAAAACAGTCAAACTAGGATTAGAAAGTCTAGTTTGTTGTGGATCCAAGGCATAAAGGCAGTTGCACATGGACTAAAATTACAGAAAATTGAAAACAAAGGTCTTGAAGGCTTGAAGTCTGAAACTTTGAAGCATCCTTCTTTTCTTTGTGACTCAAGGTTTGAGCTTGTTAGAGTCACTTTCTTCTTCATTTCAGCTCTAGTTTTGGGCTTGTTAGAGCCGATTCCTCTTTCTTCTTTGCTAGTCCAGATTTTGGGCATGTTAGAACCAACTGTCTTCACTTCTTTTGGCTCAGGTTTTGATTGTGTTAGAGCCAATCTTTGCACTTTAGAGGTTCATGTTTTGAGCATGTTTGAACCTTTCTTTCTCTCTGTTTTTTGAAACCTTTTCTCTTTTTCTTGAAAACAAAACATAGCAACGATATTTAAAATGGAAATGAAAACTGGAAATCAGAAATCAGCAGTAGTAGTGTTTGAGCATCCTGCCATTGACAGGACCCCCAAACAGCTCTGTACCATCTAGCCCTTGCAGAAAAAAGGCATTTGGACCCACAGTGGCCTGGATGATGTAAGGACCCCTCCACAAACTGTCGAACTTGCCATGCTTTCCTTGTCTTCTCTCCTAGAGTCCCACTTCAGAACTTTATCTCCAATTTTGAAGTGACAATATTTAGTTCTTTTATCAAATAAATTCTTAATATTTTCGGAGAATTTCAGAGCTCTTTTATAGACCTCTTCTCTCATTTGTTGGAGATGACTTGTTTGATTTATCCTCCTTATCATGCTGTCTTCTTCTGTCTGAATCTCTTGGACAAGTTTAATCACTGGTACCCCAAGGCTGGTAGGAAACACTGCCTCTGTTCCATAAACAAGCTGATACGGTGACATGCCAATGGAGTTCTTTGCTGTAATCCTGTCAACCCACAAAGCATGCACTAACTTGTTATACCATGACTTCTTGTTCTCCTCAAGCAGTTTTTTGATGATGGTCACCAAGCTCTTGTTTGATGATTCAGCTAACCCATTACCTTGTGGGTAATAAGCAATTGAATGACTGAGTGCTATCTGATACCTGTGACAAAAATCAATCATTTTCTTGGATCCAAAAGCAACAACGTTATTAGTGATTATTTTTCTTGGGCAGCCAAATCTAGAGAGGATGTGGTCTTCTAGGAACTTAATGATAACAGAATCTATGGCATTCCTAGAAGGTATGGCCTCTATCCACTTTGTGAAGTAGTCTGTGGCTGTAAGGATCCACTTGTGTAGTGCAGAAGAAGCAGGGTGTTTCTCCAATTAAATCTAGGCCCCATTACAAAAAGGGACCCTCAGTAGAAATGGGTTATAATGGTAATGGGAGGAGCTTTCTTTTGCCCTAAAAAATCTGGCATTTATGGCAGGAAATTATTATTTTATGGATGTCATTGAAAAGTGTAGGCCAATAATAGCTGGCTCTGAGTATTTTGTTAGCAGTGGCTTTCCAGTTCAAGTGGCCTCCACACTCTCCTGCATGGAACTCCTATTTGATCCTCTCTGCTTCAGTTTCAGGAAAAAATTTAAGCAATAGGGCATTTGTATTTTTCTAGTATAAACATTCATTCAGTATGCAATAGTTTCTGGCTTTTAGCTTTAGGAATCTGGCCGTAGTTTTTGATAGTTCAGGAGGGGCATTGAGGTTTGTGAGCACATACAAGATATTAGAATACCAAGGAGAGTTTTGAAATTGTTCCTCAACTATAGGATCAGGTAGTCCTTCCTGCTCATCCAAGGCATATACCATGTTAATGTCAAGGGCTTGTAAATTTGATTCAACCATTAATTGAGCTAAGCCCTGACCTTTGATAAGTTTTGTGGGTTTTATTTCTAGGTCATACTCTAAAATCACGACAATCTATTTTCCCCTCTTCCCATCCGAGTCTTGGGACAGAATGTCTTTAACCACTATGTTTGGCACGTAGGCTATGGTGTGGGAATGCAGTATGTACACCCTAATGTCTTTCAAGGCCTTAACCAAGGCATAGGCTTTTTTTTCCATTATGTTGTATTTAAAGGGTGCATCCCTCAAAGCTTTGCTGAAGAAAGAAATAGGTTGTTCCATTCCCTCTAGATTTTTCTGCAGTAGAACTGCAGCCACTGTATGCTCGGAGGCAAAGGAAAATATCAGGAAATCCTTTGAGAAATCTGGGCTAATTAGAACAGGAGCCCGGGTGAGTGCAAGTTTAACTAATTCAAAAGAGTTTTTAGCCTCTACGGTCCACTTAACTCCTACACCTTTCTTCAACATGTTAGTCATATTCCTGAGGTGTTCAACTAGGTTGGGAATAAACCTCCTTAGGAAGTTAATTTTCCCAATAAAGGACTGTAACTCTTTAATGTTTCTCGAGTGTGTGATCTGTAGTATTCCCTCATCTCTCTGTGGGTCTATCTTAATTCCCTTCTCTGATATAATGTGGCCAAGGAGCTTACCTTCTTGTAGTCAAAATACAGTCTTTTTGGGATTTAACGACAGACCGAACCTTCTACATTTTTCAAAAACTCTTCTCAGATGTCTTAGGTGTTCCTCATCAGTCTTGGAGTAGACTATTATGTCATCCAGGTAGATGACAATGAAGTTCCCTATCTCTTCCGAAAAGGCTATGTCCATCGCTCGTTGGAAGGTTGCACCAGCGTTCATCAGTGCAAAGGGCATTTTTACGTACATAAAAGTGCCCCATGGAGTGGTGAAAGCGGTCTTGAGTTGGTCTTCTGGGAGTACTAAAACTTGGTTGTAACTTGAAAAACCATCTAACAGGGAGATCCTTTTTGGGCCTACTACCCTTTGAAGAATGTGTTCCATCTTTGGCAAAGGGTAATTGTCTTTAAGTGAGGCTCTGTTAAGATTCCCGAAATCTATGCACAGTCTGATCTCGCCTATTTTATTTCTCACAGCTACGAGGTTCGAGACCCAATCATAGAACCTCACAAGAACTATTATTCCTGCCTCGTACATCTTTTTAATTTCCTTTTCTACCACGGGTAGTTGTTTTGGGTTTATTCTGCGAAGTTTCTATCTAAAGGGTTTCTGGTTCTCTTTCAAGGGTATTTTGTGTTGTATAATGTTTGTGTCGTAGGCCTTTAAGTCCTCGTAGATCTAGGAAAACACATCAATGAATTGTTTAAATAAGTCAATGTATTTATTTTTCATGTCTGCGAGCAAGTACTTAGTCAATTTTATCATCTTAGGCTTGTCTTCAGTGCCTATATTACATTTTTCAACGTCAGAGTCCGAGTGTTCTATGGTGGGATTTTTTTCTACATCATCGAAATCGAAAATATCCTCTAAAGGTGCCAGACCTCGGGTATGTTTTTATCTTTTGCCTGTAGCACCTCTATTTCCTCTTTATATGCGTTTTTGTATTCTTCGATTGGATTTCCAATCTGTTCAGTTAAAGTGTTTATTTCAATGTTACGAGATGATTTTCCTTTGTTGGGAAGTTCCTCACTTAGGAAGCTATCATCGGATTTAGAGTCTGAATCAGAGAATTCAAACTCGTTCATGCCTATCAGGAAATCCTCAATCTGCTTATCGCCTTCAAAGACCTGCCAATATTTATCGTTGTCGGGCACTGCAGGTCTATATTTTTTCTGAATGATGATTTTTTTGTCACTGGGAGGCTTATGATATGAACTAGCTATGCAGGCTAATCCATTCGCAATTACGTTCTGACTCCTAGGAAAAAACACCAGTTCATATTCCATGAAGGTTTTCAATAAATCCATGGCATCATTCCTGTATGCTCTCAGCCTAGGGTGTTTCGCTATGTATTCTCCGTTCACTTGTTTTATGATTAACTCAGAGTCTCCATGCACAACTATCCTGCGAGCTCCTATTTTTCTCAGTAGATTCAAGCCTAGGATGAGAGCCTCATACTCCGCAATATTTTTTGTACACTTGAAGTTCATATTAAAGGCATGAATCTTGGCATAGTCACTCTCAGTGTTATGTAACCACACTCCCACCCCTGCAATATTTCTAGTACAAGAACCATCGAAATTCATTTCCCATAAAGGTTCATTCTCGGGTTTATCATTGGTTTCTTTCCTAGCATTAGTTTCATTGTTATGCTGCAGTGGGGGGCCTGTGTTATGGTGTGAAGGGTTTCGTTCTTCATGTGGTGTATGAGTTTCTGAGGGGTGACTAGCCAGCTGTTTGCATTCTGTTTCTAGCTCACTCTGAGTTTCAGATTCAGTGCACTGTCCAGAGGATTATTTTTCATTTTCCTCCAAGTCCAAAGTGGCCATTATGTCAAAATCTATGGGTGATGTCTCATGGTTTGTATCTATGTTTCCTAATTCTGGCTCCTTTAAGGGTTCATCGTTGCAGAGGATAAAGGAGTCCAGATCTGTGTGTACAGAGTACAAAGGTGAATTTTTAGGCTTTTCAGGGCTGCTAACCAAAAATTTCATTTGTGACTCTCTATACAGTCTCCTAAGTTGGCTAAAGACAAGGATTGTGGCATATGCCCCATCCATCTGCATGGTACCTTGCAGCTTTGATCCCCATGAACTCGATAATAACATACCATACTTAGGTGGCACATCTGCGACTACAACATCCATAACCATACATTTGGTTGGAATCTAGGTCAAGTTCACACATAGGTATTTGATCAGGCCAAGACACTTTACCCTGGTAGAGTCAAACAAATACAAATCTTTGTAAGGACGGGTTATCTCTAGGCCTAACCTCTCCATAACTACCTTAGGCATTAAGTTGTGTGATGCCCCAGAGTCATGCATGGCGTTGTGAAGTATCTTGTCATGGATATTGAGGCTGATATAAAAAGGAGGTACCACCCCTTCCTGAAACTTACCTTCTATCTTAGGGCCAATAGAAGGGCTGGTTGATCGTCACTTAGATTGACAGTGTCACTATTTTCACCTAGATTTAAGGCTTTCAAAATTTGGCCTTTATATACATCCTGAGTGGCCAGCTCAGAGAGTGGGATGAATATTTTAATTCTTGCAATCTCACTTTCCAAATTGAAGAGAGATTGACTCTTTGTGATACTCAACTCTGTTTTGTTAGCCACTATTTTAGTGGCTGAATC
Source organism: Pinus albicaulis (assembly GCA_034641835.2). Lineage (NCBI taxonomy): Eukaryota > Viridiplantae > Streptophyta > Pinopsida > Pinales > Pinaceae > Pinus > Pinus albicaulis. The sequence goes on from CM076582.1 coordinate 561,901,284, forward strand.
AGTGTGCTGATTCTCAATATGTACAGTGTTTGTAGCAGTTTTATTAGGAACACTAGTTGCAGTGCTAGTGCTGCTAGTTGGTTGAATTTGTTTATCAGAGACTTGGCTATCTTTTCCTTTGTTCTTCCCAGAACTTTTAGCCGCTAATTTGCTATTTTCAGTATTTTTTTTAGGATTTTTATCGAGCCTTTTCTTAATGGTAATATTAGAAGCTTTTGGTTTGGAATTGTCTAAGCTCTTTTTGCTTCTAAGCTCATATTGTTCTCTGACCTGCATGATGGCATTTTCAAAACCTAGCCTGTAATCCTCAGATTCCAATCTTTCCACATCCAAATATGAGGGTGAGGGCTGATCTTCTTCCGTGGAACATTTTTGGATTGAGTTTTCTATTTCAAACATGTTTATTGTGGTTCCCTCAGACTCTTCTATGATTCCCTCATCTTCATCAAGAAATTTCTCTTGAAATGCGGGAATAACTTGCTGATATGAGTCTCTTTGTCTGTTGGGAGTGGTATTGTTTCTCCTAAAGTTCTGGTTATGATTTTGATTTCTGTTTTGATTACTAATTGGGACAACTTTTTTTTCCATCATTTGTTGCAGCTTTTCCATGTTTTTGGCTAGATGGTCATACTTGGGATCAGATGTGGAAGCTGCAGTGTCATCCCTATATGTTACCCTTTTCTTAGCCCTCATTCTAGATTTTTTCTCAATTAGGTTAGCCTCTATACTCACTGCTCCTTTCTGCATATCTTCCAATGTGTTGTAATCTCTTTCCCTAAGCTGGTAGGCCATATCGACATCGAAGCCTTTGCGATATTTCACTAGAGCCATACCTTGGGGGGGTTTCATGTGTGGAGGAAGAGTGTTATAAATGCTGTTGAACCTTGTAGAGTAGTCATGGACACTCTCTCCTATGTTTCTTTTAAGGTTCTTGTATTCTGCTAAGATTTGGAGAGGGTTGGTCTTGACTTCCCATTTTTTTACGAAGGTCTGATATAAGGAAGGAAGATCCCTGGATGTTATTATGAGGTAGTCCTTTAAACCATTTCTTCACATCACCTCCTAGAATCTGTGCAAAAATTCTCATCTTGACCGTCTCATCATCTATCTCCATATAGTCAAATGAATCTTCCATCCTATCTACATGGTGCTGAGCAGTGGTGGACTCTTTTGCAGTGAAGTGTGGGATTTTTGATTGGTAATCATTGGGTAAGGGCACTAGAGGTTGAGGCAACACCAGAGGTGCATACTAGGCTACCATAATGATATTCTGAGGGTGTAAAGGATTAGCTTGAGCAGTTGGTATGTGGATGACAGGAATATTAGGACCAGCAGCACTCTGTTGAGTTGATTTAGGGTGGCAGAGCCCCAAGTTTTGAATGAAATGAATATCCGGAGGTGTATATGGGAGATTCTCTCTATCCTTAATGTGTTGACCACTACAAGATGGTGAACCGAGAAACTCAAGGTCTGGCTGGTCTAAAGCACTGGATGACCTAGTTCTAGGTAAACTGTTTTGTGAGTCTAAGTCAAATAGAGGGTCCGATAGAGCTGTAAAGTATTCTGGTGCAGAGTTATCTCTATGGATATGAATGGAAATAGTTGGCCTTCTAGGTGTGGGAGATTTCTTGAGAATGCTCTCAGGGTTTTCAACTATTTTGGGTGGGTTTGGGTTAGGATAAGCTCTTGTGTGAATGGTTCTTGGAGCCCAAATGTTGTCTACTAACAAAGAAGCTTACTCCTACTTGTTACTTCTAATATGACTGATGTTGTTATGAAGGCTAGTCTCCCAGTGGAGTCTTATGTAAACCAAGATAATCAGCAGGCCTACTGATCACCAGTGGAGTATTTTAATCGTTAAAGGGCTATGGAGTCACCAGGTGGAAGGTTTAGAATGTTTCAAGAGGGTGTACTGTCCACCACAGTGATTGCTGCCAGACTAACCAGATATTTTGGTTTTCAGAGATCTTAAGGATGTGTAAGATGAAAACAGTCAGATACTCCCTAGTGGAGTCGCCATTATGTTGGGGTTCCCATGTTTTGGAAAATCTAGCAATACCAAAAGATGAGACAAAATCAGAACCACTTTTAGGCCTCAGGATCTAGCCCTCCTGGGTCCAGAGAGGGATCTCTCTATAACCGGAAAATTTTTATGTCCTTGAAGCTCTGTTTTTAGGTTTTAGGCTAGTTATAGGCACGAGTTTGTTTTTCTGTTTAATTTGTTTGTTTGGTTGTTGGGAAACAGGAAAGAAGGGTTCACTGTGAGACCAGGTTGAATAAAGAGGATTCTAGGTGAAGGAGAAATGATTTCAGGGAACAATCAAGACCATTGGGAAATGGAGTCAGGAAAGGGTTTACTTGCTATTCAATGTGCAGGCTTTCAGTTGGGCTATTCATCTAAAGCATTGGATGTTAAAGATGATAGTGTGATATGAAATGGTGAGAAAGAAAGTGAAAGGCAAGGAAACCTTCAAGGTGACCAATTAGAAATTAGGTCCAGGGACAGGACATGCCATTAGATAACTGTGACCCAACTCCTAAAGGTAAAATCTTCAGACAAAGGGAACAGTAAAGATTCAAACACGAAGGTGAAGACCTGAGATCAGAGAGAGACTTCGAACTCTCAATGCTTCGACATCCAGCTTAAGGGATCTTAGAAAGGCTCAATAAATAAAAAATGATCCTAATGAGGCAGAGACTATGTTCTAAACTCCCAGTATCCCAATTCATTCAATTAAAGCCTAACAAGAACATATAAGAACAGATTTGTTAATTCGTACATGAGCTAGCAGTAAATTATAGCCACTACACTGGTTAAATTAACTTAAATCAGTGCTCAGATAACACATATAGCGGAAAACATCAAAGGTATGGAGAGCATAAGCTTAGGGTACCATGTGAGGGTATATCCTAAACCAGATTTCTGATGCGTAACTAGGAAATGAAAAGTGATGAATTACAAAGGAAAATAGAGACAAAGTAAGAAAAACATCACCGCTGCTTTAAATCAGGATCCAAAGAAATGTTCTTGTCATATTAAAGAGAAACACCAGTCATGTACAACATTGCCAAAAACTTGATATTCAGTCTAAAAACATCTTCCTCAGCCTATCTTACAACTTTACCCAAAGAACTAAATCTCAAGAGAAACGACTTACAGTTCACAGATATTCGATCAACAACCCTTACAATGAGTTTCTTCATGAGTTTTATAGATGAAAGAGAGGCAGAGGAGGTAGATGAAATACTAAATGAAACATTAAAAACAGACTAGAATAAGTGGGTCGAAACCCATTTTGTTTTAATATCTGAGCATTAATCTTCAGTACTCTTGGGATGAAAGAGTAGTCTTTGACAGGTTGCAGTTTACTCCAGGTATGCTCTTGAAGTGATTTCGTTGCAGTACTCATAGTGCTCTTGGTGAATAAACAAAAGGTAGATAAATGACTTCAAAGTCTGCCATACCGTGTAACAAATGCTCTGGTAGCATTAGGGCTGTTGTCAGGGCGGAAACCTTCTCATGGACACAATATAGATTAAAACAATATGAGTGCTGTGTCCTTTCTCGGGAGGAGACTTCTGCTGATGTGAAACCTTGATGATATTGTTTTCTATGCATTAGGCCTTCTGTGTGATTCATGAGGTCTTCAATCTGGTACTTTTCCTTTAAAACATTTAATTAAGTCTTAACAGCTTCAATAGTGTGCATTATAACTCCTTAACTCTATACTGATACTCTTTGCCGCTTCGTGACTGTCTCTGTCAGTGAAATCTGAGCTTTGATGGCGCTGAAAGGTTTTTCACAGTTGAACTCTGTAATTTTAATGAAAATTAGACTCTAGTGCCCTCCCAAGCTCTTCTTTGTAATCATGGGCCCTGAAAAAACTTCATCTGCACTCTGCGCCACTATAATAGTGACCTTGAGCAATGGCGGTTCTCACCGCATGTACACCTGCCAAACACACAAGTCTGTTAAGAAATCCATGCATGGGGAAAGGTGGTTGTGGTGAAATGCTTTGATGATGGAAATGCAACAGGAGCAAATGCTATGGATGCAATGGAAAGCGGTGGGAAACATGCAGTGAAACAGTGGGAAAATGCATGTGGAAGTTGGGCGAAATGAAAAAACTTTAATGTAAAACATTAAAATCTTAATGCCGGGCGGAATGATATAATGTTTTAATGTAAAACACAAGGTTTGGGTCTTTGAACGTAATACACAGAAATGTGCATAAAACATATGAAATGGGTTGATGTGGTGGGACTGTAGGTTTTAACCCTGAACAGAAATTATCTAAAACTCACCCGATTCTGCTTCCCATATACACAATGTTCACAGAAATCAAAATCCAAAGAGAAATTAGACATACCTTCTACCATACCATTTCTATGTAGTATTCGAAGGCCCTTCTCTCCAATATGTCCAAGTGTTTGATGTCATAGCATGGTCTTTTCTCCAGAGACAGCTAGGCTTTCCAGTCCACTTTCACGAACAACAGAACTGTTACACCCATCAATAATAGTGCTACCTTGTAGTTTGTACGGAGTTCCAATCCGAACTCCCCGCAGTAATACCAGTGCTCCCCGAACCATCTTGTAGGCATCTTTCTCGAACACTGTTTTTACACCTGCATCATCCATCTTACTTACAGAAATTAGATTTCTGGCCAATGCAGGAATATGCAGAACACCAGGAAGTGTTCTAATCCTTCCACCTTGCAGCTTTAGCTTGACCTTTCCACGTCTGATGATTCTGGCCTTCCTATCATCCCCTAGGAAGACATCACCACCATCATATTTCTCATACTCACAGAACCACTCCCTATGGGGAGTGAAGTGAAAGGATGCACCTGGGTCAATCAACCATGACTCATGATATACATGTGTACTTGAAGAAGAAGCAAAATACACATCCCCACCTTCATCCGAGGTGGTTTTTGCCTCTGCAAAAGGAGCATAATCAGATCCCTTTCCTTTCTCAGGAGCTTTAGATCTGCACTCCTTTTTGCAGTGCCCTTCCTTTCCGCATTTCCAGCATACCTTTACAAACTTTCTAGGAGATTTAGATCTCCCACTCGAAACCTTATTCTTGTTTCTGTTTGGGGACCTTCCTCATATAGATAAGGAATCTCCATTTTGACCCTCCATATTTCTCCGTCTCATTTCCTCCGACAACAAGGCTGAGACAATGTCATCAAAATTCAAGGTAGTTGTATTGCTACCTATTGCAATAACCAGACTGTCCCACGAGTTTGGTAGAGAAAACAACAAACTGATGCACTTATCTTCATATGAGATTTTAATATCAACAGATGAAAACTGACTTACCACAATATTGAAGGCATTCAGATGCTCTGTCACTGAGTCTCCATCTTTCATCCTCATGTTATACAGCTTTTTCCGCAGGAACAACTTATTCACCAAATACTTAGATTGGTACAAAGTCCCAAGTTTTTCCCACAAATTATTCGCCGTAGCTTCCCCAGATACATTCAACAATACTGAATCTGAGACACACAACCATATTGTGCTCTTAGCCTTCTGATCTAGTTTCTTCCAGTGTTCATCTGACATTGCTGTTGGTTTAGTACCTGGATCTACCGTGATCCACTGATATTTATCCACTAGCAGATCCTCCATCTTTATCTTCCATAACTCAAAGCTCTGACCATTAAATTTCTTGATCTCTATCTTCCCACCGCTCGCCATCTTCTTTCACCGCAAGAATCGATCCCACAGATCTCCCACTGAACAGGGTCTTCCTCAGGCCCAATCAAAAAACCCTCAGCAGCAAAGGCGTCCCCTTGAAGCCGAAACAGCTATGATACCAAATGTAGGTTTTAACCCCAAACATAAATTATCTACACACGAATCTTATAACATAAAATAAATAATAGCGAGAGCATAAAACATAAAACAGATAAACACAGAGATTTTCCCCTGGATCCCAAATCGGGACGACCAGCTTGATTTTTCATTATATTCCTTTTAGTGTTACAACATATATATATACATGTCAAAGCATACATAAACCCCAATCCATTAACCCTGGATTAGAACATAACCGTAGTTCCCTTGACCGGATCTACAAAATACCAGGGGTCGAAAACCATCGTACGCCAAAAAACCATGTGCAAACTCATGCACAAAACATGGGTGGGTCCGCCTATGAGTGGGACCGCACACCAAAAGCAATTTTCGCTGGGGCGCTGCTGCCCCCCCTGCTGCACTCGGCACAACGTACAGCGCATGGGGCTAGTCGTGGAAATAATATAACACACACCCAACAGGGACCTGGTCATGGGTGGAGGGCGATTCAATCAGGACCATCGGATCTTAGGAGGACATCAACGGCTACGATCTAATCGGAGGAGAGCGATGGGAGAGTCAAAACTCCAATGAGTGATGGTGTGATCGGCTCATGATCATTGGATCTTATGTGATATCAACGGTGGAGATTACAATCGGAGGATCGCAATCGTAAAGGGCGGAGGGTGGCACCGTTTATGAATTGTGATTAGTGATCGGGTGACAGTGAGGTGACCGTAAGATCGAAATGGGAATCAACGGTGGAGATTATCATCGGTGGTTCACAAAGGGCTGCGGCGGGGTGCCCGAGGGATTTTGCGCGAGCCGTTAGATCTTAATAAGATTGACGGTGGATATCACTCCCGAGACTCATAGAACAAAACGTCATCACATTGGATTTTTTTTTTTGACACAGGAATGCACTCCCAACCATTTCTCTGATTGCGATAAGCGCCTTATGCTAGTGCTTGGTATTAGCGCTGGGGTCATGTGGGGAAGTGGTTAAGGGGTTGGCCGAAAAGGGCTAAGCTAGCATAAAGGAAAATGGGATTTTCAACCTTAGAGACAATGTTTTAGGCTAAAAAGGAGGCTTTCGATAGAGGTAAAAGAGGGATTTAAAATCAAAAGAAGGATTTTCACTTGGTTGTAAGGATGAAATGGGTGTTTTGGAAGACTTAGAAGGGATTTTGGGAGTCAAAAGGGGAAATTTTAAAAATGGGAAAAAAAGTTAATAATGAGGAAATTTGCAGAGGTACAAGGGCAAATGGGGGATTTTACGAGAACAATTTTTCACAGGCAGTGAGGCTTAGCGAGTGGGAACAATAGTGAGGATCTTTTCAAAGGTAAAGGGCACACAGAGGCTTCAAGGATGAGAGATTTTCATAGGAAATGTATCTCTTGAAGGCTTAGAAAAATATTTAGCCACCTGTTTACTTGCCAAAAATTCATTAGGTGGCTAACAACTACATCCCTATATTTCGTGCAGTGCTGGCTTGTATACCATCCACTATAGTTCGCCTCTCCCAAGAAGACGGCACAGACTTAGAATATATGAACAACTCAACAACCTAAGAATATGTGACGCGTAGATCCATCCTCTTCCTATCAGTTGAAAAGCGACCAATCAAGGAACCCTTAGTTACCCCCAACTACTCTCTTCAGCAAATACCAACATGTGTGTTATGTAAAATTCCCAATCATGTGTTCACCACCTACCCTGACTTAGAAGCACTATGACGCGGGTACCCCATCACACCACTAGCTGAGCATGATGGGCACCCCATATCTAGGCTATTTTTTCCAATATGTGAAGGCAAACACTATGTAAAACGTTGTACCTATATACTGCAAGTTCGTCCTCTAATTGATATGATTCATACATTAGAGAAGAAAGAGGACGATCTCCTCAAACGATATAGAAAGTATATCATCCCCAAACCAGCAACCCACACCCACATCAGCGTAATGGGAAAATTGGGATGCTACACAAACCAAGCATGACCCAGGTCCAACCTAGGATAACATGCGGACTATGCGACCTGATTGGCCACTGGGCTAATCAGTGCAAAGAACTGAAGCACCTAGCAAACAATTTTCACACAATCTCTTCTCTTATACAAAAAATTCTCTCTAACCAAGAGAATATAACGCGTAATTATTGCAGGATTAGTTCACACTTTCATCATACAATTAAATGTGAGCATATCCCCAAGCTAAGCACAGCAAGAGTAACGTTAAGTCAACACTTACAAAAATAGCTATACACACCCAATCCAACAACACAGAAATGGAAGAAGAAGACCTCGTCCTCTACCACAGATCCTTTCCGAGCGTCCACATCTGGGACGAAGAGTAGTGTTGATTCCAAAATAATCTACTCAGTCGGGACAGTGGTACCATGCACCATCTGCACTGGCCATAACCACTAACTAGAGGCATGCCCACTAATGGAAACATTCAGGAACCTCTGCACCAGGCACAATTTCCACCAATAGGAAACTGACCATCCTAATGGGGGACCCAACCTTGCGCTTACACAAACTCCCATCATGGAGGTTCTTCCCCCACCAAACACCGATGACATGATACACCATATAGAATTCATATAATCATGTATTGAAACTATGACTCGAGCTATCTGCTCATCTGCCATAGGTGTCGAGTCAACTACAATTACGAGAGTAGTTGTACCTATGATAGTACAGACCCAATCTGTCTGCACTCCATCGACCATGTCTGGTTCCACCACATCGACGATGAAATCCTTCTCGTGTCTATCAAATACTTCTGTGTGGATTGAACCTCTTTAGCATAACCTTGCGTAGGATTAATCCCCCTTTGGACCCCTATTTCATTTAGATGAGGACATCCTGAAAATCAAGACGGAGCCAGATTATCCATGGGATGCAATGCTTCACCGTTCAATTTTTATCCCCAAACAAATGTCTAGTCCTAACAAGAAAAAAGAAAAAGAGATCTATGTGATTGAATCAAAGTATTTCCTTCCATCAAGGAAATTCGATTGGTTCAAGAATCCTATCCCGATGCCTGATGCACTCGAGGAAGGAAATATGTCAAACATCTCACCTACCGTCAAGGTGATCATAACCCAAAATCCTAGTAAAGTCAAAGAAATCTCACATGGGGAAGCATGCTCTCTAGAAGAAATAAAATCTTATACCTAGTTGCTACAAGAGCATCGAGATATCTTTGTGTTGGAATACTCAGAAATGCATGGGCTCAATCCCACAATCGTAGAGCACTGTAATGTTCCCATTTAGCCTTAGCTAAGAGGAACATTCAATTTTTTTTTAATTTCTGTTGCATGAATAAATGAATAAAGGAGGAAATGTAAAACTCCTGAAAAGTCTGAATAAATCAATGCCCATGTGAACAAAGACAAATCAGGGCCATGTAAATAATCACTTGCAGGTGTGAAAGAGGTTTGAGCTAAAGACTGGGTCAACCTTGATGAAATCAACAGTGCTGTCTAGGTTCATTGCATCTCCAAAAGGGACAGCGCAGTTCTAGAAGGAAGCCTCTCATGTGAAAATGGCTAACTCATCAAGGCGGTTTAGGGTTTGCAAAGGCTTTCTCATCTTATAAAAGGAAAGGGAGGGCAGCAAGAGAAGGCTTTTGATTGATCATATTTCTGAGTATTTGTCTGCTTAGAAAAATACCATTCTCTGATTTTTAGTGGAGGATTGTATTTGGAATTCCTATCCAGGGATTTCACCTCTTCCTTTGAGGATTCTTGGAGGAGTGTTTTGCTAAATTGATCCACTATTAGGCTTGATACCAAGCTCTACTTACATTGGCAGTGCTACTCCATTGAGGGTTTTGCTGTCTCTATAAGCTACAGCAAGTGGGAGTCTAGATCTGCAGAGATCTAGTGTATTTTGGGAGCCTCTTCTCATGGAGTGTGTCTTTTAACCTCTTGGAAGAGTGTCTCTTCTCCTTGTACTTCAGATCTGCAATTTTATAGTGGTTATCTATGACATTTGAGTTACAACATTGTTTTCATGAGTAGACTGCGTTATTTTTGTATAAGGTTCTTCATGGTGTTTTGCTCATAGTTTGGATGAGAGATCTCTGGTGCTGGGCTTTGCCTTCCACTTGGTGATCCATGGATTAGCTTGCTGATCCATTTTCTGGTTAGATCTGATCCCTTTTAAGGAAATTTTGTATTCAGAAATTTACTACAGTATTTTATAAATCTGCAACTTGTTTCTCAGGTCTACTCTTATTTATGGATGCTTTTGCCAAAATTACAAAGGGATCTTGAAGGGAAAACTATCTAGTTTACAGATCTGAAATAGATCTGATGTTTTTTCCATATATCTTCCCTAGATCTTAGTTTTAGCTTCCAGCTGCTGAAACTCCTTAAAAATAACGCTGTTGAGCCATTTCTACAAATGTACATGTGTTATAGCTCTCTTTTCTGAATATTCTTGCTATATTGTCTCATGCATTCTACTGTATAGTGAAAGAGCTTCATCATAATGATGATTTTCTAATGTATTACTGAAATATAAACCTCCTTGCTGATCTCCACTGAATATCTAATAAAACTGAGCAATTCCTGAAGCATTTTTTGCATTTGGCTGCAGCCTTCCTCTTTGGGTGCTTTTTAGCTAGTCTAGTTTTTGGGAGATATGTTTAATGTATCTAAACTGATTTTTTTTAGATTAAATTCCATATATAAGTCCCATACAACATAAATAAGAGGAAAAAGGTCCTGATATGCGTTTCTGTTGCACAGTTTTTCTTATACAGCTTTTTCCTTGAGCACATTATTGATATTCCTGAAAAAGGGATATTACAGTGGTATCAGAGCTCCTTTCTTGGCACAGCCTGTGCTTGCCTTGGAGCATTAGTCATGCTACATTTTGAAGAAGATGATTCTCTTATTGAGATGGAGGGGAGGTACCAGAATAAAAGTCATAAAAGGTATGACTACACTATTGATGACCCTGACAAGGGTCAAGACAAGGGGAAAGCCCCTGAAACTATGAATGATAAGGAAGCAGATGAGTTTGAAAAATATCTCTTGGAGACCATGAAAGATATTTCCAAGGACATCAAAGAGATTAGGGTGGACAGAATAAGGGAATCTCTTGGAAGATTCCATCAAGGAGAAAGTTCTGACATGTCTCATTATGGGACGGGTCAACCTTTGAGCCTGCCACAAGCTCCAAAAGCCTCACAATGCTCTACTATGCCTACCTTCTTGGCTGTAGATAATGAAGGACCACAAGAGCAAAACTCATTTGAAGGTTACTTTGTGGAGTATGACTCTTAGAGTCAGAGATTCAAGAATAACTTGAGTTTCCAAGACTTTTGCCATCTCAAGGACCGGAGGAGACCATGGCAGTAGTATAGAGATGGTGGTTTCTTTCATGGGAGACACCACACTATGGGAAGATTATTTTTGCCCAATTTTGATGGATCATCCTCTTGTTCTGCCAAAGCATGGGTGGAAAAGCTGGATATCTATTTCCAATTGAACAAAGTCCCTGAAGTTGAAGCCATCAATATTGCAGCGTTGCACTTTGAGGGTGAAGCACACAATTAGTGGTTCCATGAGTTGTCTACATTGGGACATAGCAATGTGACTACCTATGCTAAGTTCACTAGAAGACTGGTGGAGAGGTTTGACCAGATGGATCCCAAAGCATCCTTCATAAGCCTTGCTAAGCTGAAGCAGACAGGAGATGCAGAGGCTTGTATCTCTGAGTTCTTGAGATTATCAGTCATAGTCCCTGATCTATCTGTAGCGAGGAGAGTCTACATGTTCATTGATGGCCTGGAGGAACCTTTGCATGGGTTGATTAAGTCTACCAAGCCCATCACTTTTCATGATGCCATTGAGAGAGCTAGAGATCTCCAAGATGCCTTGCCAAAAGCAAAGGAAAATTTCCAAAGAAAAGCCCCTCACTCTATTAATGGGAAATAAGGGAAAGATGCTCCTCCGAAGGAAAGCTCACTGAAGAAACCTCTTGAAATTGATCTCCAAAGGGAGTTGAGAAAAAAGAGATTGTGTTTCACTTGCCAAGAGCCATGGGTACCAGGACATAGATGTGTTTCTTGAAGGGCACACTATATAAAAGTCTTCTCATATTTTGAGGAGGAAGATGGGAATGATGGACCTAGGAGGGGTCACAGTGCTAGTGATGATGAGGAGGAAGATCAAACACCATCCAAAGATGAAGAGGGAGCCTTTGCTCCAACAAGTGGGACTCTTGCCTCTTTGAGAGGAGTGCCTAAGTACTTGACCCTAAGAGTACAAGGCTCAGTCATGAACCAGAGAGTGTCTATTCTGATTGACAATGTGGCAACCCACAACTTTATTGATGCTCACCTTGTGTAGAGGAGAGGAATCACCAATGACACTTTTGATGGGTTTTCTATTTTGGTCCCAGGAGATAGAACCATGCAATGCATGCAGTATGTTCCATCACTTTCTGTCACTATGGGATCCTACACTTTGGTGGATCACTTCTTTTTAGTTGACATACCAGACACCAATATCATCTTGGGTGTCCAGAGGTTGATTACCTTGGGGAAGGTTACCACTGATTGGAAAGCCTTGCAGATGGAGTGGGTGGACTTGAAGAGTGGGAAACCACAAATAATTCAAGGCATGCACACTTATCCTGCACCTAATGTCTCCACACAAACAACAGAAATGGATTTGTGCAGTGGAAGAAAGGATCTCATAGTTCCTTCTCTCATGTTTATGAGAATTCTGCAAGAGACATTCCTACCTCATGGCAAGCCACTTGGAATTTCATTAGATTCTAATATTGTGGGGAAATCCCCATAAAGAGAAAGCTACAGCGTTGTAGGAGGAAGGAAAGGGGAGGTTCAGTCTTCCAAAAAACAATTTTGGCATATGTAATGTCAAAGAAACAATCAGCAACAAGGAAATCACTCCCATAGATGTATCAGCAGTGCTGTCATTTTTGAGATGTGTGGATCCATATTGGAGATCTCAAATCCTTGTGGAGTACTCCAAAGATCTTCACACCGGGATGATACTAGATCGCATGAAGCAAGAGGGAGGCTACTTGGTCCATGAAGGGTTCATCTATCATCTTGGTAGAGTATTCTTGTCTAAAGCCTCCAAACTTAAGCAAGAGATACTACAAAGGGCACATAAAGAGTTCCTTTCTAGCTATATGTATTCAACAAAGATCTACACCCTAATCATGAGGAGTTTTGATTAGGAGGGTATGAAGGAGGAACTACATCAGCACTTTCAAGAGTGCAAGAGTTATGAGGAGTGGGGACAGCCAAAGGACTCTATGCAGGAGTCATTTTAGCCTTCTCTTCCTCCTCTTGAAAGAGGAGAAATATCCATGCCCAACTCCATATGTGTGGAAGACTTGTATGGTAAAGAATCTGATCTCATGGAGCATGTTTATTTTCTGATTTGACATATTCTCTTACCATATGTATGCAGGCCATGGCTCCTGCAGGGAGTGATATGACATGTAGATCTCATGGCATTGGTAAGGCCAATAAAAACTCTGAATCTGATCACTCCCTTGAGGTGCAAAGGGAGATTCTTTTTCATGATGGGTGCTTCCCAAAAGCACCTATCTTATGTATCACTTTCAGCCATGCCAAAGTGACTCATACAGCAAAGGTGTGGTGGGAGTACCACTTACCACACTTAGATCTACTAAAGACAAGGAGTGCATTGCGCTGGCATCTTATGTGGGATTGTGACCCACCTCCTCAAGTGCAAATTTCATCTTGCATATATGTGATTTTGCTTCCATACATAGATGATATATTGGTATTGTTCATGGGTTTGTATGGTCAAATAATGGGCAGTGTATATGTACCACATGGGATGGAACTTCAATTTGTACTTCATGATACATGTTTTAGATGTATCATTGCTCCACCCATGTTTATTTCTGTTGAGTTTCACACTCCTGAAGGGATGGACTATGCCCCTATTTTGTTGGCATTGGAGGAGAAATTTTTAATGTATTGGCTTAATGAGCGCTTGACCCATGATGAAAACTTGATCCTTAATGGTGCCATCAATGGAAAAGGAGAATAACTATCACTCTTACCCTATTAGTTGCTTGAGAACAAGCAACATTTTAGAGGGGAGGACTGTAATGTTCCCACTTAGCCTTAGCTAAGAGGAACATTCAATTTTGTTTTAATTTCTGTTGCATGAATAAATGAATAAAGGAGGACATGTAAAACTCCTGAAAAGTCTGAATAAATCAATGCCCATGTGAACCAAGACAAATCAGGGCCATGTAAATAATCACTTGCAGGTGTGAAAGAGGTTTGAGCTAAGGATTGGGTCAACCTTGACCAAATCAACAACGTTGTATAGGTTTATTACATCTCCAAAAGGGACAACGCAGTTCTAGAAGGAAGCCTCTCATGTCAAAAGGTCTAACTCATCAAGGTGGTTTAGGGTTTGCAAAGGCTTTCTCATCTTATAAAAGGAAAGGGAGGGCAGGAAGAGAAGGTTGTTGATTGATCATATTTCTGAGTATTTGTCTACTTAGACAAATACCATTCTCTGTTGTTTAGTGGAGGATTGTATTTGGAATTCCTATCCAGGGATTTTAACTCTTCCTTTGAGGATTCTTGGAATTTTTCTGAATTGATCCAATATTATGCTTGAGGCCAACCTCTACTTACATTGGTAGCGCTAATCCATTGAGGGTTTTGCTATCTCTATAAGCTGCAGCAAGTGGGAGTCTAGATCTACAGAGATCTAGTGTATTTTGGGAGCCTCCTCTCATGGAGTGTGTCTTTTAACCTCTTGGGAGAGTGTCTCTTCTCCTTGTACTTCAGATCTGCAATTTTATAGTGGTTATATATGACATTTGAGGTACAACATTGTTTTCATGAGTATACTACGTTATTTTTGTATAAGGTTCTTCATGGTGTTTTTCTCATAGTTTAGATCAGAGATCTCTAGTGTTGGGCTTTGCCTTCCACTTGGTGATCCATGGATTAGCTTGCTGATCCATGTTATGCATAGATCTGATCCATTGTAATGAAATGTTGTATTCAGAAATTTACTATAGTAGTTTACAGATCTGCAACTTGTTTCTCAGATCTACTCTTATTTATGCATGCTTTTGCCAAAATTCCAAAGGGATCTTGAAGGGAAAACTATCTAGTTTCAAGATCTAAAATAGATCTAATGTTTTGTCCATAGATCTTCCCTAGATCTTAGTTGTAACTTCTAGCTACTGAAGCTCCTTAAAAATAACGTTGTTGAGCCATTTCTGAAAATGTACATGTGTTATAGCTCTCTTTTCTGAAGATTCTTGCTATATTGTCTCATGCATTCTACTGTCTAGTGAAAGAGCTTCATCATAATGCCAATTTTCTACTGTATTACTTAAATATAAACCTCCTTGCTGATCTCCACTAAATATCTGATAAAACTGCACAATTCCTGAAGCAGTGTTTGCATTTGGCTGCAGCCTTCCTCTTTGGGTGTTTTTTAGCTAGTCTAGTTTTTGGGAGATCTGTTTAATGTATCTAAATTGATTTTTTTTAGATAAAATTCCATATATAATTCCCATACAACATAAATAAGAGGAACCAAGTCCTGATCTATGTTTCTGTTTCACAGTTTTTCTTATACAGTGTTTTCCTTGAGCACATTGTTGATATTCCTGAAAAAGGGATATTACAAGCACCATATTGACACCTGGCCTGAAGTACCTCCAGTATGCTAGAAACAGCATCAAATACACCCATCAAAGTCAAAAAAAATAAAACGAAAAATTGACAAGCTTCACAAATCCGGGTTTATCTACCCCATCGCTTACACATCTTGGGTTTCCAACTCTGTTCCCATCATGAAAAAACAGGGCACAATACATGTTTTCACCAATTTTCAGGATTTGAAAAAAGCATGTCCCAAGGAAAATTATCCCACCCCATTCATCAACTAGTTCATCGAAGCTTTTGTGGGTCACGAGGCTCTCTCCTTTATGGATGGATTCTCGAGGTACAACCAAATTCAAATCCGCCATACAGACGAGTACAAAACCTCGTTTACCACCCCCCTGGGGCACATTCGCATACAAGGTAATCCATTTGGCCTAAAAAACACTAGAGCCACCTTCCAGAGGGCCATGAACTATATATTTCATGACTTGGCACACCTTATCCTCACCTACTTGGATGACCTGACTGTCCGCTCCAAGAAGCACTCAGACCATCTTGAGGATCTGCGATTGGTATTCCAAAGATGTCGTCAATACAACCTATGCTTGAACCCCCTCAAGTGCATCCTCTGCATCACAACTGGAAGAATCTTAGGTTTTATCGCGTCCCAACAAGGGATTCACGTGGACCCCCTCAAGGTCCAAGCCATCAAAGAGTTACCCCCACCTCGAACCCTCAGGCAACTACAAAGCCTGCAGGGGAAGGCCAATTTTATAAGATGCTTCATCCCAGATTATTCTACTTGCACTCAAGTGTTTCTACGCCTCCTTCACCAGGACATCCCATTTAAATGGGATGATCATGCCCAACAATCATTCGATGCACTGAAAGAAACATTGTCTTCAGCACCACTCATCAGTCCCCCAGACTATGACAAAGATTACATCCTGTATCTATTAGCTTCCGAGACTGTCTTGGCTAGAGTATTGATTCAAGAAGGCTCGGATGGGAAGGAGCACATAATATATTACATCGGTAAAACCTTAGCAGGCCCAGCATTAAGATATGAACCTAAAGAAAAGACTGCCCTAGCACTAATACATGCAGTCCAAAAGCTTCACCACTACATCATCTTAAAGACCACTATGGTAATTGCGGATATTAATCCCATCAAATATCTACTCACATGCCGCCTAATGAACCACAAGTATGCCCGCTAGATAGTCATTATGCAAGAATACAACTTACATTTTCCCTCCCCTAAAAGAAAAAAGTCGCTTATCTTAGCAGAGTTCATTACGGATGTCCCATGGGATACCAAGGGATCACCAGCCAATGATTCGCTACCAGATGAAAATATCTTCTTCGTAGAAACTGATGACCCTTGGTACAGATACATTATCCTCTTCCTACGAACTCAAATTTCAAACCTCATCTCACTCAAGACGCCTGTCAGCACATACGCCATCAGGCCCCCGGATATTTCCTCATGGGAGATGTTTTGTACCGACGGGGCATCGACACCATTTTACGTTGATGCCTCACTCATGAGCAAGTAGAAGAAGCCCTTAATAACTACCACATAGGAGCTTGCAGTGACCACCTCTTTGGGATGGCCACTGCCCAAAAAGTTCTACGGGCAGGATATTTCTAGCCGTCCTTGTTTCGCAATTTCATTTCAGTAGTCAATAGATGCGAGTGATGCCAGTGCTTTGCTCATAAGGCAAGAGCCCCTCCCCTCCTCTAAACCAAGTCATCATTCTCGGCCGCTTTTATAAATGGGGAATCAACTTCATGACTAGCAACCCCACATTGTCCAGAAATCATAAATACATCATAGTGGCTATCGATTATTTCATCAAGTGGGCGGAAGCCATGCCCACATATGACAACACTGTAGAAACAACCGCTCGATTTCTGTTTAACAACGTGATTTCCTGGTTCGTCATTCCCAAGGAATTAGTCTCCGACCATGGGAAACACTTCGAGAATGAATTTTTCGAGGAACTATCTCACCACCTCGGATTCACCCATGAATTCGCTTCAACATTCTACCCCAAATCCAACTGACAGGTATAAGTTGTAAACAAAGTCCTCAAAACGATGTTACAAGGCATGGTGAATAAACATAAAACCAACTGGCACCATATGCTCTTCTCTGCCCTATGGGAATTTCACACAGCTGTGAATACGCCCACTGGTTTCACTTCCTTCCACTTCCTATACGGGGTCGAAGTCGTGATTCCCATAGAACGTGAGATCCTGAATTTACATGCTGCCATCGAACTCCTCGATGATACCCAGCCTCTAGAACAATGCCTAATACAACTACAGCATGTCGACAAAAGCTGAAAACAGTCGCTGCAACACAACAAGGCCCACAAGAAAAGGGTAAAAGCATCATTCGACTACCACATCAACCCTCGCTCATTCACCGAGGGAGAACCAGTCCTCCGCTAAGATGTCACAAAAGAAGCCCTAGGGCCAGGAAAGTTTGAAACCTTGTGGAAAGGACTCTACATCATAAAGCATTGCCTCCTCAAGGGGGCATACATATTGACTGAACTAGACGAGACATGCCTTAGAAACCCTATCAACGGCCTTTACCTCAAGAAGTTATACCCATAAGGACCAAGGAGGCCCTACCCTAGATTCAATGTGCACAAACCAAACTACTGTAAATTTTTTACGAAAAGACTTGTTACAAAAAGAATTCGAGTGTCACAATGGATTACCAACCCGACCCTTACTTTGGATTTTCCAATGGAGAATCATGATGGTCTCAAAGTTTAGTAGTATCCGCCTGGGTCATCTATCACCCTGACCGATCACCACTTTGCACCAATGGTGTGTGCATCGGTTCAACAACAAACAATTAGGTAGAATATGACGATGTTATCAAACTTATGTGCGATGCCATATAGTAGAGCATACGCCATATACATATTTACCTTGATTCCTAGTTAGTAGTGTCGTAGTTAAACCAAAAATTTGAGACAAGAGATCCACATCTATTTAGAAAATATTTGCGTTCAAAAATATAAAGCATACAATTTGACTACATTACATTTGCACATGTACCAAGCAGTCAAAACCAAACAGTTGATCGCATAGTTAACAATATTCTAAATTGGAATGCATCTCGGATAAACCATCATATATAAAAATAAAAACATAGAAAACATAGATATCCATCAGCATAACATAATCCATAAGAAAAAAACAGGGGGCACACCATGTAGAGCTGCAAAAAAAATCTCTCGCATATATATATCAATGTATGTGTCTGAGTAAAAAAATAGTGTCTTTGACCCATCCATCATCCCAAAAGATACACACATATAAGTCATCCCAAAATAGGGGAAGCATCCTCATAATGGGTTCTTTCCCCATGTACAAAATAACTCTAGGGCGGTGCTCCCCCAGGCGGGGCACATGGACCCACTGCCGCTCCTGGTACCACTACTAGAGCCGTCATCAACACCGAGACTGCCACCCGACGTAAAACTAGCTGATAGCCCCTCTCCTGGGCCATCAAGGTCTCTAACCATACATCCTCAATGTAATATTCCTAAATTAGCATGCAGCTAATAGGAATATTAATTTTGCTTTTAATATCTAGTTAGATGAATAAATGGGTAAGGAGGCCCATAAGTTTCTTAAGTAGGCATAAAATCCCTCATAATGTGAAAAGGGGTCATGATAATAACTAGATCAAACATCCTCATGTGTGAACAGAGTCTAAAATGTGTGGACAAAGTCAAGCTTGACCAAGTCAACATCATTATTATATGAGGAGTGGATCCTAAATAAAGACAACTCAATGTGAATGAAGATCAATCTAGCTAGTCAAAATGAAGAAACCTTGGGTGTGAAAGGAGACAATGCATGAAGATCAAGTCAAGATTGACTACATCAAACATCGTTGTAAAAAGATGAATAGGACTAATGGAGACAACATAATTTTGGTGGAGGAATCTTTGCATGGAAGAAACGTCATAATTGGGTGGGACCTTTGGTGAGGAAGCTCATCAACTATATAATGGAGGGAATGGCAACCATATGGGGCATGATTGAAGATTATATTTTGTATGTGGTATTTTTCGACTTCTTGCATTCTTTGGTTGTTTAGCTAAGTTTTCTGCACTATTTAGTGCAAGGGTTTTCTCATGCGGGAATTCCCCACTCTTGCTTGCAGATCTTGTTTAAGAAATCTAAGAAGAGCATTTTGTGCTACATTTTCCACTATCCAGTGTTAGGCCAAGCAGTCACCTTCAGCAATAGCACACTCCCTTGGTGAAACTACGTTATTTCATACGGTATTGCAGTGGTAGGGTTTAAACCTTTGTTTTGTGAGCTAGTTTCCCAAGAGGAGGATCAGCCTTTTCCCGGAAAAGCTAGAAAGAGGAGCTACTGCCATTTCTTTGCATGATCAGCCATTTTTATGTAGATATTCAACCATACAGTGTGATTCAACCATATATCTGCAGCAAATGCTTCTTGTATTTCATGTTTATTAGGAAACCCTTGCCAGGTCATCTTGGGTTCCTGTAAAAGAGGCTAGATCTCTATTTTTGGGCCTCATTGATTAATATATAAGAATATATATTTTTTCTCTCATATTTTTTAGTATAAACCTCAATAAAATATGCTGTCACTTTCTGCAATAATTTCTGTGTTGCAGTAGTCTTTGGGTTTCATCATTTTCGGGTTGTTTTGAGCATGGGAGGCCTGTTTAACTAGGCTATAATGATTTGTTTCTAATTTACTTTCAGATTTTGTTGCTATAATGTCAGATCTAATGGATACATGGGATAAATTCACCTGTTAATGCATAAAATTCTAAAAAATGTGTTTTATGTGCATATATTGTTGATTTTCCCATTTAGGGAATATTACAGTGGTATCAGAGCCCTAATCTTGGCTCAGCCTATGTTCTACAAACATTATGGAGTATTCTCATGGGAAGGAGAGGATTTACAGAAGGGATCAAGGAAAACCCTTATTTTCTGGAGGGAAGAATTTCTCAAAGCTTCTTCTACAAACTTTGCAAGGCATCAGTAAAGACATCAAAGAAATGAGGAGAGGGAAACATGGAGATCTCTCAACAAGATTTGTACATGAGGAAAGTCCTAGTTCCTCATATTATGGGTATGAGAATTCAGCCATACCATCATATCTACAACGATCTACCAGCCATATGTTCATAACAAGGAAGATGGAGAAAGGAGGTGTGCCAGAGAAGGAGACTCTTGGTGATTTTCTGCAAGAGTATGAATCTCAAACTAAGAGGTTCAAAGATCACATAGACTTCCAAGAATTTTTCAACATCAAGTAGGAAAGGAGCACAAGGAGCAAGCACTATGGTGTGGGTAGATTCTTTCTATCTACTTTTGATGGCTCGCCTAAATGTCCAGTTAGGGTTTGGGTGGAGGAGCTAGACACGTATGTGCAGAAGCATCAAGTTTCAGAAAAAGAAGCCATTAAAGTAGCAGTGCTGCATCTTGAGGGTAAGGCTCATGCTTGGTGGTTGTTTGAATATTTTTCCTTAAATAATGCAAATACATCTACTTATGCAAATTTCATTAGAAGAGTAGTACAAAGGTTTGATGAAAGAGGAGAGCCATGTTATGACAAGAGCTACATTTAATATTTCTACAGCGCTGTCATTGTTGGGAAGCCTAGATCCATATTGGGAGTCCCAAATATTGATGGAATATTCGAAGGACCTCTTCACATGTAAGGTTCTTTATGGACAAGTGATGGATAGGAGGTACAAAGTAGTTGATGGAGTCATTTATTCTCATGATCAGATCTATTTGGTTAGAGACTCCAAGCTTAAGGATGCACTACTTAATGCAGCCTATGGGATCTTTCTTTCAAAACCCATTGGTTTCATTAGAGCATACCATACTATCTTTGATGGATTCATGTGGAAAAAATTCAAAAAGGAAATGCACTCTCATATGAGGAAGTGCATAGATCATTTTCTGGATGAGGAGGAACGTAGCTCTTGGGAAGAGTTTTCATTACCACCTCCTTATTCATTGGGTGTGAAAGGGAGCTCATCCATGAGCTACCTTGCTGATTTAAACCAAGTGTATGATAAAAATTGTATTTATGGACATCATGATATATTTATTAAATACTTGAATTTTCTGAACACTCATGTGCAGGACATTGCTCCAAGAGGGGGCACCTTATCTTATAGGCTTCATGGGCTATTTGGGGCCATGAGCAATGGAGATGTTGAATATTCCCTAAAAGATTTTGGGGAGACGTTGTATTCTTCATGGTGTGCTTCATTAGCACCAACTATCATACACCTTCTCCAAGCATACAAGAAGGATGGGACAACAAACAAGTGGTGGGAGAAACACTTGTTATATCATATTCTATGGCAGTTAGGAGTAAAACTGTGATGGTTGCACATGAGGGACCATTGTTCCTCTCCTTTACTACATATGGAAGCTAGCATGACTATAATTATGATTCCATATGCTAAAGATGTTCTTATCTTTATTAAGAACATTAATGGAGGAGAGACACATTGGTTGGATGTGTCCTTTGGGGAAGAAATTTCCCACACTTTTTGCACTACATGTTTCAAGGGGAGCATGGAAGATGATATGGCTACTATAGTAGATCACTTGTTTCTTTATGACATGGACCATATGATTGTTTGGAGCACTTGGGATATGCATCTCATGATAATTTTGGAGGAGCTTTTCTATGAATTACCAAGCTGGGAGGTGATTCATTTCAATTGGATGATAGCATGGAGATGGGAGTCTTTCATTTGTAATGAAGTTCCCCATGATTGTCATCACTTCTATCTTGATAAGGCCATTGATCAGGAAGAAAGTTTCCACATAGACCTTCCATTTTTTCATGATGAGAGACATTTGTTTTATCCACCAAAGGCCAACTTACACACTTGGGAGGAACCATTGGGAGACAGATTTGTTCCAGAATATCTAAAGCAATGGTGGAGACTATTGGATATGGAGGCCCCAAGAGGAGGAGGGGGGATTTTGCAGCACCCTTGCAGTTGCTTGACGATAAGCAACATTTGGTAGGGGAAGGCTGTAATATTACTAAATTAGCATGCAACTAATAGGAATATTAATTTTTCTTTTAATATCTAGTTAGACGAATAAATGGGTAAGGAGGACCATAAGTTGCTAAAGTAGGCATAAAATCCCTCATAATGTGAAAAGGGGTCATTATAATAACTAGATAAAACATCCTCATGTGTGAACAGAGTCTAAAATGTGTGGAAAAAGTCAAGTTTTACCAAGTCAATAACATTATTATATGAGGAGTGGATCCTAAATAAAGACAACTCAGTGTGAATGAAGATCAATCTAGCTAGTCAAAATGAAGACACCTTGGGTCTGAAAGGAGACAATGCATGAAGATCAATTCAAGGTTGACTAGATCAAACATCGCTATAAAAATATGAGTAGGACTAATGGAGACAACGTAATTTTGGTGGAGGAACCTTTGCATGGAAGCAACCTCATAATTGGGTGGGACCCTTGGGTGAGGAAGCTCATCAACTATATAATGGAGGGAATGGAGACCATATGGGGCATGATTGAAGATTATATTTTATATGTGGTCTGTTTAGACTTCTTGCATTATTTGGTTGTTTAGCTAAATTTTCTGCACTATTTAGTGCAAGGGTTTTCTCATGCGGGAATTCCCCACTCTTGCTTGGAGATCTTGTTGAAGAATTTGAGAACAGCATTTTGTGCTACATTTTCCACTATCTGGTTTTAGGCGAAGAAATCACCTTCAGCAACAGCGAAGTCCCTTGGTGAAACTACGTTATTTCTTAAGGTATTGCAGTGGTAGGGTTTAAACCCTTGTTTTGTGAGCTAGTTTCCCACGAGGAGGATCAACGTTTTCCCAAAAAGAGGAGCTACAACCATTTCTTTGCATGATCAGCCATTTTTATGCAGAGCTTCAGCCATATAATGTGATTCAGCCATATATCTGTAGTAGATGCTTCTTGTATTTCATGTTTATCAAGAAACCCTTTCCGGGTCATCTTGGATTTCTGTAAAAGAGACTAGATCTCTGTTTTTGGGCCTCATTGATTAACATATAAGCAGATCTATTTTGTCTCTCATATTTCTGAGCATAACCCTCAATAAAATGTGCTGTCACTTTCTGTAGTAATTTATGTGTTGCAGTAGTCTTGGGGTTTCATCATTTTTGGGCTATTTTGAGCATGGGAGGCCTGTTTAACTAGGCCATCATGATTTGTTTCTGATTTCCTTTCAGATTTGGTTGCTATGATTTCAAATCTAATGGATCCATGGGCTGCATTCACCTATTAATGCATAAAATTCTGAAAAATGCGTTTTCTGTGCATATATTGCTGATTTTCCCATTTAGGGAATATTACACTCAAGGTCATCCAAAAAGCCTTGAGAAAGCATCCCCTAGGTCAAGTGGTCCACTCAATCCCATGCATCCTCCAGGACTACCACCCGCTTATTCAACTCAGCAACATGAGCCTCTACCATATCAGCACGAGCTCGCTCAACATCGGTCTCGACGGTAGCCGAGATGCTACCCTCCCCCAAAGGGCCAGCCTCACTACCTAGTGCTCCACCTAGAGGCTAGGCAGGAGCTCCTCCCTACCCCCCGAGAGCTCCTCACAGTGGCCGAATCGGTTGGTGCCCAATAAACTGAGCCATAGGATGACCAACGTCGCCAACATCTACAAGAGTAACCAGAACTATGCCAATGTCATCATAAATACACATATAAACATAAATACTCAAATAATGCATAAAAAAAAGGCATACCTGCTATCCCCCAAGTGTATCCAATAGGAAGAACCATGTCTGGATCCCCCCAAAAATCCATCCTTGCATAAGGGAAGGGTAGGAACATCTGAGGGTTGGCCTCAAACCAAGCCTCTGTGGTGGCGTTCCAGTAATGCCCCACCCTAAACCCACCTCCTTGAGGCATCACAGGATCCCACCTCCTCATACGAGGCTCCCGTGGCCCCCCAGCAAGCACCGCCACCACTGGTCTTAGCAGCACCACCCGCTCGTACATAATGTTGCATAAAATTATGGCGTAGGTAAATAGCTTCGATCCATCCCGGACCTTGTAAAGTTTTGTTAACATCTCGTCATAACAAAAACGGGAAAATTTGAAAAAATGCCCAGCCCTCAACTGGCGCAAGACACCAACCTACAGAGACGATGCTCAATGCGGGGTAGACGACCCTATCAGTCGCACAATGGCCACCAAAGCACACCACTCGGCAAAATATATCACCGTGGCAATAGCTATGTACCCTTCCGTAAGGGGCACCCCGCCACAATGACGCGCCAGGAATCGATCAGGATCCACCCTCCGAGAGGGAAGCAGATATCGAAGTGCCTCACCTTGAGGTAGCAGCGTGGTCACAAAGTAGATATGGGCCTCAGGATGGATAGTGAGGTCACGCCCACATAGAACCATCACCTTGCACTGCTTGTTCCAAAACTGGATCAGGTAGCGCAGAAGTCGATCTTCTGACCGAAGAAGGTCATTCTCCACAAATTTCAGGAGACCCCATTGCACCAATTGTTGGCATGCCTAACCATCAGTAGCTAAAGCAATGTGGAGATCGGGCCAATCTCACTCCCTCCACAACATCCTGTCATCAAAATAGGTGCACATCAACAGCATAAAAATACCAAAAAACAGACAAAATTTCCAAAAATTTTGGAAAAAATACCTTGTCTCTCCACGTGTCTGTCCCTCAGACAAGTGCGAGGAGGGCATGCATGTTCCACTCACAGGCACACAAAAGGCGCGCAAAAAATTTTGACAGGCACGCAGAAGGAGCGCAAAACCTTCGTTTTGCACAAAAAATGCACGCCAATTACCTAATCGCCCGTCAGGGAAAAACCTGGTTCAGGATTCGTACAAACCAGTGTTGTACGGACCCCGTCACTCCCAAACTGAAAAAATTAAAATGCAGGACGTCATGGAGTTTACCTGGCCAAAAAATTGCTAATATCGAGGGCTCAGGCTAACCGCAATGGCAAGAACTTCCCTGTAGAAGCCTCTGACCTCTCAATACTCAACAAACAAAAATGAACTGAATAAGAGCCCTATTCACCTATATGTCGCCCTTTTCAAAAAATTTGGAGTACCATAACCGAAATCAACACTGTGATCAGCACTTCATAATGCCCAAGGGCAGTGCCACACATTCGCACCCCCGAAAAAATAAATTTTCAGCACTGGCAGGTATGCCCTCTCTTCTTTTTTAAAGCACATGTCTTTCAATAATAGTTATATAAAGAAGATGTTTTCACTCAGGGTATTTGTTTTTGCATTTAGTATGCAAACCATCCATAGCTCCATCCACTGAAAGCTCCAGATCAGGTATTATTCTACCCCCAGCATGATAGAGTCCCAGAAAAACTCTGCATATCCTAACATATTTCTCCATCAGAAATTAACCATAGGCTCCAAACACCCATCCATGTTTATCACCACCTCACCTTGCATATGATAAGCATCCTCGTTGGTTGATAGAGCCTCCCCTCCATGGCTCTCATAACCCAAAGTAGACCATACAACACAATAAAAGTGACGCGATGGCCATACCACTGTAGTCCGGGAAGCACCTCATGCCCATTCACTCGCCATGCATCAGGTTAAGTTTTATGATATGAAATAAAACCCCTTTCCCGGATGACCAGGTCATGCAAGCAGATCAAAAGTGCACTACCGCACCTTGCATTTTTCCTACCATATCTCCATCAACATAACCCATCTGCGATACTTTTTCATCTGCTTCATCAACCTCACACATGAGACCAACCAATGGGGCCTACACCCTCAGAAAAACACCTTCCTCGCATCATCAGTGATCGAACAATTTCATGTTTTGGGGCACCCGCCGTTGTGTTTTGTACAAACAAAACCCCATTATTTTATTCTTTCGGTAAGTGTACGAAGACCGCAAACGATGCACTACATCCCCCACCCACCCATTCATTTTTTCTCCCATGGCAGCAGTCCTTTTTCACCCTTGGACGGAGTATCACACCCCCATGAAAAAGCCACCATGACATTCATAACCATTTTATACCCACCTTGGAATTCCTACCGACTCCAGGGATTTCCCCATCAGAAATAGTTATGACTGCCGCCAAGTTGCTTCTTATACTCCGACCCTAGGCCACTAAATCCCCATCATCAGTTTTTAGTCACCCCTCGCCATCATTCCTATGTTAAGCCCATCACATCTAGGATCCTGATCCTTTGTATCAGTGACCCCCTCATTTGGTTGAGGCTTCCTTTTTGTCGACATCAACACCTCTTTTCCAAAAAGGAAGTGGTACATTGGATCGCCCCTGTCCATAAAAGGGACATCCTTGGGTGGCACTCTGGGAGACATAATTTCCCACAGATGTCATTGATCATCCTAAAATTAGACTACAACAAAAGCCTTCATGTCAAGATGGTATTGTACCTTACAACCATTGCACTTTTATCAAATTCGTCGAAGACTCGTGCCTTTTTAAGTGTCTCTATCAGCAATTCTTACACGGGAGGTCCCAGCCAGCGCATATTCATACAATGCAGATTTATATGCCATACCAATTTTATGCATATGGGTACCTCTTTCCACCTATAGTCAAAGAAAAAATTCCCTTGAGGGCGTCAACAGTTGTCATCATCAACCAGTATATCACTACCACACTAGTGACGCATACAAAATCTATATCTGTCAAATAGATTTGTTTAAATATCGAAAGCATTACGAGCATGGGACATGCCCTCCTTATAGAAAATTTGTATATATTGTATTATACCATTGCTTGCAAGGATCCCACAGGACATGGTCGCTCTTGGACCTGGTGCAGGGTGTCTCCAACTCCGAGCCACACGCAAGTCTCCCTCTCTATATACACACAGTATACAAAAAAGAAACTATAATGTATTTCGGCTATATAGTTCTTCCTAGACCTCACACATTAAGGGGCAAGTGTTATCACTAGAAAATTGGACAAGTAAAAGTGACATTATTTAATGTCAGGCAGAAGGATTCAGAGGGCTGAAAGACATTAGAGAATCTAAAAGTATTTAAAAATATCTAAGGTATGAAAGGAAAAATGCAATTGCGCACAAGAAGAAATAGTCAAATCGCCTTTGTGCACAAAATTATTCGATAAGTGTGCCTTTGCGTGCTTTTTACTCAAAAAGGCGTGCAATCCTGGGAGTGGTGGAATTCACTTTCCGGGACCACAAGGTACACTCCAGAACATTGATTCCACACTTGAGGCCACCTAAGGACAGATGCCAAAGCCTCCTTAGGACCTCAAGGGAGCACACAATGGAATAAATGTGGCACACAATGGAATCACCCTCCTCTCTTGGGTCACTATCCACAATGTACCAAGAGAGGGAAGGAGGATTTGAATTCTCATATAAAATTCCACCAAGAGATGAACAAAAAGAGAGCACATTGTTATGCTGGCAAGAATTGCCCCAAGAAATACTAGCAGTGTGTGATAAGAAGCAGAGATAGAAGGGATTCAGTGTTTGGCCATCCAACAACTCCAGTCCACCATATTAGAGAGAGGGAGACTTTGCGCCAAGGCAGCTTGGAAGTAAAGACATCCTTTCATTTGGACTTGGAGCTCCATAGTTCCAAGGGCCCCTTGGCAAGTGGCTTAAATTTTCATCATCATTTCCTACCAGCAGTCAATAATAGGGGACATAAGCGACGCTGTTTGGATTATTGAAGTTGTTTGACTCTATTTAGAGATTTTGTTTTATTTGTTTTAGTTTTAGTTTTTATGTTTGAATATGCATGTTATTTCTCTATCTAGTATGTTTATGTTTTAGCATGTTCCACTAACTTTCTTGACACCATCTATTTTATGCCTGTGATCAATAACTTAAGAGGGAAAAACCACCCCTCTTAAGCAAGTTTGATTTGTAAATTCATGCGCCAAACACACAGACACACCTAGGAAGGAGGAATTCAGTCTCGTCATGGTGACAAGTCTTTCATCGTTTAATATTTATCGAGTCTAACAAAATGGAAACTCTATAACTTTTCATGTTTAAGGAGTTTGAAAAGAAACAGAAAGGAAACTCCATCATGTCCATTTTCGTGAATCATCTCTTGAATCTGAAAAGGTAGAGAACTATGCTCGAGAGAACCTCTTGACCATGTTCGATCAAGGTATTCATTTTTTGTAAATAGTAAATCTCAGCCCGAAAAATGGATAAATGTATACTGAGATCACGTCAATTCATTTACTTTAACGAGTTCGAAATGACAAGTACTCCAAGGGGGTTCCTTTTTCATAAACATTTAACCATCCCGAAAAAGAGATAAAATTCAACTCATTTGCATCGAAAAAAATCATAAGTAGTGTGGAAGTCCTATTCTGCACATAAACAACAAACATCATGCATATCGAGGAAAAATAATAAAATATTGGCGAAATTTTTTCAAAAATCTATAAATAGACCAAAAAAACTTCATTTTCACCTTATTTTTTTAGAATAGAATTTTGTCTATTTTCCCTTCAAATTTCAAATCAGTAGTGCGGCCGATCCAGCACACCATTCATCGATCCATCAGCGTTAGGTAAAAGCTCTAAACCTCCTTTCAATTTCATTCTATTCATTTGGAATTTGGTTGTAGAATTAGGGAGTTTAGGCGGAGGGATTTCAAACTTTAAAATCGCCTATGACCAGCGCTATTTCGAGCTATCCAAGTCACGTTGGTCGCTTTTAGCCTATTAGGGCAGCACAACACGAATGCCAAATTATTTCGGATAGACGCACTGGCCACGAGAAAGATTTTAAAATGAGAAAATCACCCAAATCCACTGTTATTTTCTAAGAATAATTCAATGAAAACTCCTAAAAATCCAATTGGACATGTTTTGCACGTGCTTTCTTCAAAGATTTCAGTCAAACAGAAAGAACGAGACAAGGAGGTGGATGACCACCAAGCTTTGCAGGAACAAAAATGCATCAATTATTTGCACAATTGCAGTTTGTTGAAATTCTTCCAAACATCCGATGTAAGAGCTCAACTGGAGCTTCTCCAATACTTAATAAACATCTGGGACGTTGACTGACAGTTTTTTATCATCGGGGACCCAGAGTTAGAGCTAGATGTGATGGAAAACTATTTCATCACTAGACTTTTCAGGAGAGGGGATAGGATCCAACTCTCTGGAGCTCACATAGGGGGTGAGAGTATGAGCATGCTCATCCAGAGATACTATCCCGAGGCATGGAAAAAAAAGAGTGGAAAGGTATATATTTCTTCCATCAGAGTGTTTCCCATGTGTACAATACTACACTGCACCACAAGAGTGGTAGGAACCCAAGAGTTGCATGAGGCAACAAAATCTCAGTTCCAATACGCGGTGGACTGCTTCGCCCCAATGATGTTAAACTAGTGTGAGGGGTTGCTGGCTAACATGAAGAGCCAACCAACCAAGTGCCAGCTAACATTTTTACAATGAATGGCATTCTTCCTCATTACGAATCCCAACATCTATTACTTCAAATGATGAAGTATTTATACAAATTCTAAACTAAAATATCTTGAAAAAATATCAAGATTTATTACAGATATTTCTAACTGTGTTACACAAATAGAAATGAAACATAGGAAATTCAAAACTAATGAATCTACTTGGTACTATATTTTTGGATTGCTGGTGGCAAAGAAGAGCAATTCAAATTTGATAGCAACTCTCATTTGATGAGGTGGTCTCCAAGTCACTAACTGTTTTTGAGCTTTTTCCACCCGAATTTCTGAAAAATAGGGTCTAGTTATCCATTATAATATCTCAATTCAAGATATATACCTTAAATGTGAAAGTTTTTATTGTATATGAAGATGTTTTTGAGTTAAACCTCTCTCAGTTTCCCAAAATTCTTCTCTAGTTGTTCATAAGATTCTCTTTACAAAGATGTCTAAAACATGACTTTGCACAGTTAGAAAAATAGGATGTGAAGATGTGAATGTATCTCTCATTCTGTAATACCTGTGTAAAACATGAGATAGGTTTTTTTGTTTGGAATCTTAGTAACATAAACCTCCTTGATTTTATCAAGATCCATCTCTTATTGGCCACAATATTCTCTACAAAAAGATGGCTAAACATGAAGTTTCTAGAAAATGTGTTTTCAAATATTCTTTCAAATTTCCCAAACCATAATGTCTGTGTAAAAATGGAGATATTTTTTTGTACATAGTGATGTTAGAAACAAAAATCTATTTCTTTTTAAAATTTATTTCCACCTCCACAGAAACCATATTTGAAAATACTGGCTAAAAACAGGAAAAATTGGGAAAATATGCCTACAATGAATCCTCCGAATCTCCCAAACCATAACAGTTGTTAGGAAAAAGAGAGAGGTTTTTGTATATGAGGATGTTACCACAAAAACCTCTTTCAAGTTTTTAAAATTCGCTCTCATTTTTTTTGTAAACCATGTTTAAAATTACTGTGTTATATAGGGAAAAACATAGTTGTAACTAGCCACGAAACGAACATATGACGTGGAGGGAGGAAGTAACATGGAGGTGGGGGATGATGTGGAGGCACATCGTTGGATGAAATAATTGATGTGTGAGTGCAGAAGGAAAGCGTGGGAATGGAACGGTAAGCAGGAGCAGATCATGCAGGATAGGGATGAGGAGGATAATTTTTCAAAGGAGGTCGAGCATGGTAAGTGGTTTGAGGAAGGGGGGGGGGTGAGAAATGTGGTGAAGGTGCCACATAGCATGGGACTTAGTGGGGGAAAACCATATTTTCAAGCACCCCCCAACCCCCCGACGGTAAAACGATGATGGAGATTGGGGGCCGAAATGGGATGATGGTTGTCGGATGAGGGTGCAGAAGATCTGATGGGTGGACAGATGGTGGCACATTAAAGTGATGCAATGAGATGTTTTATCGGGTAGTGGGGGGGCTAATAAAGGTAAAAACTTTAGAATATATGATTACATGTCAACCTTTATATTCATCCACCCGACCATTTTAGACTTAGGATAAAACATTTTACCCTTTTTCCTTTTTATATGCATGAAATAACTTTGAAGTTTCAAACTTAGGATAAGGATTTTAATGCTTCTAAAAGATCCAATAAAAATTCTACCTAACCTTTAATTTCCATTTCTTTTTCTAAGCTAAAATTGTTTTCATCATTTTCCCTTAGGGTGATTTTAAGCAAGAAAACCCACATAAACTTATTTTTATAACAATCTAACCTAGTCTATCATTTTTTTATCCTATTGATTCAGATTAAACAGTTGAATCAATTTCATTTTCTACCTAACTATTGATTTTCCAAGATTAAATTGCTTGGAAAATATTTATTTACTAACCTAATTAACATGAAATTTAGAATTGTTCCATCTTGATTAAGATGTATGATTGGAACAAAAATCTAGTCATTATGGCATTTTAAGATAAACTGCACACAACCTTATTGGATTTTGACATAAAGAAAACTAATTTAACAGTAGTGGCATTTAAATTTGTAGCACTTTCAGTATTATTTCTATTTTTCTTTCTCAACTTTCTTTCTTTTTGTATTTTTATTCATATTTATTTTTTTATTTTATTATATATATATATATATATATATATATATTGGAAATCATTTTCATAGTAAAATTATTTACAGTGTAAAATTACAAATATGAAATACTCAATCGCCTTGAAATCCTATAAAATATAGGACCCTAACAGTGGCTCCAGCGAGGGATGGCACATCTCAAAATGAAGTGTCAAGAACATATGAATAGTAGCCTTGAGTATCAAATGCCTATAACGTCTGCATCTAATTTTTTTTGTTGTTAAGGTACTTATAGTAGCTTGTCAATCAGGGCTTAGGGCCTTCTCTACAGGCTTAAACTCTAATCAATAAGTTACCCAATCAAATCAATATAGACTATGATATTTAAAATGATGCAAGAAAATTATTTATGCTAAGAAATGTAGTTCTTCAACATCCTGCCATTGACACGATCACCAGGTAACTCTGCTCCATCCAGGTCTTTGAGGAATAATGCATTGTTTCCCCTGAAAGCATAAATGATATATGGCCCTTTCCAAAGGTTATAAAATTTACCATTTTTACCCTTGTCTTCTCTCCTATAATCCCACCTTAGAACCTTTTCTCCAATGTTTAATTCATCATCCTTAGTCCTTCTATCAAAAATATTTTTGACATTTTCCTGAATTACTTGGGTTTTTTCGTAGACTTCCTCCCTTGACTGCTACAATTGAATGGTTTGATTGATTCTTCTTTGTGTGTCATTTGGCTCAACTTGTAATTATTAAATTATCTTCATGACTGGAACTCCTAAAGAGGATGGAAACAGAGCACCCATTCCATAGACCAATTGGTATGGAGCATACCAATTGACTTCTTTGTAGTAAGTCTATCAGCCCAAAGTGCATTAACCAACTTGTTGTGCCAAGGCTTCTTTTTCTCCTCCAACAAATTTTTAATGATATTTACCAAGATCTTATTTGAGGATTTAGCTAGCCCATTACCCTGAGGGTAATAAGTTGTTGAATCTCCCAAAGTAATGTGGTATTTATTGCAGAATTCAATCATTTTCTTAGATTTAAAGGCTGCTGCATTATCAGTAATAAGTTTTCTAGGACAACCAAATCTAGAGAGGATATTGGTTTCAAGAAATTTAATAATGACAAAATCAGTAGAAGATCTAAAAGGGGTGGCCTCTATCCATTTATTAAATTAATATGTGGTTGTGAGAATCCAGTTATGTTCGGTAGAGGAAGGAGGATGAATTTAACCAATGAAATCCAATCCCCACTACTGGAAAGGGATTTCAACATAAATAGGCCTTAATGGCAGGGGTAAAATATTTCTTTTTCCTTCAAAAATCTGGCATTTCTCGCATGAAGTTACTCTCTTACGAATGTCAGGGAAAAGGGTAAGCTTGTAAAAACTATCACTGAGGATTTTGTTGGCTGTGGTTTTCCAGTAGATATTCCCACCATAATCACCTTCATGGAACTCCTGCATGATTCTGTTTGCATCATCCTTTAACAATAACTTAAGTAAAATACCACCAGCATCTTTCCAATATAAGATATTTTATGTGATGCAAAACTTAACTGCATTTAACTTTAGAAATATTGCCTTTTTTTTTTTTTAGACTAGGAGGAGCATTTAAATTGAATAAAACATACAAAAAGTCTGCATACTAGGGTGAATTCCAAAATGCTTCATCAATATGTGGAATCGCCTGTTCCTCTTGATCATCTAGTGCAGCAATAAAGTTGATGTCCAAAGCATGGAAATTTAAATCTGCCACAGTTTGGCCAGTCCTTGTCCTTTGATCAACTTGGTGGGTTTGATTTCTAAGTCATACTCAAGGATGACAGAAATCCATTTTCCCATCTTTCCATCAGGTCCATCCTATGTCAAAATATCCTTGATCACTGAATTAGGTACATATGCAATAATATGGGAATGTTGTTAAAGATTATAATTAGTTCAGAATTAGTCTGGTTGTTAGTTTAGAGTTACTTCTAGTTAGTTTAACTATTTTTCAACTGAACTCTATGTATATATATATATATCATAATAAAACCTTCATTGTGTGTGCTTTCAACAAATTAGTTTATGTATTGTAATATTCCCAAATTTTCACCTGATATTTGGAATATTAGAGTTCTTACTTTTCTTAATGAATTAAGTAAATAAAAGGGTGGAGGGACCCATAATCCTCAAGATGAATAAATATCCACTTTTTATGTGTGAATTTGGATTAATTAAGCTTATATATACATAATGAGGTAGTGGAGCCACTACTAATGTGAATGGAATTGGAGATCATGTCTCATTAATGAGATAGATCATGGAGGTTGATACAGTCAACTAAGATCTTGAAGGGATCAAACAGAAGATCATGGAGCATTCATGATGAGATGATGGGGGATGTTATGCAATTAATGCACACATGATGGAGAGGGTGTACATTGCACCTAGACACGATGGATGACTTGGAAAGACAACGCAGTCAATCATGGACGATCTTGTCCAGATGCACAGCGCAATTAGATGTGGGCTAAGGCATGGGAAGCCTCATAAAGTATATAAAGGAGATGAAGATAACAATTAAGGGAGGATATTTATTATATATTTTGAGATCTATTTAGATCTGGAATTGTCATGTGACATTCCATTGCTTTCTTGGGTTATTTAGCAAAGATTGCAAGTGTTGTTTAGCACAGGGTGTTCATGGTCAGGAATCCCTCCTCTTTCTTTGAGTAGCTCTAGAGAGAGGGTTGTACTTCACTCTACATCAGAAATTGGTGCCACTTATTATTTCCCTCATCTACAGAACATCTACCTTCAGGAATTACGCAATTTCTGAAGATCAGTTTGGAAGGTGGAGGTTGTCTTACTTATTTCAGCTGGAGAACCGATGTAGGATTATTCCTATCACCTTGGGATAGAATATTAGTATTCCCTAAGCTTAATTTCAGATCTGGCATCAGGCCAAATGATATTGGCCTCCTAGCAGCAATAATTCCATCCAAAATTACGTTGTCAATTATTGCAGATCCAAAGGAGGAAGGAAGTTGTTAGCATTTCAACTAGTAATCCTGTGAGGGATCATTCCCTCAACTTTCCATCAGTATTTCCATCATCCTGGAGTATATTGCAGCATATTTTAGTAGGAATAGGGCCTCTCTTTCCATTACAGCACATTTTTTATGAGAATTTGTGTAGCAGCAGCTGAAATCATCATTGGAGGATTGAGAAGCTAGATCTAGAGCTTCTAGCTTGTAGATATGAAGGAGGGATCAACCCTTCAAGCTTAGATCTGACCTTGTGACATATTTCATCCATATATATGTTAGATCTAACTTCAGATCTATAATCTCAACAGATTAAGGATCAAAACCTAGGAGGGTGATTTTCCAAAGTTGTAGATCTGGAAAATCCTTTCTAGGTTATCTTGGGATCCCATCACATTGGCCAGATCTTGAATTTTGGCATAATCAGAGCTCTTGAGCTCCCTAGATCTACATTTCCTTTTGAAGCAGTTCATTCATATCTTCAGCAAAAGGGACAACATAGTATTGCTTCATATAAGCTCACCAGTTATGCAGTGCTAGTTGTAGCACCATTTTAGAGTGATTCAAGGCCATCTCTTGGGCTAGATCTACTCATTATTTGTACATTGTGTAACTGATTCATCTCCATATAATAAAATGGATCAGATTCTCTGTATATTCTGATGTTTTCTTAAGATTTATTTTTTACTTAGTTGCAGTTCTCATATTGTGTTTGAGTATTACTTCATTATCCCTTTTGGGAATATTACAGTGGTATCAGAGCATGATCTTTGGCTCAACTTGTGGACACTTCATATTTTGCATCAAAAGAAGAAGAAAATAGATGAGATCTATCAGGAAGGAGGATATTTTTTCCATTATACTCTTTAGATCCAAGCAAGATATCACGAAGGAGGTCTATCAAATGAAGGGAGAAAGGCAAAGGAAGGATCCAAGAAGAAGATTTGAAGAGGAAGTGTTGAGGTCCTATGATTTGGAAGATTGGAATACCAAATGACAAGGAAACATCAGAACCACTTTGGAATCCTAGGATCTAGCCCTCCTGGATTCAGAGAGGGATCTCTCCATATAATTGTTTGCAA
Source organism: Pinus albicaulis (assembly GCA_034641835.2). Taxonomy (NCBI): domain Eukaryota; kingdom Viridiplantae; phylum Streptophyta; class Pinopsida; order Pinales; family Pinaceae; genus Pinus; species Pinus albicaulis. Next base: position 561,937,483 of record CM076582.1, read on the forward strand.
AAGATATTTCTTTATTCTTAGTTTATGATATTAGGCTAGTTATGAAGTACAAGGGATTTGTTTTTTTTGGTTGGGAATCATTAAATGAGAAGGTCATGTGAAGTGAAGGAGGAAATAAGTGGAAGGATGTTTTAGCATGGGAAGATAGGTCAAAAAATAGTGCTAAACCATTGGGCTATGGAGTCATAAAAGGGTTTACTTGCACAACAACTATTCAAGGGTTTTCAAAGGGAAAGTCATCTATATCAGAAGATCTTTTAAGTTGAGTTTGTGGTATGGAACATTAAGAAGTGTGGTGAAAGAAGCAAACATGTAAGAAAACAAAGGGCAGCCTAAGATCAGAAAAGGACTTTGAACTTATCCTGCTTTTAGCATACTCTCAAAGGAAAACATTTAAGATAAACATAAAAAGTAACCTAAGATCAGGTAAGGACTTTGAACCTATCCTGCTTTCGGCATACTCTTAAGGGAAATATTCAAAATAGATGTTTAAGACTAAACAAGGGACAGTGCTAACCATAAACTTCCTTGATTAGGACTCTACTTAGCATGTAGTGAAAATATCATTCAAGAACAACATCTCAAGTTCTACTCAGCAATACATGGGCTCACCAGCATTCCTTGACTGGTTATACTCTATTGAAATCATTCCCAAACACACATTTAGAAGAAAACATAGAGATAAAGCTTATCAATGAGAAATAGGGTACTTCAGAAGTAAATCCTAATCTATATTTGTTGTTATTTATTATATAATATGAACACAGTGGAAACATAAGGAGAATAACAATTACAATAAGAATAACATCACCAATGATTTAGATCAGGATCTAGTGAATCCGCTTGTCTATTTGATGTCCAAAACTAGTTACATACTTTGAGTCCAATAGCTTTCTAGAGTCCAATACTTCTCCTCCCAGCCTACTATATTACAACTACTCAACAGCTATAACTCAATAAAAGTTCAACAATTAACAATTTTCCAACCATTACAATGAGTTTTCTGTGAATACATATAGGTGGGAGAGGAAGAGTGTTGAAGGAAAGATCATAAATGTCAGCTAAGACAGAGGGGAAGAGGTATTTGAATGCCCATTTTTCTTAATGACCATTGCGTTAACTGATTGTACCATTTTAGTAGTTTTTCCTATCTTTAAGGCATATCTGGTAGGCTGGTAATAACTCCAAAGTGTGTTATTTGAAGATAATTGTGGCCAAAGTACTCTGTTTGACCTCTGTGACAAGTAACTATCATAATTTGGTTCTGAGGCGTCCCATGACTGTGCAATAATTGCTCTGACAATTTTAAAGAGGTTATATCATCAGGATGGTTGTCAAGGTGTCTTTGAAGGGAAAGCAGACCACGGTGGCATTTTGGTCCTTTGGTTAATAACTTCTGCGGATGTGGCGTTCAAGTATCTTCTTCTGCTAATCTGTGTTTAGGCTTTAAACTTTGATCGGGCCCTCTGATACTGCTTTAAGGACCTTTTTAATCATCCTTTACTTTAACTGTGTCTTTGTCTTTAATATGCGGGTTAAGCTTTTGATTTCCTGAGTTATGCCTTAACCGTTGTCTTTACTGATTGCGCTCTAATCATTATTTATCTTTACTTTAACTCTGTGGTGTACAAGTGGCTTTTACTGGTGCTGAGGGTTTTTCTATTCACCAGTGTTCATGAGACACTGATAAAAAACAATAATAAACCCTGAATATCCATTTTTACATACCCGAAACCCAAGGATCGTCATCCTTGATTCCTCCTACTGATATTTGGCTGGAGGAGGGCCTGCGATATTAAACCACCATTTAAAACCTACATACAATGACAAACATTAAGAAATCCTGTGTTTCTGGCTTGATTGCTTCAGAAGGCTCGGGAGTGGGCAAAGGAGCAGTGAGGAGAAGGGTGAATGTAGTGGAGATGAGCTTTAATGGTGGAAACCTAAAACCAAGGTTTGAATGAGGTTTCAGGGGAAAACAACAGGATTGGCGATTTCAGGAATATTGGAGACAGTATTCGCGCAGGGTTAAGGAGGTAAGTGGTATTATATGAAATGGACGTGATACGGTCGAGAGGTCGAGGCGTGCCATGGGAAAACCCGCCTATTTTGTGTTGAAAATGGGTTTTAGACCGTGTTGGAGGAACGGGGAGAAGATGCCCGTGGGCCGTTGGATCTGGGCGGGGGGCCAGATCAACGGTAGAGATTTAAAAAGAACACGATGAAAAGGCCCAGCGCAGTCAGGTGGGACCAGTGGGATTATATGGAAAATTACAATAAAATACACATAACAGGGGCACTTGAGGTATGGACGAGTCTGCGGGCCGGATGCCTCCACAGTAAATATGGACCGTCAGATGAAGATCTTCTGTGGTCAAAAGAGTCAACTGTGGGGGCACTCAAAGAGTTATTCTGTGTGTTGATAGCGCCCGTGGGTGAAAAGAAGGGGAATCAATGTGAGTCATCAGATCTGGGAGATGGATGGTAGAGATTAACTCAAAGGATCAGCAATCAGCTGAGAAGAGGGTCTGGGAAGGAGGAATTAGGAAGATAAATGCATCGATGCTAATGGGAGAGCAAGTGCGATGGCCGATGGCCGATGGAGGAAAGTGCAGACCATTCGATCCGGGGGAGAATGAACAGTCGAGATTAAATCGGGACTTCACATATCGGCGGTGCAAAGGGTCAGGGGACAAGGGCACTGGGATCATCGAGGAGCGATGCACCGATGCGATGGAGGAATGCGATGGCTGTAGGACCGTTGGATTGGGACAACGATCAACGACTAGGATGTGATCACGGGGGATGATCATTGGCGGAGAAAGGAAGGCGGAAATGGAAAGGGCGAAGCCCAATGCAATGCACCGATGCGATGAAGAAGTGCAAGGGCCATTAGATTGTAGGCAAGATCGACAGTGGGGATTCAAAGTAGGAAATCGCATCGGCGCTTCGCATATCGGCCAAAAAAGGAATTGGAACGGATAATTTGGAATCACCGATGGCCGATAGCTGATGGGCTTAGCACTTTGGTCGAGGGCGTGGTCACAAAACAGAAAGGGGAAAAGGCTTAAGCCGAAGGTGCTTAAAACCCAAAGTCGGAAAATAGGCCGAAAAGGGGCTTTTTGAAGGTTTTTTTAGGGGTTCCGATAGAGTTAAAAAGGTGATTCTAAACCAAATAAAGGGGTTTTATAAGGTCTAAAAGGTATTTTTTAGGAAGTGGAGGGAATTTTAATAGGAAGATGGGAGTGAAAGAAGGTTTCAGACCAGTTTCATTGAAGACAACAACAAGGCTTTCTGAAGATGGATCCCTTGGACAAATGGACATAGCAAGGCTTCAAGAAGTCACATATTTTCTTGAAATTTGTTTCTTGAAGACTAATAGATCTGTTTTAGCCATCATAGTATATGAAAAATTTATAGATGGCTAACAACGACTGAACTTGGGGATGGCATCTCCTTGGAGGTGTCAAGAACCTCAAAAATTTTATCTCTGGAATGTAGATCAATGTCCTACACTTTGACAAATCCTCTTTCTTCTTTGATCATGTTGCTTGAAAAATGATCAATCATTACATTATAACAAATCAATTTTCTCCAAACAATTACCTACATTGCCTACTTTCCTAACATTTTTTCTTCATAAGGTGCACTTGGACTTGCAAACCTTTAGACGTCAACATTTTCTTCTTTTATTGAAAGCATGAAACTAGTCCAAATCTACCCTTATAACTTCCATGAGTCCAGATTAAACAGTTGGACTCAAAAATTCTCTACCTAACTACTATCTGTCAGGATTGAACTATCTGATAGATCTGCATTCTCTACATTCTAAAACAGAAATTGAAAACACAGTCAAACCAGGATTAAGCTGTCTGATTTGCTGTGATGGCTATGACATCAAAAACAAACTGAACATAGACCTTTATTTGCATAAACATAAAATACAACTTGGAAGGCTTAAGATCTGAAAAAATGAGAGTCCTTCCTTCTTTCTTTCAGCTCTGATTTGATCTTTTAGAGCTATCTTCTCCTTCTTTACCTAGTTCAAGTTTTCAGCATGTTAGAATCAGTCTTCTTTGTATCTTTGGCTGAGGTTTTTATTTGATTAGAGCCATTCCTTTTCTATTCTAACCTAACCTACTGATAAGCCAAGATTAAACTGTTTGGAAAATTTGATTCACTAACCTATCATCAGTAAATTGAAATCTATCTAGCCATGATTAGGTTTTATGACTAGATAGCAGTGCTCTTTCAAGTAGTGGAATTTAGGCTTGCACACTTTCAGACTTTCTTTCTTTTCTGGTATGGGGCTGTAACTTTCTTGTTATATCTACCCTCTTTTCTCTTTTCTATTTTTTATTTTATTTTTTTCTTTTTCTTTCAGAGAAAAAACAAAGAAACTAACTAAATTCTCACAGGCTGAGCTTTATTGACATTCCTACCTACCCTAATCTAACTCTGAAATATTTACATGTTTAGCTGAAAAATTCTCTTTTCCAATACATCCAGTCAATGAGATGGTTCCATGACTGGTATTTTCTCATCTCTTTGAGTAGGAATAAATAGTGCAACCATCTGATTGGTAACAAAAACGAGTAGAACATATGACTGCTTGTCAGAGATAACCATGGTACATATTGAATATTACTTTCCAAAACCAAGGCTATCATAGAAGGTGATAGCTTTTTATGTATTTGGCTCTTGCAAAGGATCCATGCTTGAGAATTTGAGCCAATTAGGACCTCCATATACTCTTCCATAAGATCAACAAAGAAAAGATGATAATTGTCTTCTTTTCGGCCTCCCATGACTGATTGATTGTCTACATCACAGACAACTCGGTTCACTACATCTTCAATGTGGCTCTTGAAAGCACAATCATCCTTTTCCTGCACATCAAAAGGTAGTGAAATTTATTCTTGCTTTGGGGGAGGGAGACTTTCCAAAAATGCTCTAGGGTCCCTGAATTGGTATGATTGTTCTTTTGAATTCAACATTTCAATCTCAGTTTCATACCTTTCAACACCAAGTCTAGGAAAATTTTCTTAAGCTCAGGTTTAGCATTCAATTTTGAGCTGAGAAGGATAAACTTTGGAAGGTCCTCACATTCAAGTTCTGCCAGCTCATAATGAAACCCTGCTATGAAACTTGACTGCATTTTTGCAAATTGTTCAGAGTCTTCCATTAGTGGAGTGATTTGGTCTTTGCTATGTTAGGATGTGGAGTGTCCACTATGTTGAGTATGAAAGTGTTGAATGGCTCTCAACAGATCTTCAGGATGCATGTTTACCAAATCCTCATCATTGTCCATAACGTATTGAATGATATTCTGAGATTGATCACAACAGTTTTTAACCCATGATAAGGATGGAGAGTTTTCTTTATATTTTTCATAAAATACTTGGTGCATGTCTTTTAGAGAAAACATGCTCTTAGGTTCTAACCATTCATATCAATCCCTTGCCTTTCCTTCTAATGTTAACATGAAAATTTTCATAAGGCAGTCTTCATGCCATTCAGTCTTTGTCTTCCATACATGTATATGAAATTTGATGAGATGTAACAATGGGTCATCAAATGTTTCACCTTGAAAAATAGGAAGTTTATCATCCCAAAACACCTGGGGCATCTTATGTGGGAACCCGGGGATTTGATATCTACTCATTGGGGCATATCTTCATTGTATCCTTCGAATCATGGTTGTAATCAGGAAAGAGGTCACTATGTCTATTCAACCTGTTTAGAGTCTTCTACTAGTGGAGTCATTTGTGAAACCAGGGGTAATCAGCAGGCCTACTGATCACCAGTGGAGTATTTTGGTCTCTTAGGAGTTGTGGAGTTGCCAGGTGGATGATCTCAAATGTTTTAGGATGATTTTTTGTCCACCATCAGTAATTAACTACCAATCTAAGGATGTCTAAGATGTAATTCACTCAGAAGTCCCCAGTGGAGTCGTCATTATGTTGGGGTCCTGTGATTTGGTAGATTGGCATACCAAATGACAAGGCAACATCAGAACCACTTTGGAATCCTATGATCTAGCCCTCCTGGATTCGGAGAGGGATCTCTCCATATAAGTGTTTTCAAAAGATATTTCTTTATGCTTATTTTATGATATTAGGCTAGTTATGAAGTACAAGGGATTTGTTTGTTTTTGGTTGGGAATCATTAAATGAGAAGGTCATGTGAAGTGAAGGAGGAAATAAGTGGAAGGATGTTTCAGCATGGGAAGATAAGTCAAAAAACAGTGCTAAACCATTGGGCTATGGAGTCATAAAAGGGTTTAATTGCACAAAATCTATTCAAGGGTTTTCAAAGGGCAAGTCATCTATATCAAAAGATATTTTAAGTTGAGTTTGTGGTATGGAACATTAAGAAGTGTGGTGAAAGAAGAAAACATGTAAGAAAACAAAGGGCAGCCTAAGATCTAGTAAGGACTTTGAACCTATCCTACTTTTAGCATACTCTCAAAGGAAAAAAATTAAGATAAACATAAAAATTAACCTAATATCAGGTAAGGAATTTGAACCTATCATGCTTTCGGCATACTCTTAAGGGAAATCTTAAAAACAACTGTTTAAGACTAAACAAGGGATAGGGCTAACCATAAACTTCCTTGATTAGGACTCTACTTAGCATGCAGTGAAAATATCATTCAAGAACAACATCTCAAGTTATTCTCAGCAAGCCATGGGCTCATCAACATTCCTTGACTGGTTATACTCTATTGAAATCATTCCCAAACACACATTTAGAAGAAAACATAGAGATAAAGCTTATCAGTGAGAAATAGGGTACTTCAGAAGTAAATCCTAATCTATATTTGTTGTTCTTTATCAGAGAATATGAACACAGTGGAAACATAAGGAGAGTAACAATTACAGTAAGAATAACATCAGCAATGATTTAGATCAAGATCCAGTGAATCTTCTTGTCTATTTGATGTCCAAAACAAGTTACATACTTTGAGTCCAATAGCTTTCTACAGTCCAATACTTCTCCTCCCAACCTACTTTATTACAACTACTCAACAACTCTAACTCAATAACAGTTCAACAATTAACAATTTTCCAACCATTACAATGAGTTTTATGTGAATACATATAGGTGAGAGAGGAAGAGTGTTGAAGGAAAGATCATAAATTTCAGTTAAGACAGAGGGGAAGAGGTATTTGAATGCCCATTCTGCTTAATGACCATTGCATTAACTGATTGTACCATTTTAGTAGTTTTTTCTATCTTTGAGGCATATCTGGTAGGCTGGTAATAACTCCAAAGTGTGTTCTTTGAAGATAACTGTGGACGAAGTACTCTATTTGACCTCTGTGACAGGTAACTGTCATAATTCAGTTCTGCGGCCTCCCATGACTGTGCAATAACTGCTCTGATAGTTTTAAAGAGGTTCTGTCATTAGGATGGTTGTCAAGGTGTCTTTGAAGGGAAAGCAGACCACTGTGGCATTTTTGTCCTTTGGTGGAGTAATAACTTCTGCAGATGTGGCGTTCGAGGATCTTCTTCTGCTGATCTGTGTGTTTAGGCTTTAAACTTTGATTGGCACCCTTTGATATTGCTTTTAGTCCATTTTTAATCATCCTTTTCTTTAATTGTGTCTTTATCTTTAATATGGAGGCTAAGATTTTGATTTCCTGAGTTATGCCTTAACCATTGTCTTTACTGATTGCACTCTAATCCTTATTGATATTTACTTTAACTCTATGGTGTATAGGTGGATTTTACTGGCGCTGAGGGTTTTTATATTCACCAGTGTTCATGAGACACTAATAAACAACAATAATAAACCCTAAATATCCCTTTTTGCATGTCCGGAAGCCAAGGATCATCATCCTTGATTCCTACTACTAATATTTGGCTGGAGGAGGGTCTGCAATATTAAACTACCATTTAAAACCTACATACAACGACAAACATTAAGAAGACTGCTTCAGAAGGCTCGGGCGTGGGCAAAGGAGTAGTGAGGAGAAGGTTGAATTTAGCGGAGATGAGCTTTAATGGTGGAAACTTGAAACCAGGGTTTGAATGAGGTTTCGGGCACGAAGAACAGGATTGGCAGTTTCAGGAATACCGGAGATGGTATTCACGCAAGGTTAAGGAGGTATGTGGTATTATATGAAATGGACGCGATACGGTCGAGAGGTCGAGGCATGCCATGGCAAAAACCACCTATTTTGCATTGAAAATGGGTTTTAGACCGCGTTGGAGGAATGGGCGCGAATGTGCCTGTGGGCCATTGGATCTGGGGGGGGAGCAGATCAACGGTGGAGATTTGACGAAAACATGATGAAAAGGCCCAGCGTGGCCGGGTTGGACCAGCGGGATTATATGGAAAATTACAAGAAAATATGGATAGCAGGGGCACTTGAGGTATGGACGAGTCTGCGGGCCAGGTGCCTCCACAGTAAATCTGGACCGTCTAATGAAGATCTTCTCTGGTCAAAAGAGTCAACTGTGGGGGCACTCAAGGAGTTATTCTATGTGTTGATAGTGCCTGTGGGTGAAAAGAGGGGGAATCAATGTGAGCCATCAAATCTAGGAGATGGATGGTAGAGATTAACTCGGAGGATCGGCGATCGGCTAAGAAGAGGGTCCTAGAAGGAGGAATCAGGAAGAGCAATGTGCTGATGCCGATGGGAGAGCAAGTGCGATGGCCGATGGCCAATGGAGGAGAGCACAGACTATCCAATCTGGGGGAGAATGAATGGTTGAGATTAAATCAGGACTTTGCATATCGATGGTGCAAAGGGTTAGGGGACAAGGGGACTGGGATCGCCGAGGAGCGATGCACCGATGTGATGGAAGGATGCGATGGTTGTAGGATCGTTGGATCGGGACAATGATCAACGGCTAGGATGTAATCACAGGGGATGATCATCGACGGAGAAAGGAAGGTGGAAAGGGAAAGGCAAAAACCCAATGTGATGCGCTGATGCAATGGCGAAGTGCAAGGACCGTTAGATCGGAGGCGAGATCGACAGTGGGGATTCAAAGTGGGAAAGCACATCGGCGCTTCGCATATCGACCGAAAAATGAATGGGAACGGAGAATTTGGAATCATCGATGGCTGATAGCAAATGGGCTTAGCGCTTTGGTCGCAGGACATGGTCACAAGATGGAAAGGGGCAAAGGCTTAAGACAAAGGTGCTTAAAACCCAAAGTCAGAAAATAGGCCGAAAAGGGGCTTTTTAAAGGTTTTTTTAGGGGTTCTGATAGGGTTAAAAAGGTGATTTTAAAACAAATAAAGGGGGTTTATAAGGTCTAAAAGGGATTTTTGAGGAAGTGGAGGGCTTTTTAATAGGAAGATGGGAATGAAAGAGGATTTCAGAGAAGTTTTCTTCAAGACAACAACAGGGCTTTGTGAATATGGATCCCTTGGACAAATGGACATAGCAAGGCTTCAATAAGTCATAGATTTGCTTGAAATTTGTTTCTTGAAGACTAATAGACCTGTTCTAGCCATCATAGTATATGAAAAATTTATATATGGCTAACAAGAAGGTCCAAGCACTTCCTATCAGTAGAAAAGAAAACCAAAGAATCATCTCCTCATAGATCTACTATGCCCACTTTCTTTAAAGAAGGTGAGAGGTATAGAATGAAGGAAGAAGAGAACCTAAGACTCATGAGACTCTCAGTTTGTACCTTGAAGAGTACAAGGAATAGTCTAGAGCTTTCAAAGAGAATATAACTCTCTAATAATTCTTTGAAATCAAAGAAGAGATAAGATCCTATATAAGCAATAGAGGGAAGAGGCACAATAGATTCTATTTACCTACATTTAATGGGTCTTCCTCAAGAACTGTTAAGGCTTGGAGGAAAGAGTGAGTTACATTTTCCATGCTACATCCTGTGACTGAAAAAGAGGTTGTCCAAATTGCACCACTTCATATTTTAGGTGAAGCCAATGATTGGTGGTTTAGTCACATGGAGCATGCAAAGGTGACTAAATATTCAAATTTATTTCATCAGTTGAGGAAGAAGTTTTATGTGAAGAAGAGATGTGTCACAAAGAGACATTTCCTAAGGAAACAAAGGAGGATGTCAATCTTGTCACTCTGGACAAGAAGTCACTACATTCACCACCAGCTGTAGAAGTACTTGCATCCGGAGAATAGACACTTGCAACCTTGAAATATGGTCTTGAGCTCTTGACATATAGAGTCCCATGCATGATTCAGGAGATGCATGAGGAAAAGGAGGAAGATTCCAGTGCTGGTACATTGGTAGAAGAGCATCCATCTCTCTTACCAGCAGTTGGAGACACCATTATCCCGGGTGGAGGAACTCTTGTGTTATGTCAAGAGATTCCCACACATCATTTTATCCAAGTTATGCATACACATTCATCACCTATTGTTTCAGTAGATCTTATTGAAACTTATGGGGACATGCCATCAAGGCTAATGCATAACCAAGGGTTAGATCAAAATGCTGATTTGAAGCAGCAACATATCACAGTGCAGAGGACCCTTGATTTGATCAAGGAGGAGATGAAAAGCTATCCCATTTTATCATGGATAGACTACATTCAACCTATTAAGTTGAAGTGTAGAGTTTCAGGATACGGGATGAGCATGACCCTATGTACAATGACTGGTTATGGGATCAGTATTGTACCTTTCTTGGAGAGAGCATATGTATTATCCTACAGTTCTACACCACTGTCACTTAGTAGACAATAGAGGATAAGATGATGAATGGTAGACATCTTGAGATGAGAAATATTTTCTCCTTCCTTGATGACGCCTTCTCATTGATCATATCACAGCTCAAAGAGATACTTCTACCTACAACAAATCCAGAACCTCATTGGTTTTGGAAGGCCATGGATGAGAAGAAGGTCTCATCAAGAGATCTCATTGGAGGTGCAATTAAACATTTCATGGAGTGTAAATTTTTTCAATAGTTTCAAGAGGTTTGTGTCCTACAATGGGAGGATGCCAAGTATTTGCAGAATGAGATCCATCATCCACATTGGGATGAATGGTTGATAGTATGGAGGAAGGGGGTTACCAAACCACTTTCAGATCTATGATATAGGCTAGCAATAAGCATGCTTGTGCTGGTTGCTCTTGGGTGAGTATGGCTACTACCCAAAGGTTCATATTTTCTTGTCTCATGCCTTGTGTGTCAATGATATAATGCATAAGAAAAAGGCATGATTACTTTGGTTGTTGATGAGAGATTTTGGACATCACATGTTATATCTTATGTCCATGAATTTACTCTTGTTCAAGATATGTCTCATGTATTTACATGTATTTCTGTTTGGGATGTATCTCATGTTCATGTATGTACTTGGTTTTGGGAGAAAGCATAACTCTCACATAATGTGGCATAAAGGAGCTTGTTTGTATTATGTTGATGATACATTCCACATGTCCATGACTATATTTTTGCTCCATGACTTGCATCATGATAATGCAAGGAGGAAACAAGAATCCTTGTTTCTATGGTAGCTATAGGGCGAGTATGGGCTGAATTCTTCCCATACATTGCATGACATTGTTGGAGGATGGCAACAGGAGGCCATATAGTGTTGGCTTCTGTTGGGTGATTATGGTCATTATACATGGTATGATGATGATGTAATGAGCTAGCAATATGCCTTGTTAAGGTGGCTTCTCTTGAGATAATATGGCCTCTACCTTTGGTACAATGATGATGTGGTATGGTAGCAAGAGGCATTGCTGAGATGGCTTCTTTTCAGAGAGTATGGCTCTCTTACTTGTTTTCATGATGATCTAGCATGGCAACAGGAGGCTTTTATGCGTTTGTTATTATTAGGAGAATATGGTTTGACATTGTTCATGTTTTCCCATATGTCTCTACTTCTTGTTGATTACTATGTTGATGTGATGTTTGATTCCTAAATGGCCAATAGGGCTAATGATGTGAGCATTGATAGATGCAATCTACCCTATGTAACATGGGTTGGAGAAATAGTACATGAGTTGGGACTTTCCACTTTGAGAATGAACCAACTCACCTTATGTATATCATGTATAGAGGAGATATTTTTTCATCATATGGTTTCCACTTGGAGATTCATTGATGAGGAAGGGTATCTAAATTTTCAGTTGGAGGCCATTCTAGACATTCTAGAGAGGCAACTTTGGAGTTTGACATGCATGACACATTGTGACAAATGGGGAGGCCTTCCACATGAAGATGAAATTTGGAGGGAGGATGTTTGCTGTAGCATCCACTTTTTCAGTTGCTTGAGGTCAAGAAACATTTTTCCGGGGAGGACTCTAATATTCCCAAATTTTCACCTGATATTTGGAATATTAGAGTTTTTACTTTTCTTAATGCATTAAGAAAATAAAAGGGTGGAGGGACACATGATCCTCAAGATGAATAAATATCCACTTTTTATGTGTGAATGTGGATTAATTAAGCCTAGATCTACATAATAAGGTAATGGTGCCTCTACTAATGTGAATGGAATTGGAGATCATGTCTCATTAATGAGATAGATCATGGAAGTTGATACAACCAACTAAGATCTTGAAGGGATCAAACAGAATATCATGGAGCATTCATGATGAGATGATGGATGAAGTTGTGCAATTAATGCACAGATGATATAGAGGGTGTACATTGCACCTAGACATGATGGATGACTTGGAAAGACAGCGCATTCAATCATGCAGGATCTTGTCCACATGCACAGTGTAGTTAGATGAGGGCCAAGGCATGTGAAGGCTCATAAACTATATAAAGGAGATGAAAAAATAAATTAAGGGAGGCTATTGATTATAGATTTTGAGGTCTGTTTAGATTTGGAATTGTCATGTGACATTCCCTTGCTTTCTTGGGCTATTTAGCAAATATTGCAAGTGTTATTTAGCATAGGGTGTTCCTAGTCAGGAATCCCTCCTCTTTCTTTGAGTAGATCTAGAGATAGGGTTGTAATTCATTATACATTAGGAATTGGTGCCACTTATTATTTCCATCATCTGCAGAAAATCTAACTTTAGGAATTATACAATTTCTAAAGATCAGTTTGGAAGGTGGAGGTTGTCTTCAGTATTTTAGCTAGAGAACTGGTGTAGGATTATTCCTATCACCTTGGGCTAGAATATTAGCATTCCCTGAGCTTCATTTCAGATCAGGAATTATGAAAAATGTTATTGGCCTCCTAGTAGTAGTAATTCCATCCAGAATTATGCTGTCTATTATTGCAGATCCAAAGGAGGAAGGAAGTTGCAGCATTTCAGCTAGTAATCCTATGAGGGATCATTCCCTCACCTTGCCATCAGTATTTCCATCAGCCTGGAGTCTATTGCAGCATATATCAGGAGGCATAGGGCCTCTCTTTCTTTTACAATATAGTTTTTATGAGAATTTGTGTAGCAGCAGCTGACATCATCATTGGAGGATTGAGAAGCTAGATCTAGAGCTTCTAGCTTGTAGATCTAAAGGAGGGATCGACTCTTCAAGCTTAGATCTGATATTGTGACATATTTCAGCCATCTATATGTTAGATATAGCTTTAGATCTATAATCCTAGTAGATTAAGGATCAAACCCTAGGAGGGTGATTTTCCAAAGTTGTAGATCTGGAAAATCCTTTCGGGGTTATCTTGGGATCCCATCACATTGGTTAGATCTTGAATATTGGGATCATTAGAGCTCTTGAGCTCCCTAGATATGCATTTCCTTTTGTAGCAGTTCATGCACATCTTCAGTAGAAGGGATAATGTAGTATTTCTTCCTGTAAGCTCACCAGTTACGGAGTGCTAGTTGCAGCACCATTGTAGAGTGATTCTAGGCCATATCTTGGGCTAGATCTACTCATTTTCTATACATTGTGTAACTGATTCATCTCCATATAATAAAATGGCTCGGCTTCTCTATATATTCTGATGTTGTCTTGAGATTTTTTTTTTTAATTAGTTGCAGTTCTCATATTGTGTTTGAGTATTGCTACATTCTCCCTTTTGGGAATATTACATGTATTCTTCTCTCTTTTGTCATGGTATCAGATCACAGGAGTCGATCATGTAGCCAGTGAGTCTGCGGACTTGGAGAGTTGTCATTTACTGTCTAGAGCTACCGGAGGAAAGCAATTCCACTCTACCTGTGTGAAGAGGGTGCTAGAGCCATCGGAGAGAATAAATGGTGTGCTTAGGAACGTGACTCTGTTCCTCTACTGGAAATAAAGGACCACTAAAATGTCCTTCTGCATTGGAGCCTTGCCTCCCTCACGTTTTGAAAAGAGAAAGGGACCCTAACGATTGGAATTCTAGCCAAGTCGTAGAGAAAGGGGCATAACTGTCGCCATTTCATTTGAAAGACTCTACGTATGTAAAGAGGATGGGTAGAGTTGTATTGTCATATGCATTCAAAAGGTCGTTTATGTTCAAGAAAATAGTTGTTGGACATAGTTATGCACCAAGTCTTGGTTATATAAATTTATAATTTATGTTTTGGGGAATGATTTGATATGTATTAAGATAGGAGCCAGGAGCCCATTTTTCGTTATTCTCATAGAAAACCTCTTCATCTTAAATTCTACGCAATATTTTTCCTGATTCCTTTTTCATTCTCATATCCAAAATATTTGTTAAAGCACCTTGTTGGAACCAAGAACCAATTTTTTCAGACTTCTCATCATCTCATGCGGGACTGTTTTTTTTTTCGAGTTGAATGAGGCAGTTGCCTTCTGATGTGACAATTATGTATTGTGTTCTCGATTCAGAGAAGCTTATTGTTATAGAATATTTGGGAAGAGAGTGTCCTATTATTTATTTTTGAAGTTTTTAGAAAGTGTTGTTTTGAGTCAAATTTCTGATTTCTTCAAACATGGCTTCAACAAGTCAGTTTTCCATTCCTACTCCTTTATTTAGTCGAAAAAATTATGATTTTTGGAGCCTTGAAATGTAAGCATGTTTACAAGGTTTAGGTTGTTGGGAAATTATAGAATTTGGGTTCACATAACCTAACACAAATATAATTGCTGGAATGAGTATTGCTCAAAGAAAACAATTTGATGAACTTAAACAAAAACAAGGTAGAGAAAACTCGTGCATTTTAAATTCTTTAGATAACTATGTTTTTCCTAAAATCATTGCTACTAATAATTCTAAATCAATATGGGATATACTTAAGGTTGCTTATCATGGAAATGATAAAGTAAAAATGGTAATATTATAGACTCTAAGAACACAATTTGAAACACTTAAAATGACTGAATCAGAAACTGTTGATCAGTTTATGACTAAAGTTATGGGTGTTTTTAATCAGCTTCAGATGAATGGTGAAGAGATAAAAGATCAAATAATTGTTGAAAAAGTTCTTAGATGTTTGCCTAAAAAATTTGACATGATATTTATTTTTTTTGAGTCGAGAGAATTAACAAAATTGTATGTGGAAGAATTAACTAGTTCTTTATTTTTTCATGAAGAAATAATTAATTTAGATTTCAGTACTTTAGAGCATGCTTTCAAATATAAATCTTCTATGGATAGAGGTGAGGCAAAGGTTTTCATGGAAAGAGAGGAAAAGGAAGAGGACAGTCTTAGCCGGATGATAGATCACAGGTAACTCAAACACATTCAGAGCAGTCTCAAACTGATCATGGTCGTAGGTGGATACATAAATCAAAAATTCAATGTCACTACTACAAAAAATATGGCCATTATAAGCCTGAATGTCAAAAATTACAGTATGTTTTAAGCAAAAACAAATCCAATGTCACTAACACTGAATTTGAAACATCAGATGCTTTATTTTTGGCATGCCAAGTGACTGTGCAAGTACCTAATAAAGATGTTTAGTTGGTAGAAAGAAGATGTAATAATCATATGACTGGTCATAGCGATTTTTTTTGACATATTGATACATCTTTCAGTTCCTCTATTGGTTTGGGTGATGATCGTTAGGTTAACACTTTAGGAAAGGGTGTTATACCTATTTTAAACAAACAAAATGTTGTGAAGAATATCTACGATATGTATTATGTACCCAATTTCCAGCATAATTTGTTAAGTGTTAGTCAGTTAGATGCACATGGTTATGATGTTAGCTTTCAAAACACTACTTGCATGATTTTTGATCAACATAATTCTCTTGTTGCAAAGATTCCTAAGACAAAGAAAAGGTTATATCAATTACAATTGAAAAGTGAGAACTTGTATACACATAATGTTTCAATGCCAACTGACTCTAACTTGTGGCTTTTTCGATATGGTCATTTACCTATCAAAAGTATGATTTTGTTGCAAAGACAGTCTATGGTGAAAGGTTTTCCCACTTTGTCTAATCATATCTCTTCCTGTACAAGTTGTATAATGGGTAAACATAAGCAATATAGTTTTGCTTCAGCCTCTAATAGAGCCAAGGAACAACTAGAGTTAGTGCATACATATTTGTGCGGTCCAATGCAAGAAAAATCAGTTGTTGGTAGTCTCTATTTTCTTACTTATATTGATGATTTTAGCAAGAAAATTTGGATGTATTTCATCAAATAAAAATCCAAAACTTTTTCCTAGTTCAAGGAGTTCAAAGCCAAGGCTGAAAAACAGAGTGCCAAGTTTATTAAAGTTCTGAGGTCTGATAAAGGAGGTGAGTATGAATTTAACGAACTCATTGATTTTTGTAAACAACATGGTATTAAAAAAAAAAGACAAATAGTTATACTCCGCAGTAGAATGGAGACACAGAAAGAAAGAATCAGACAATTATGAATATGGCTCAAAGTTTGCTCAAAACACGAAATTTGTCTAAAGAATTATGGGCTGAAGCAGTTGCATGTTTGGTATATATTTTGAATAGATCGCCAACTTCCAGTGTTCAAATTTTTCTTCTTGAAGAAGCATGGAGTGGACAAAAGGTAATTTTTTCACACTTTCACGTCTTTGTTTGTATTTATTTCACTCATGTTCTAGAAAAATTAAGAAAAAAATCTTGATGACATGAGAGAAAAGTATATGTTTATAGGGTATAGTGATTAATCTAAATCATATAGCTTGTTTTATCCTATAACTAAGAAGTTTGTCGTAAGTCCATATGTGAAATTTTTGGAAGACAAATCTTGGAATGAACTGGATAACAATACTTGTCCTAATCCTTTTATTTTGTTAGACGAACATCAAGCTGTTTCGGGGAATTAACACCCTAGAGGTTGGTTGGGATACAACCTCCACAGAGCAGGGGCGTACTACTTAACAGAGACTCACACAACCATGCACGTTCAGAAAAAATAAATAGAGTAGAATGAGAGATTTACCCGTTGGTCCTACGTTTGAAGTAGATCCACGTGGGGTCCAAACCCCCAGCAACCGTCCTTCCTTCTTAACCTGAAATACAAGAAGAAACCAGCACAAAGGACAAGTTGTACAACATATATCTACTCTAAGTGTCAGTGAGATTCATATAAAACATTAAATAAATCATAATGAATGCTTGTATAACAAATATTCTCATACATAAAAGCATACACTAACATGTTTATTTCGGGAACAACATGATACTTCTGTATTATAAATAGTACGTACAAAAGTAATCAAGTGGAGAGATCACCTGATCCTTCCAAGGCCTTCGCAGACCGTCGTCCGGATCCGTCCAGCCCTTGCCTCACTAAGACTCCTTCCAAACTGGTGCATATGAGATAACATATAAAGGGAGGTGTATCTCAAGGAAACAAGGGTTTCCTATAATGAACTGGGAAAGTGCAGGAGGCACGGGGAATCAGACTTGGATAGGGAATACCAACAGAGTATAATATCAATAACTCTCTCTCTCCCTTAGGCCATACACATGAGGGCTTTTTATAGTCCCTCCAAGTAGTTTCAGCAATTGGAAACAGTTGGCCATGGGCTGGGGTGGTTGAACTACCTGAGTAACCAACAACCTAGCGTGAAATTAGGGATTTTTTATATATTTTTTAATCATTTTAATGGCATACACGGAAAAGTCTAGATGGACTCGCGTATACACGCGGAAAAGTACGGGCATAGTCGCGTATGGAGGATTTTACACTGTTTTTAAGTGAATTTGTCCAAGTCTGTAGGAATGGGTGCCCAAAAGCCATGAAGCAATCATGAATCATGTCAAGGTGAGAAATGATGCTATAACAGATGCCCCCTAATATATGAGGTCAGAAGGGGTACATGATGGCCGAAATGTATTATGCACATAGAAAGAACTTCGCAAGGACAAGAGAGGAATTCACCAGATTTCAGCCTGCCAAAAACCAATGAAAGAAACCAGAGAGTCAACTCATGCTGAGGCAGGCATACCCATGCTCAGCCAAAATACATCATAAGGAAAGTACTGAATAGATCCAACATGTATACAAGTATAGCTGAACTGAAAGTACATAGTGAATTATCTGAGCAGGGCCTGGAAATACAAGTCTGAATCAATGTCCAAGTATCACATATAAAAATCTGATCAAAGATGGTACAACTGGATGTCTGATCAAATGAGTAACTGAATCTCCAAGTACCGGATCATAAGAGGTGGATCAAACGGTACAATCACGCAACTCGGGGACCAACATTTAAGATGCTGCTGTGTTGAACTGCAACATATAAGGGTGGACGACATCACTGGCAGATACTGAAAGGACTGTCAAAAGTGAACCGAAACATGCTGATGCAACCCGAGGTCTTCACCGATCACTATGGCACAATTCTACACTATGGGAATAAATGAGCTGAAGTCGACCATGTGAGAAATCGTTGGATTACCGGGCATTAATGTATCCCGTTAACCAACGCGAGACAACCCACCGATAATGATAATGAGTGTCAAGGTGCCCCAGTACAATCTGACAAGTGCGAATGAATGAGTTGAAGTCGAACACTTGAAAGAATCTACCAATCAAGAGGCAATGATGAATCCCCACTGTCGATAGCGAAGAGTCTGCCACTGATGACTGCAAACCCTAAGGTACTGACGAAAAGACTCTAGACCTTATTCCCAGAGCAATGAGTCGGAGTCGATGGGAAAAGATCTGCTGGAAGGAAGGCATTAAGGCATCCCACATCAGTCCAGCGCGAGTGTAACCCGCAAGCCAAGATTTGGAAGGAATCGGACGAAGTAGAGTGATGGAACCAAAACCGAAGTACGTTTCCGACGTGCACAAGATGAAGCTAGCGCACGGAAGAAACCCTCCGAACCAACCAATAATGAAAGCTGACACAGAGGCGAGAAATCCACCGATAGGGTCAAATGGAAATCCAGGTACTGCACGAATCCCAAGTGTGATAATGTGTGCTGACGTCGAACACAGGGGAAACCACTCAATCAAAGACCCATGATGATGATCAAATGCTGAGCACGAGGTCACCTATCAATAATGGAAATAGGCCCAAGGTGCGGCTCTAGGTTTGCTCTTAGAGCAATGTGTCGTAGTCGATAAGAGACAAACCCGCCGGCAAGAAGTCAATGGGGACGTTCTTAAACCAGCACGAGCAGTAGACCAAAACATCTGATGTGATAGAACATGATACTGACAAGACCGGGAAGGCCGACTGAATAATGAGTCAAGAGACACCGCAGAATGGCCGACTCAGGCTAGACTTCCCTTGAAAAAAAGCACGACTCTGTGATGACCATGGCAGTATAAAGTGACACTGTATAAGTCTGTCCTGCAGGAGGCAAAACAAACTCTCCATATGATTGGAAGAGATAACCAACCGGGGGAGAACTCACAAGTGAAACATGGTAAAGGCTGAACCTAGGTCAAAACTAGAACCATCCCAAATGAAGGAAATGTATATATAAGTATATGTGCTTTGTTCAAGGGTGACAAACTGACTCTGTACTGCCATCAAAATAACGAAGATACATCCCATTCCTGCTCTTTTTGTTATATTTGATTTTTTTGTCTTTTTCATATAATAAGCCTAAAAAAGAATAAAAGAATGCTATGGTACAATGGATAGAACGAGTATCAAGAAAGCAGATGCACTAGTTCCTGGGATTGGAACAATCCTATGCTCAATGCAAGGTGGCGAAAACTGGTCAGTGATACTCAGAGGAACGTTCCATCCATGGGTACAAAGGTGTCAAGTCGTGATAGCTAAGTGCATGCAATGGTTAACTTGTACAAAAGTCAAGGTCAAAAGTTGGCTTAAACATCGAGTCCAAATGAAGCCGGCTAAAGGCCAGGATAAACAAGTAGCCAATATGCAATGCAGTAATACAACTTAAACGACACCAGGGAGCCTCTAGGGTAAAAGCCAGAAAAATGATAAGTGATGAAGAAGAAGAATGAAGCTTCAACACATAAGACATGGTGGGACTAAAGAGGACTCCCGAGCCTACATAAAACGCAGCATGGGCAACAAGTGATAGCGAGGAACTAACTAGGAAGCCCATGTAAAAGAAGGCTCTACCATCAAGTCATGATTAAATAATCGGCGAGTGAAATGGGTGTAATACTCATGACCTGATGGGATCGACCCTAAGGCAAGTGATCAGTATGGAGGCTAGAATGCAAGATGTAACGGAAAGTGATTCCCTAACCTATCTGCCAGTGAAGATCATATACCTGCCGTGAAGAGTCGGAAATGATGGATCAAAAACCGGGAAAAACCTCAAAATCGTCAAAATGTACTTGAAAACATACCAAACTGGGCACTTCCAAGCAATCGAGTTATACAGCATAAGATAGATCGAAAAAATAAGCATAAGGAATTTTTTGCGAAAATTTTCAATTTTTAGCCATAAATACACAAATTACCTCTCAATTGGTTCATTATTGCATAGCTGATTTGGAAAAAGAGCTATGGAGCTAAAAACTTGTTTCGTCAAATCAGGAACAACCGACCGTCGGAATTCAGCGAAACTTCAGGTAGGCTCCTTAATCATCCTGTTTATTCATTTTGTCCATTTGAAAATTAAAATTAAGTGATTTTTTGCCTGGAAACACTTATTAAAAATTGTGTATCTGCGCATACGCGGGTTTAATGAAGGCAAGTCGCGTATACACGCGACTGTGCATAGGAAAAGTCGCGTATGCGCAAGTCCGTAACCCAAAAAATCATTTCTAATTCAAATTTTATTGAAATTTCTCAGGATGACCATCTCATGGAGGGAACGTGAGCATAGCGCAGTAGACCAAGAGGTCATGCAGGACCGCGCAGCGCAAAACATCCTCCGAAATTGCGGATTGTTGAAATTCTTTAAAATGCCCAATATGAAAAGTAATGTGCGATTGCTTGAAATGCTCGTAAATTACTGGGAACCAGATCAGGATTGCTTCATAATTGATCAGATGCCACTATGCATAGAAGTGGAGGATATATATTTCATCACTGGACTCTCTAGGAGGGGAGACCCAAAAGACCTTCACGGAAAACCCCTGGGAGGGTTAACTGTGGAAGATTATGTCCACTTATATTGCGTAGATAATTCCAAAAAGGTTGGAACGCAGATTGCAATTAGAGATATCAGGGATTTGCACATGAAGATCCTCCTTTTCACCATCGGTAGAGTGGCAGGATCTGCCTCACTACATCAGGCGTCCAGGACGCAAATGAGTATAGTTGTAGAGTGTTTGATTCACGTCTACGATTGGTGCACAGCCCTGCTACAGAACATGAAACAACAGCTGACTTCTATTCACCAGGTAAAAAATAAACACTTTGGCTATGGTACCATTTTGACAACATTCTTCTTTGAGAGAGTTCCAGCTTTGAGACCCAGAGTCATCTCGACTATCAACAGCCCACGGGACCCAAGAATTGCCCGTTGGGCAGACATGATGAAGAGACTGGGGGGCAGCGAGGTACCCCGAACCACGTGGGATGATGAGTTCTTCTTGTGGTGGGGAGAACAGATCATCGTAGTGGACGACTATCCCTATGCTGGGATGAACTTCCGAGGAGATCCAGATCGAGTACTTCCACCTGGCGCAGCATGGGGAGCAGTCGGTAAGTTTTTTGCAAAATTTTTTGACTTATATGATTTTTTGGATTTTTTCAAATATGTATGAAAAAATGAAAACAAACATGTTTTTGATTGGATTCATAATGACTGACAATAAAAAATGATCATGTTTCAGATGTTGGACCAGTTCATCCTGAGGGCCTAGCGCGCCACAAGCGCCGCAAAGGTGAGGCGGAGACAGCGGATTCTGACAGGACACTCCAGGCCGTGTAGAGAAACTTGGAGGGACTGACCCGCCAAATCCCTCTGGCTGCCGTGAAGGACTTGCCAGAAGCTGTCCAGAGACGGGTCGTAGGAGTACCCCGGGACTGGGTTAGACTATTCCGCCGTGTGGCCACTGCAGTTATGTTCTATAGGAACGCGACTTCTGGGCAGGGTCCTCAGTAGTAGACATATTTTATATTTTAGATGACTGTATATTTTTGAGACTGAACATGATGGGGCATAAGCCCAAGTTTTGTACGAGATTATGGATCCAAATTTTGTAAAGCTTTTTGACACTCCGATGATATATATACAGCGATATTTGATGTGATGTGATAAATGTATCAAATGTATGATGTTTTTGATGATTAAATTTTATTGTATTGAATGATTAATATGCCAATCTAAAGCTTGATTAGCCAATGAGTCAGCAAACCAATTGTCAGCTCGAGGAATATGAATGAATGTTAAAAATTGAAATGACCTTTGTAACAAACGTACTCTCAAGAACAATCGTAATAAAAATAGATCTCGTACCCGATAAGTGTTGTTCAATTGCGACACCACCAGCTGGGAGTCCAAGAAAACTACCAATGAATCAACACCCAAAGATATTGCCTCCGAGACTAGATGAATGACTGTAGTGTATTCTGCTACATTATTGGAAGCAGGACCAATGCAGACTCCTCTTGATACCAACAGGTGACTGGAAGGATAATGAAGCACCCAAGCCGCGGAAGCTAAGTTCCGGGTGTGTCTACTAGCACCATCGGCGAAACCAAAATGACTCATGACATCCAACACAACCTGCCAAAGCAGATCAAAAAACATCACCACCTCATCAAAAATCGAAAATCAATCAGATATGTACAAAGAAAAAACTACTATATACAAAAGCAAGATGCCAGGCCAAAGCCTAGGCATAATACTTCTTCAAATAGAGCCCATTTCGGGGCTCCGACAACTCGTTCCCTTCGAAGTCAACCAAGGTATACGCTCCTTTCTTAAGGACCTTTTTGACGATATAGGGGCCATACCACATCGACTTAAACTTTCCTGCCCCCAAGGCATCTTTTTCTTGGGCATAGACCAAAACAAGGTCACCTTCGGAAAAGACCCTAGGCTTAACCGCCTTATCGTACTGAACTTTAACTCGGTTTTTATGCGCTTCATTCAACGTGGCGGCATCTCGACGCTGCTCATCAAGATGTTCCAGATGAATAAGCCGCTCTGCCAGACTAGAAGTGTCAGGAAGAAGCTCAACAGCTAATTTAAGGGAAGGAATCTCGCATTCAATGGGAAATACGGATTCCACCCCGTGGACTAACTGAAACGGAGTAAAGCCAGTTGCAGTTTTAACTGACGTCCTATATGCCCAAAGTGCAGGATATAGCATAATATGCCAGTTGGATCTATGTTTATCAATTTTCCATTGAAGAATTGTCTTCAAGGATTTATTCACGGCTTCCACTTGCCCATTGGCCTGAGGATAATATGGAGATGAATGCTCCTGTCGGAAACCCAATTTAAGAGCCAACTCAACCA
Source organism: Pinus albicaulis (assembly GCA_034641835.2). Taxonomy (NCBI): domain Eukaryota; kingdom Viridiplantae; phylum Streptophyta; class Pinopsida; order Pinales; family Pinaceae; genus Pinus; species Pinus albicaulis. Next base: position 561,961,155 of record CM076582.1, read on the forward strand.
TCATACTATTCTGAAAGTGACTGCCATGGTCAGTGACAATCTCTCTAGGTATACCAAAACGAGCGATAACTTGGTTCAAGAAGAAAAGAGCTGCAGTCTCACCATCGTTCCCAAAAGTAGGCATAGCCTTGACCCACTTCGTAAAGTAGTCTACTGCTACGATAATGTACTTGTGACCTTTTGCCGAAGGCGGGTTACAAGTAGTATAATCCATACCCCACTTTGTAAAGGGTCCGACAATAACGACTGGAAAAAGCGGAGCTGGATGAGCGCGCATTTTTCGAGTATACACCTGACAAGGATGACACTTCTTGACCGATTCAATACAATCTTTGAAAATCGAGGGCCAGAAGTAGCCAACACGCAAAATATTTTGGGCTGTAGCAAGCCCTGATAAATGACCCCCACAAGCTCCACCGTGAGAATCATTGAGCACAGCCTCAGCTTCTTCGAAAGTTAAGCAGCGTCTTAGGATTGAATCAACCCCTCGACGGTACAAAGCATCACCAATAATCAGATAACTTTTAGCTAAGTGACGCAGCTTACGACGCTCATATTTCGAAAAAGAAGAGGGAAACTTCGCAGTCTGGAGATATACAATGATGTCCCCATACCAAGGATCTTGTGGAGAGATCAGAAACAAGTGTTCGTCCGGAAAGGGCTCATCATAGATCATCGCCTCTCCACAAGGCAACTCGGAGATCAATTCCGCAAAAACTAATGACTTCTTGGATTTGGCAGACATGAACTCTAGATCAAATTCTTGTAAAATCACAATCCATCTATTATATTTGCCCCCAATCACTCGCCTGCTGAGGACAAACTAAAATGGATTGGCAGCTGCCAAGACATAAGTTTTGCGAAGAATAATGTAATGTCGGAGTCGCTGCACAGCATGGACTGCTGCTAAGGCTAACTTTTCTATCGTGGTGTATCGAAGTTCAGGTCCTACCAGTCCTCGACTAAGGTAGTAAATAACATGCTCAACAAGAGCATCATCCTCCTGAACCAGAACCATACCAATGGTAGATTCTGCTGTAGCCAGATACAAAAGAAAATCTCTGCTATAATCGGGTGGACTCAGTAAAGGAGCAGAGGTCAATGCCTTTTTCAAGGCATCGAACGAGCGTTGAGCGTAGTCATCCCAAAGAAAAGGAACTCCTTTCTTCAACAATCTCATATATCCCTTTGTAATCTCAACATAGTTAACGATAAACCTCCGAAGAAAATTAGACTTCCCTTGGAGACTTTGAAGTTGACGGATTGAAGACGGGGGAGGCAACCGAAGTATTGCCTCAACCTTGAAGGGATCTACCCTTATCCCTTCCCTAGACACAATAAATCCCAACAGCCGACCGGATGTAACCGCGAAAACGCACTTGTTCGGATTCAATCGAATCTTATAAAAACGACATCTTTCAAATATTTTCCGGAGGTGACTAGGATGATCCATCCTCTTTCGAGAATGAGCAGCTAGATCATCTAAGTATGCCTCGATAATCTTCTTGATGTCGTGGAAGGCGTAAGACATGGCCCGCTGAAAGGTAGCTCCATCATTTTTAAGACCAAAAGGCATTTTCTTATATGCAAACGTACCCCAGGGACAAATAAATGCGGTCTTATGTTGATCTTCTGGACGGATAGTAATTTGATTATAACCAGAGAAACCGTCCATGAAGGAGAAAATCTCGTTACCCGCACACTCGTCAATAATCTGATCGATGAAAGGTGTGGGGTAATTGTCTTTAGGACACGCCTTATTCAGGTCTCTGAAGTCGACGCACACTCGAATCGTTCCTTGCTTTTTATCTACCGGAACGGGGTTTGAAACCCATTCAGTCAGAGGAACTGGGAAAATGAATCCCGCCTTAAGCAGCTTCTCAACTTCAGCTTTGATAGCTGCTGCCTTCCTAGGATTAATCGGACGAAGTTTTTGCCTGACCGGCTTAGCGTTTTCATACGTCTTGATCTCATGCTGGACAATAGATGGGTCTATGCCAGGAATTTCCTCATAAGACCAAGCAAATACATCCCTATACTCTTTGAAGAGCTCGGTATAAATTTGAACCTCTTCACGGGAACATTCAGCTCCAATGAAGACATTCTCGATAATATAGGGATCCCTGGAAATGTTCACCGGGATAGTAGGAGAGATCACAGCCATGTTCCCTTCAGCATAAACCTGTGCTGGTGCTAAAGGGCTCAAGACTGGGTGAACAGGTCTAGGAGACTGAGGACTTGGAAAACTTGTTTCGACTTCGCTCAAGTCAGGTAGGAAGTAAGACCGATGATGTAAATCATCCCACGGTCTATCTATACCTGTCATCGCTTCCAGGATGGCCTCTTCAGATGGAAGAGTGGTATCTGGACAATCCTGGGCAGAAGAAAAAGTAAGCGTCCAAGCCGGAGCCACATCACCATCCAACTCTTCCGATGAAAGAGGAGCTGGATCAGATTCTGCAGTGTCAACAATAGACTGATATGCAATCTCAGCTGCAGAAATCGGGAATGCCATTCCACCCACTTTCCCTTCCTCCAATGTGGCAGTTGGGGAAGGTAAGGTCCAAGGGTCCGAAAAATAATGAGTTCGAAAGAACTCTCTTCGAAGGGGAGCCCTAGAGGATGAAATAGTATTAATAGACACCTTAGGAGGAGGAAGATCGAAAGAACCCATCAGGGAAGAATACATTCCAACTCCTAGATTCTCAACAGGCGCCTTAGTATTATCCAACTTAGGAACAGATGAGTCAGAAGGCGCATCCAAGTCTACAGGAGGACAGTCCAGTTGATCCACTGTAACGATCCTCCCTTCGTGGGGGAAACATACAATTCGAAATAGTGAGGATGCAATAGCATCCATCTCATAAATCCAGTTCCTCCCCAACAGAAGGTTGTAGTCCAAGGCTGCATCCACTACCTCAACCTCTATGTTTACGGTTTTGCCCCCAACACAGATGGGCAAAGCCGGGACAATACCATGGGGTCTGTGAGAATGACCATCGAATGCAGTAAGAACAGTGCTAGATGGAACAGCTTTGGGAGATCCAAGTGTCTTCCAACATGCGAGAGACATCACGCAAGTAGAAGCACCCTCATCAACAACCGTTCGAAAGATATTGGTCTTTCGATACGAAAATTTAATATGAAATGCCATGTGATGAGGAAGTCTCTTCTTAAAGTTAGTCATATCGAAAGTAATCAGAAGAGAATTTTTTGGATCAACAGCCCCAATGGCAGCGAGCAAAGCACTGCGCTGAGCCGGACAAGACTGGAGTACCTCTAAAGCAGACATAGCACAAGGACTCTACGCCAGATCTTCCACAATCGAGTAGTTCTGGGCAGCTCTTGCGTTCGGATTAATCATTGACCGCTTAGAAGATGCTTTTGGCATCCGAGGCATAGACTCAACAGTTGGCTTCGTGATGTGAAGCGGCTCAGTAGCATCAAGAACTTCCTTAGCTTTCGAAGATTCCTCTCAGCCATAGTCACGGGATCTTGTAGCGACATCCACATGAGCACTCATCATAAAGATATTCGATGGAATTTCCCCTTCCTGGGCACCTCCAGAGGAAGCCCCAGGATTTTGGTTCGCGCCAACAACTAATTGCTGCCCTTGGGGAAAAGGGTTTGTTAGCACAGCCTGGGAACTAGAAGAACCCTGCTGAGATAACAGGCGCTGAGCATCCTGAATTTTCGGGAAAAGGTGTGTGAGATGGTCTCCAGCACAAAGCTTGCATGGAAACTTCACTTTCTTTTTCTCCTTTTGGCCCTCACCAACACGCTCGTTGGTTTTATTTGCATTGCCCTTCCCATTCTTGCCCTTCTTCTTATTATTACGTCCCTTCTTCTTCCCATCGGAATGTTGATTTCCTTTGGGTTCAGAAGATTGGACAGCATTTATGGACAAGGACTGGGAAGGTGATGAATCAGCAGGCACAGCCTGACCAGAAGGAGCAGATTGTAAAGACAACTGCTGCAATTGAGAAAGCAGGCTGGCTGCACTACTATTGACCGATCCGACAAGCCCGTCACCATGCGGACCAGGTTTGGGTTTCGATAAATCCAATTTGGAGCGAGGAGCATTGGGTAAATACTTAAGCATCCCAGACTAAGAATAGATCAACTCTAACTGCTGGGCCCTAAAGATGGCCTGCTCCTCAGAAAATACCCCGGATAGGGATACGTCCTTTGAAATATCTGACTGCAGAGATTTCAAAAACCACTCGAGAAGGAACTCACCTGGAATATGGGCTTTGATAAGCCTCTTCCTTCTCCTCCATTCCTGAATGTGATCAGAAATGTGAGTTGCCTCATCCTACTTAAAATTAGCCAGGAGTTCGGTCCCAGCCTCATATCTGACAGGCAACTAAAAATGGTTAAGAAAAGTGACAGCCAGTTCTCCAAATGTGGCGAAACTGCCCCCAGTGAGCTCTATATACCATTTGGCAGCATTCCCATTTAGGGTGCGTTGAAATAATCTCAATCTAATCGAGTCGTCGATCAGAGAGTTCGACGAGCACCATAAGTGGAAAGTGGTGATGTGGTCTGCCGGATCTTCACCATTCTTACCTTCAAACTTAGGAATGTCTGAAGGAAGTTTGGTTGGAACCGGAGGCCACCCCGGACTGTAACGAATCGGGTCATTAGTTAACTTCAACAAATCTGGAAAGTTTAATGTTGCCCGAAACGGTAATCGAGGCGGAGCCTGAGAATTCCATCCTTGATGGGATGGATTTCCAACATTCTGAAAAGAATAGCCCGGATTTGATGAGGCACCAGGCTGCCAGAAAGGACTCGTAGAAAACGGAGAAGAACCTCCTCCCCACGCCGAGTTACCAAAACCCAGACTAGTTCCCCCCGCTGAAGTATTGACTGAAGAGGAAAGCCCCTGGTAGGGGTTCCATGCGTTAGACAGAGGAGAAAAAGACTGATAAGCACTCGATGAAGGGAAAGAAGCATTCCCTTGATGACCCGTGAAGAGACCGATTCCCCGCCCAAATTGTAAACACAAGATTCCGTATCCTGCAAAAGTAGTCGATCTTGCCCCCGCACCAAGGGTTGAAACTCTGGGTCTAGGACGTAAAAGGAAACGACCCTAAAGAAGGATTGGAACTGGGAATATGCCCAGTCCCAAAGGGGAAACCCTGAAACGAAGCTGATCCACTAGCCATGTTAGACATGGGTGTAGATCCAGCTGCACCGGCGGAAAAGGAAAAAGAGGGACTTCCACTAATGGACGTCCCTGAACTGAAGGGACCATAATGAGAAGCATATGCTTGGGTGAACCCAGAGCCAAACATAGCATCACTAGAAAAATTCGAAGATGAAGCAATAGTGCCCCCTGCCTCGACAGAAGCAGGGGTCTGAATGCCTGCAGCACTCACGGTAGAAGCCGCGTTCCCAGTCGTGGCCATCGAAAGATAAGAATGATACGGAAGATCCGGCAGTCTCTCAGACTCCGGTCCGATGTACTGAAGAACAAACGGATGATCAGGAGGAAGAGGAGATGGACCTGTAGCAGGAGGCTCAGGTATATCTTCTATCTGAAAATCTCCTTCCTGAGGAAACAAAACTCGCGAGGTGAGCGGAACTCTCCTCTCGGAACCGACACCGGAATCAGCTACGAAACCTTCAGACCTTGGTGGAGGATCTCTCTCCACAAAGTCGGACTCCACAGGGTGGAAACCACCTGCTAAATCGCTCCTACGCCTTCTCGAAGAAGGCTCTGCACTCTCGGGAGATAACCCCCGGATTCTCCTCGAACGTTGAGGCGCTTGATCAGCCACTTTTATAGATTTTATTAATTAGACTCAAAAAGGTGAAAAGCTAGGCAAGCTAGGAGCAAAGAGCACTCACTAAAATAAAAATCCCTGAGAAATAGCAAGCAAACAACCTCCAAGTATTTCCGCTCCGGGTGATGAGGACCGGACACCAAAATACAGGAAAGCGAAGTATAGGGCCTTCCGAAAGCAGTCTGGGATGATTAGGGCCCAGAACAACTAGCGAAGGTATCAGAAACAGTTACGTCGACCTCCTAACGACAGCCTTTGCCGGCTCAAGCACCCAAGATTCGCAAGGGCACCCCCCAGAAGTACTGCTGAAAGTGATGCGACGTCTGCCTCAGGTACCACGGGTATTCCCCCCCGCAGTCACCTGTGTGGAACCTAGGAGAGGCAACTATGGACACCAATCCGTATCAGAAGCTGGGTGGAACTGTCTTGAGGTCAGATTCAGCTAATCGGAGGGGGGGTATCCCTCTTCTCAACCTTCACTTCCCCTCGCGCTTGACTCTCGGATGAGAGCTTTCCCAGTCCACCTCACGAAGTTGGATTTCGCTCAATTAATCAACTTCTATGTTTGTTTGAGCGGCCTTGGAGAGTTAACTCTCCACTCACCTATTCCAAGGCCCTACAACCTAGCTAGTTGGTGATTGACACTTAGTAAAACTTGCTAGTTGATTTTAGATTAAATCGCTTATTTTAAGGGCTGTTATATTAAGTCACAAGGATATGGAGATGAAACCAATGGTGTTTTGACACAAAAGAAATTAATAAAAACTTAACTACATGCACATGCAGTTCTTTGTCTTTCGATGAAAAGTAATCTCTATATAGGTTCTACGAGACTAAAAAATTGTATTTTTCTTTTCGAATTGCAAACTTACACTCACAAAAACTAAGAAGCTTAACTAAATGATTCAATGCACCTAATGCAAATCACTACAAGCATGTAAATCCTAAGATGCAAAAAATCTCTTAAAACAAGGTGAAATTTCCCAAAAGCTCCTTCAGTTTTAACTCATCTTTTGTTGTCCAGAAAGCCAATTCTTGCAATCAAGAACTCTTAATATAAGACACCAAAACACTCAAAATAAGAAGAAGAAATCAAATGACAACTCCTCCTCAAAATCAAGCCGAAAACTAGAAGCAAGAAACTTCACAAAAGCTCCAAAAGATATGGCAAAACGAAAATGAAAATGCAATAACAAACACAAAAACAAGACACAATGTTTTTCGAGTTTTTGAAATGCAAAAAACAAAAAGAAAAACAAATGTTTTTTGGGCTTTTTAGTTTTATAAAGCAAGAGTTCAAAAAAGACCAAGCACAACTATCAAAATCCAAGCCAAAACGAGACCAAATTTCAAGCACAAACTTCAAGAATGCTCCCAAACCTTATAAGGCTAACAACAACAAGATCAATAAGAGCAAGAGAAGACCAAAACTCAGCCAATCAGCCTAGACCAATAGTGCAAACTCGCTGCAACACAAGACTCCAAAGAAGCAAGAAAAGTTCTTCGAAAATTGCAACAAAACCCTAGCCTATGGAACTCAACGAAAACCAATCGAAAACGAAGCAAAAATCGCAATGCAAAGCACAACACAAATATAGGAGCGAGTCAGTGAGCAGAAGCTCTCTGTTCTGATAAAGCAGAACAGCCAAGAATGCTCAGAAAGCGATCTCGGAACTCAATCCAGAAGTGCCGGCACCAGAAACAAAACTTTTGCCAAAAGACTAGTTTCCACTCAAACGAAAGAGAGAAAAGACTTGAAACCACTTCCTTCACACTCGAGTAAGTACAGAGACACTGTAGACACAGGCCTCCACAGCCAGAAAGGACCAAAAACTCCAGAATCTTAAAAATTCAAAATCTGCCTAGGTATACGCGGCCTCATAGTTGTGAAACCAACGTGTATACGCGTCTTTTCCAAGGAAAACTCGCGTATACGTGGTTTCCTTCAGACAAACTCGCGTGTATACGCGACTGTGTGCAAAAGAAGATGCGTATGCAAAGGTAAATAATGAAAAAAAAAACAAAGAAACAAGTCTGGAAAAGACACCAAGACTTCAGACTGACTGCAAGAAAATAAACTGGACTGCAAAAGATAGATAAAACTGTTGGCAACCTACCAAACAGCTGAAACAACCCAACAGGAGAATCACAAAAGTGTGATCCCCAGCGGAGTCGCCAGTTCTGTTTCGGGGAATTAACACCCTAGAGGTTGGTTGGGATAAAACCTCCATAGAGCAGGGGCGTACTACTTAACAGAGACTCACACAACCATGCACGTTCAGAAAAACTAAATAGAGTAGAATGAGAGATTTACCCGTTGGTCCTACGTTTGAAGTAGATCCACGTGGGGTCCAAACCCCCAGCAACCGTCCTTCCTTCTTAACCTGAAATACAAGAAGAAACCAGCACAAAGGACAAGTTGTACAGCATATATCTACTCTAAGTGTCAGTGAGATTCATATAAAACATTAAATAAATCATAATGAATGCTTGTATAACAAATATTCTCATACATAAAAGCATACACTAACACGTTTATTTCGGGAACAACATGATACTTTTGTATTATAAATAGTACGTACAAAAGTAATCAAGTGGAGAGATCACCTGATCCTTCCAAGGCCTTCGCAGACCGTCGTCCGGATCCGTCCAGCCCTTGCCTCGCTAAGACTTCTTCCAAACTGGTGCATACGAGATAACATATAAAGGGATGTGTATCTCAAGGAAACAAGGGTTTCCTGTAATGAACTGGGAAAGTGCAGGAGGCACGGGGAATCAGACTTGGATATGGAATACCAACAGAGTATAATATCAATAATTCTCTCTCTCCCTTAGGCCATACACATGAGGGCTTTTTATAGTCCCTCCAAGTAGTTTCAGCAGTTGGAAACAGTTGGCCACGGGCTGGGGTGGTTGAACTACCTGAGTAACCAACAACCCAGCGCGAAATTAGGGATTTTTTATATATTTTTTAATCATTTTAATGGCATATGCGGAAAAGTCTAGCTGGACTCGCGTATACACGCGGAAAAGTACGGGCATAGTCGCGTATGGGTGATTTTACACTGTTTTTAAGTGAATTTGTCCAAGTCTGTAGGAATGGGTGCCCAAAAGCCATGAAGCAATCATGAATCATGTCAAGGTGAGAAATGATGCTATAACACAAGCTTCTACAAAATAGTGGAAGTGTTGTCACAAAAGATTGAAATAAGTTCATTTTATGTATAACCTAAGTCAGAGAATAATGTATTTCATCAAAAAAGAAAACATATCGACACACGTTTTCACTTCATTCGTGCACTCATCAAAAATGGTGATATTGTTATCAAATTTTGTGATTCCAAGGATCAGTTAGCGGATATTTTCACCAAAATGCTAGGAAAAAATAGTTTTGAATTTCAATGTCAACAGTTAGGAATAAAACAATGTAACCCTAAAAATTAAGGGGGAGTGATAAAGATTAGAATTAGTTTAGAATTAGTTTCGTTGTTAGTTTAGAGTTAGTTCTAGTCAGTTTAATTATTTTTTAACTGAACTCTATGTGTCTATATATATATATATATATACATAAAACCTTCACTTTGTGTGCTTTTAGAAAAATGGATTTTGTATTCTTCTCTCTTTTGTCAAATGCAAAATATATACTCTAAGTCTTTTATTTCTTTAACCAATGCAAAGGCCTTTTTTCCATAATATTATATTTCAAAGATGTATCTCTTAAATCCTTACTGAAAAATTCAATGGGATGTTCAAATCCTTCCTCATTTTTCAGCAAAAAAACAGTTGCAACAGTGTGTTCTGAAGAAAAAAAAAATACAATGAAATCTTTGGTAAAATCTAGACTATTAAACACACGTGCTTTTTTCAATGCATGTTTAACTAAATCAAAGGATTGTCTAGCTTCAATACTCCATATGATTTCTGAATCTTTTTTAAGCATGTGTGTTATATTTCTAAGAAGCTCTGCAAGGTTAGGAATGAATATCCTTAGGAAATTAATCTTTCCAATAAAATTTTGAAGCTCCTTGATGTTTCTAGGGTGACTGATTTTTAATATGGCTTCAATTCTACTGGGATCAATTCTAATAACATCCTTTGAAATAATATGACCAAGAATCTTACCTTCCTCAAGGCCAAACAATTTTTTCGTAGGATTTAATGAGATACCAAACCTTCTACACTTTTCAAAATCTCTTCTTAGATGCATCAAATGTTCCTCATCAATATTTGAATAGATATTAATGTCATCCAGATAAATCACAATAAAATGGCCAATATCGTCAACAAAATCAATATCCATTTGTTGGCAATATGATGCAGAGTGTTGTCCTTGATGGAAACCCACTGAATCAAGATGAAGACATGAGATTGTTGGCATGTGTTGTCCTTGATGGAAATCCACTGAATGAAGATGAAGACATGAGAGTGTTGACATGTGTTGTCCTTGATGGCAATCCACCTGATGAAGTTATTCTTGACTTGATGGACTTGGTAAATGATGTAAATCTGATGTGATATGATGTTTGTTGGCAATATGATGCTGAGTGTTGTCCTTGATGACAACCCACTTGATAGAGTGTTGTCCTTGAATGGCAACCCACTCGATGAAGTTGTGCTTGATAGAATATGTCTTGATGAAGTAAACTTCGATGTATCTACAAAGAGAGCATTTAAGGTAACGTCGAAGAAAGGAATTGTAAATCTGATGTGAAATGATGTTTGTTAGCAATATGATGCTGAGTGTTGTCATTGAATGGAAACCCACTTAATGAATAAGATGGCAACTTACTTGATGAAGTTGTGCTTGATAGAATATGTTCTTGATGAAGTAAATCTGATGTATCTACAGAGAGTACAGAAGGTAATGAATAAAGGAATTCAATATGTGCTAGATCCATGATGAAAAAAGTATGTTTCAAGGAATACGCGGATTTGTCTAGGAGAAGTCGCGTATGCACGCGGTTAAGTACGTGCCAAGTCGCGTATGGGCAAAAGCGCTCAAAAAGTGCAAAACTAGGGGTAACCACCATGGTATTGACCCATTTTATTGGGTAATGATTCTTCTAAATGACCCCGTCCAGGAATACCATCGGAAGTAATGTAGTTTTGGCTCATGGTATTGAAAAAGGGTAAACCTATATAAAGAGAAGCAATTCATTGTGCAAATCATGAGTGTGGGTGCAAGACGTCTGAGCTTGAATGAATACTTCTCTGTGAAGTATATCTGTATGGAAAGGGTAAAGGTTTGATGATAGATCCGAATCTATGACGCACCTATGAAGAAATGATGAAGCAGATATCTAGACCGAAATGTATCTCTATTTGCTAGATTCGATGGCGGAATCATTAGATCTTCGAGATATGGCGAACATCTCAAGGGTTAAATCTGTGTGATGTATCTGTTCTGAAGAATTGCAATGACCTAAATGTCTGAAGAACCATATGCTAGTTTGCCGGAGAGGAGGCACGTATATACGCGTCTTCGCTGAAGAGAAAGCGCGTATGCGCAATGAAATTAACTCTGTAATATGTGCAGAAGTATACGCTGCTTTATGTGAACGGAAGTGCATATATATGCGACATCAGTGAAAGGAAAGCGTGTATGCAAAATAGGGTTTGCTGAAGTCTGTGGTAAGAAAAGTCTGATTTGTTCTGCTGGTTTACAGATATCTGTCAGTGAGTTATATGTATCAGTTTCATGTTTGACTGTGCTTAAAAGTATGGAGTGGGTCCAGTCTGAAAATATGATGAAACATGGCCTGCAAGTGGTGTCCTAAAGGATGCTTTGGATCCAGTGTGAAAATTGATGAAACGTGGTCCATAGAGGTGCTAAGGGTTGTAGCCTTCAGTCAGGGGGTTGTAGCTCCCTTCCAGGTGAGGCTGGTAAACGAGATCAGGGGGTCGTAGCTCCCTTCCAGGAGAGGCTGGTAAACGAGTCAGGGGGTTGGAGCTCCCTTCCGGGAGAGGCTGGTAAACGAGCGCAGGTGGGTGCCTGCGTGCTGGTAGGAGTCTGCACCAGCACATATGTTGTAAGATGTTTTCTCTATAATAAAATATTGAAGGATGAGCAACTGCAGCGGTGGTTTTCTCCCGACTTGGGTTTCCACCTAAAATCCTGGTGTTCATGTGTGATGCTTATGTGTGATGGTTTATTCTGTTCTTACTGCACATGTTTACTATTTATAGAACATCTAATGAATGAATGATGGAATGATATAAGTAAAGACTTAATGGCATAATTAGATCTCTGTGTATACGCGAGTTTTATGAAGGATATCCGCGTGTATACGCTAGTTGGCTTCAGCAAAGTAGCGTATGGGTTTTAGAGCATGAAAAAGTAAAAAGTTTTAGTTTGCCCTAAATACTGATTCACCCCCCCTCTCAGTATTTTTCCCAACAATTGGTATCAGAGCAGGTTCTTCTGCAGAAGCTTGATCGCTTGAAGGAGATCCATCGCAATGGGAAGTCTTGAAGGAATAATGTCTATAAAGCCACCTCTATTCAATGGAAGCAATCTGATATTCTGGAAGGTACGAACAAAAGCATATCTGCAAAGTCTTGGTGCAGATGTATGGGCAATCGTGGAAGAAGGTTATCAATACCCAGCAAGTATTCCTACTGATGCAGCGGAAAGGAAGATGTATGAAATCAATGCCAAAGCAGTAAATGTCTTATTAGGAAGCATGTCTGAACCAGAATTTGCTAAAGTGATGCAGCTAAATTCAGCAAAAGAAATATGGGACAAAATCATTCTGAGTTATGAAGGAGATACAAAGGTAAAAAGTGCAAAACTCCAAACTCTTAGAATTGAATATGAAAATTTGAAGATGCATAGTGATGAGAGTATTGCCCATTTCTTCTTACGTCTGGATGATATTGTAAATCGAATGAGAAATTTGGGTGAAACTATAACTGATACTACTCTGGTGGAAAAATTCTTAAGATCCTTGACTTCAAAATTTGACTCTAAAGTTTCAGCTATTGAAGAAAGGCAAGATCTGCAAACTCTTACTATTGTTCAGTTACATGGTATTCTAACTGCTTTTGAAATGAGACAAGGAGATCCTTCTCAAATTAGAGAAGATGCTTTTAAGGTATCTTCAAGAGGAAAAGAAAAGGAAGTTGTCAAAGAATCCAGCTATATATCCGATGAAGAAGAAGCGAATTTCGTGAGAAAACTCCAACTAGGAACTGGAAGATTCAAAGGTAAGCTTCCTTTCAAATGTTTTGAGTGTGGAAAATTTGGTCACTATGCTGCTAAATGTCCTTATAGAGAAAAACATGGTAAAGGGAAACAATTTGAAAAAAGGAAGAGTTATTATGCAAATGAAGATGATGATGAAGTGTCCAGTGAAGATGAAGAAGATTCTGACCATGATCTGAAAGTGCTCATGGCAAAGAAGCAAAAGAAGAAGGCTACTCGAAACAAGGAGATATCTCAGAAAACATGTATAGCAGAAATTGAAGAATGTGAATCAGATAGTGATTGGGGTCCTTGTAATAATCTTCTTTGTGCAAACAATAGTGAAGATAGTGAAAGTAAAGTTGCGGATCTAGAAGAAGCTCTCAAGATTAAATTTGAAGAACTACAAAGTTCATCTAAGAAGCAAGAAACTATCTACAAAGAGATGATCTCTCAAATGGAAAAACAAATAGAAATGTTGAATGGACAGGTGGACAAGTATCAAAGGTTTCATACTTATGCATCCAATCGAATTAAAGGACTAGAAGCAGAAATCAACGATCTAAATGCAGATCTCGAAAAATCAAGCAAGAAAAATGAAGGACTTGAAGCTGCAATCATCTCTCTGCAAGCAGATCTTGAAGCATCAAGTAAGAAGAATGAGGAACCTCTACAACCATTTGAAAAGGAAGGCCTTGAAGTAGAAATCATCTCTCTCAAAGAAGATCTGGAAAAATCAAATAATAAGAATGAAGAGCTGCAACAAACATGTGAAGAAAACGAGAATTGGTTGAAAGAAGAGATTCTAAATCTGAAGGATCAAGTAGAAGATGGAAGAAGGAAAGAAGAAAGCATGACAAAGCAATGTCAAGCCTTGGAGGTTGAGGTAAACATTCTCAAAGGTAAATTAGAAGAAAAGGTTAAACTTTTGAGGTTTCAAGATAGTACTAATATCTTGGACAATATTATGAGTAATCAAAGGTCTCCTGCTATCAAACTTGGTCTTGGTTTCCATGAAACTATTAAAGGAGAATCTAGCTCACAAGGAAGTGCTAAAAATTCAGAGGATGTCAATGCAAAACCTGAAGTGTTGAAAGAGACAAAAGTTCAACCAACAATGATGAAATCTCAAAGGAAATCAGTCAATAATGTTGAATGCTTTAAATGTCATAATTATGGGCATGTTGCAGCAAATTGCAGGAGCAGATCATTTCAGCCTCAAACAAGCAGTTCCTACATAGAAAGGTACTCTGGTTTCTTCAAGGGATATTGTTTTTCGTGTAACAAGTATGGACATAAAGCAGCTGATTGTAAAAGGAGGAAGATTAGAAATACTCATTATGATTCTTATGCTTATTTCTCTGGACACATGAGATGTTATTCTTGTAACAAGTATGGACATGTAGAAAAGGAATGTAGGTTGAACAGATCTGAGAAAGTGGACAATTTTCAGCACACAGTTAGGAAGTTCAACCAAATTTGGAAAAAGAAGGAGGACCAGTCAGAAACGTAGGGAATACTGACCCTACTGCAGTCATCCGATTCTGAAGCTTACTTCTCTTATTGACTGCAAGAATGATGTGGGATACATTATGAGATTTAGTAATGTATCGTCACAGGGGGAGCAATGTATGATGACTCTCATGATTAATTTGATTATTCTGGTTATATGTATTTCTGACAGAGCATCTGATATGAAGAAGACAGGTACAGGAAGTACAAGTTCAGGGGGAGATGAAGGAATGTGAAAAATTTCTATGCTTCACTTTCCATACGCGGGTTTGATGAACAAAATTCACATATACACGCGAGTTCTAGTAGACACAGTCGCATATGCATTTATGATAAGAGAATTGGGATGACAGCTGAAGATCAGGAGCAGAGGTTCAGGAGGAGCACTGGTTCAGGGGGAGCAGCAGGTTGAATACTAATAATTGCATTATTGGCACTATGAGTGCTTATTCTGTGATACTCATGCTTAAATGATGATGACTTGGTACATGGTTTATTATGATGAGATTTTGAGTCTTGTTTGCTGAAAAGTATCTTTTGTGCTCACACATGGATGAATTGGAAGTCTTATGATTCAGAGATAAGAATAGATCATGCAGAGTTTGTTACTATGGTTGACATCTTTTCCTTACATATGTTACTTCATGTTAAATCTTAAAGATCATGGTGATATTGGACCACATGGATGATTGACACATATTTGAAGATGTTGTGCTGGTATGATAATCTCTCTTGGAAAGATTGTATTGATGTTGCAGAGAATCTAAAGGCTTGGTTACTAATGTGCTTATGCTACAACCGTTGGATGACACTTGAAGACTCAACTACACTGCTCTATCTATCTGTAGTCCAGGGAAGCATTTAAATATCTTAGAAAGAAGCTGAACACTGTATTTTTCTCACAAAGGATCAGATCTGGTTAAAATATAGAAGATAGTATTGGATACGCGGGTTTCCTGAAACACAGTCGCGTATATACGCGAGTTCATGCACATAAAACCGCATATGTTTGGTTGCTGACATTTTCTGTTTGGGGTCAGCTTTCTTCAGCACAGCTGCAATGCTGTTTGGTATCTCTGATACTGTTTGGTACCTCTGGTGGTGTTCCAGTTCTCATAATTCTATTTCTAATGTTTTGATAAAGATGCCTTGATGATTTGTTGTTGAAAGTGTTCAGGATGCACAAACTAAGGGGGAGCCTTAGTCATATGGAAAGGATGCTTGGATGCACAAATTCAGGGGGAGCATTAGCTTTGCTAAGTATAATGAATTGTTGGCATTATGATGATTCTAAAATATGTTCTTTGAAGTCTTTCTGGTATTGGTCATAAATGGTCATATTTGTAATTTTATGAAAAGGTCTTGTTGAGACCCATGATGAAAATTGTAATATTCAGTCATGTAAGGACTTGAAAAATTTGTAAACCCACTTGGTTGGGTAGCTGAGTCAAATTTTGTAAACCTACTTGGTTGGGTAGCTGAGTCAAAATTGTAAACCCACTTGGTTGGGTAGTTGAGTTGAGATATGTAAACCCACTTGGTTGGGCATTTGAGTCTCATATGTAAATCCACTTGGTTGGATCTTTGATGTAAGTATGAGTCTTTGGTGATAGGAAGTTTATAGAGTCATGTACTTCATTGAAAAATATGTTTGAAGATTCAGCATGAACTCAGGGGGAGCTTGGTCACTTCAGTATACATCAGATCTGCAGAATGCTTCTTCTACATGAGGAGAAAAGAGGGAGAGTGTGTTGGTTTTGATCCGCCCTTTTCCCTTGATGTCAAAGGGGGAGAGTGACATGGTGTTTGAATGAAGAGAAAGAATGGTGTCAAAGAATGGGGAGAGTGACATGGTGTCATTGTATTCTTAGTGTACCTATCTGTTGTGGTGATCAAACACCATCGTGGTTGCCATCAAGTCCAAAGGGGGAGATTGTTGGAAATATGATGCATAGTGTTGTACTTGATGGCAACCCACTGAATGAAGATGAAGACATGAGAGTGTTGGCATGTGTTTTCCTTGATGGCAATCCACTGAATGAAGATGAAGACATGAGAGTGTTGGCATGTGTTGTCCTTGATGGCAATCCACCTGATGAAGTTATTCTTGACCTGATGGACTTGGTAAATGATGTAAATCTGATGTGAAATGATGTTAGTTAGCAATATGATGCTGAGTTTTGTCATTGAATGGCAACCCACTTGATGAAGACGATGGAAACTTACTTGATGAAGTTGTGCTTGATAGAATATGTTCTTGATGAAGTAAATAAGATGTATCTACAGAGAGTACAGAAGGTAATGAAGAAAGGAATTCAATATGTGCTAGATCCATGATGAAAAGAGTATGTTTCAAGGAATACGCGGATTTGTCTAGGAGAAGTCGCGTATGCACGCGGTTAAGTACGTGCCAAGTCGCGTATGGGAAAAAGCACTCAAAAATTGCAAAACCAGGGGTAACCACCATGGTATTGACCCATTGTATTGGGTAATGATTCGTCTAAATGACCTCGTCCAGGAATACTATCGGATGTAATGTGGTTTTGGCTCATGGTATTGAAAAAGGGTAAACCTATATAAAGAGAATAAATTCATTGTGCAAATCATGAGTGTGGGAGCAAGATGTCTGAGCTTGAATGAATACTTCTCTGTGAAGTATATCTGTATGGAAAGGGTAAAGGTTTGATGATAGATCTGAATCTATGACGCACCTATGAAGAAATGATGAAGCAGGATATCTAGATTTGAAATGTATCTCTATTTGCTAGATCTGTTTATGGAATGATTAGATCTGAGATATGGTGAACATCTGAAGTAAAGGGTTAAATCTGTGTGATGTATATGTTCTGAAGAATTGCAATGACCTAAATGTCTAAAGAACCATACGCTAGTTCGCCGCAGAGGAAGCGCATATATACGCGTCTTCGCTGAAGAGAAAGCGCGTATGCGCAATGAAATTAACTCTGTAATATGTACAAAAGTATATGTTGGTTTATGTGAACGGAAGCGCGTATATATGCGACATCAGTGAAAGGAAAGCGCGTATGCAAACTAGGGTTTGCTGAAGTCTGTGGTAAGAAAAGTCTGATCTGTTCTGTTGGTTTACTGATATCTGTCAGTGAGTTATATGTATCAGTTTCATGTTTGACTATGCTTAAAAGTATGGAGTGAGTCCAGTCTGAAAATATGATGAAATGTGGCCTGCAAGTTGTGTCCTAGAGGAAGCTTTGGATCCAGTGTGAAAATTAATGAAACGTGGTCCATAGAGGTGCTGAGGGTTGTAGCCTTCAGTTAGGGGGTTGTAGCTCCCTTCCAGGTGAGGTGAATGTGAAGATCGAGGGGTTGAAAGTCCCTTCCAAGAGATCTTTGATAATAATTCGAGGTTGGAGCTCCCTTCGGAGAAGGGTGATAAGCGAGCGCGGTGGTGCCTACGTCTTTGGTAAGGTGCACGACACATATGTTGTAAGATGTTTTCTCTATAATAAAATATTGAAGGAATTTGAAATTGCAGCGGTGGTTTTCTCCCGACTTGGGTTTCCACCTAAAATCCTGGTGTTCATGTGTGATGCTTATGTGTGATGGTTTATTCTGTTCTTACTACACATTTTTACTGTTTATAGAACATCTAATGAATGAATGATGGAATAATATAAGTAAATACTTAATGGCATAATTAGATCTCTGTGTATACGCGAGTTTTATGAAGGATATCCACGTGTATACGCTAGTTGGCTTCAGCAAAGTAGCGTATGGATTTTAGAGCATGAAGAAGAAAAAGTTTTTGTTTACCCTAAATACTGATTCACCCCCCCCTCTCAGTATTTTTCCCAACACCATTGCCCTTATAAATGTGGCCCTAACATTCATTAACCCAAAGGGAATCTTCACATACATGAAGGTCCCCCACAGAAAGGGAAATTTGTTTTATGCTAATCATCAGGATGTACTAGGACCTGGTTATAACCTGAGAAACCATCTAACAAGGAAATCCTACTAGACCCTACTACCTTTGGTAATATATGATCCATTTTTGGAAAAGGGTATTTGTCTTTTAGGGAGACCTTGTTAAGGTTTCTAAAATCAATACATGACTAGATTTCTCCAGTTTTCTTCCTAGTATGCACTATGTTAGACACCCATTTAGAGTATCCGAGAGGAACAATGATTTTAGCATCATACATATTTTTGACCTCTTTCTCAATCAAAGGCATCATAAGAGGATTTTTATACGAAATTATTTTTGAATGGCTTCTAATATTCCTTGATTGGGATTTTTTGTTGTATGATACTAGTGTCATATGCTTTAAGATCCTCATAGCTCCAGGCAAATACATCAACAAATTCTTTGAATAGAGCTACGTATTCTTGTTTCTTAATAGTAGGCAGTAATTTTGATATTTTTATCATTTTAGGATTAAATTCGCTACCTATATTACATTATTCCACATCTGCTACTATGGGCTATATTTTTGGCTTATTTGCCACACCATTGAAATAAAAAAGCTCTTCTAATGGAACTAGACCTCTAGGAAAAATATTATCTTTAAGCTAAAGTACTTCAAATTCTTCTTTTTCTGGATCAATTTCATGCAATTCTAATTTATTTAAAACTTCATCTAGAGAGATATTTACATCTAATTCATCAAACTATTCTTCTAAATCAGTATGTACAACTATCTGATTTTCTACATCACAATCTAAATCTATGCTATTTTCCTCATACTCATATTTGGACTGTAAAACGTTTTCAATCTGCTTGTCATTTCCAAATACCTTCCAATACCTCATGTTATCTGGTACAAGTGGATGATGTTTAACCTCTACTGTATAATGTCTGTTGGGGTGAGACTTTTTTCATGTGCTTGATGAAAAAGCCAAACAATTAGCAAGGACATACTGATTTCTAGGTATAACAACAAGATCATATTCTACAAAAGTGTGTAGGAAATCAAGCACAACATTTCTATATGCTCTTGGTCTAGGATGTTTTGTAGCATATTCTCCTTTAATCTGTTTTATAATTAATTCAAAATCTCCATGAACAAAAATTCTTTTAGCACCTAATTTATTCAATAATTGCAAGCCTAAAAGAAGTGCTTAATATTCTGCTATGTTATTGGTACATTGAAAATTTGGTTTATATGAATGACCTTCTGCATGATTATTTCATGAATTTGAGACCCACACACTTGCTCGTAACCCTTCTCTACTACAAGAGCCATCAAAACTCATGTTCCAAAAAGGTTCAGTTTCAGTTTTTTGTTGTACAATTTGTGTTTGATTTTCATTTGTTTCACAAATATCATTTTGAGCACTGGTGACCTAAGCATCAATAGATCCATCAGTATAAAGAATGAAGGAGTCTAAATCAGAGTGAACAGAGTAAAGGGGGTAGTTATGTGGTTTCTCCTAACTACTCACCATGTATTTCATTAAGGTTTCCCTATAAAGTCTTCTCTGTTGACCAAACACTAATATTGTAGCATAAGTCATGTCCGTTTGTAAGGTCGTGTTGAAGCCTAGAAAATCTCTGCTTCAAACATTGGGGAAAACCACCCGGTCGGGACCTTAGGACAGCTCCTTTTCTGTTTGGTATGGTGGCTCCGACTGGATTTAAAGGACCAGTTTCCTTATAACTAAATGGGTTGGTGATGGGTTGATTTGGATGGGTGAAAATGGGACTAAATTGACTGAAATAAAACTATTTAATTTAAACTAAATACTGATAAAGAAATTCTAACACTAACCCGGGTAATTATATGTGAATACAACTTAAGATTGTTTCAATTTAACAATAACCATGAAAATGTATTATTATTTAAATTGAAATGTGCAGAAACAAATAAAGATAACTATGTTTAAGAAATTAAACAGAGTTGTATTAGCATATTGCATTCATCATTGTATACCATCTATATATACTTATGAAAGATAATGTTTCAATTATACTCAGAAATGATATATAAAAAGAAACATTGTGAAAACCAAATATATATATAAATGATAGCACATTTTAAATCGAATATCATAAGACAAAAGAAATCAACAGTGAATAGATAGAAATACCTTATTCATCTTGAAGACTTTCAAATGAAATCTGATACTCTAATCCAGTAACTCTGATGCAAAATCAAATTCCAAGGTACAGAAATGCAACACTTCAAAGATAATTCCGAATAAAAATCACCAGATGTGATCCTTTTAAAAATATATAAGACAGTGGAGTACAAAAATGTAATCTCCAAGTCAAAAAATATTAAGATCCAGGACCCTTCTCTAAATGCATGAGAAGGGTTTAAATACTACTTAGCTAAATCTAAAAATAGTCTATTACAAAAATGAA
Organism: Pinus albicaulis; assembly: GCA_034641835.2. NCBI lineage: Eukaryota > Viridiplantae > Streptophyta > Pinopsida > Pinales > Pinaceae > Pinus > Pinus albicaulis. The sequence continues at coordinate 561,981,985 of CM076582.1, forward strand.
GGATTCGGTTCAATGACCATCCTTTTCCTAGGCTAAAATACAGTAAATTTAAAACTAAATCTAACTATCTATGAACTTGATATTTAAACTTGCAGGCATCTAACATAGTTTTGAGAAGATATGGTTGACCGACTTCAGAATTCAACTGTCCTGAAAAGACAGAGTCGGCAAGTGTAGGCGCAATCTTCTATGTAGAATTGATGATACAATTAAGTGCAATGTGCGGACTGTGTGGCTTCACCAAGTACGTCCAGTATGAGTCCCAATTTAATCTTGTCAGCCCTTGGATTGATTTTTCTCTTTCTTCTGCCTTTTGCCTCCATTCTTTTTGCAGTTGATGTGCCTGTGGGAGATATCCTGGAACAGTTTCTGAAATCAAATTAGCTTTGTGTAAATTATCATTTACACAATCCGTAAGAGTGTTTTCCGCTGTAGCCGCCTCTGCTGCTGCCTTCTCTGCCCTTCTGATTTGTGCATCTCAGTTATTAAAAAGTATTTCTTTATGATTTTCATTAATAATGGGTGCACCAGCTTTTCTGCCTTCTTCTATTTTTTACCATACCAAATAATCATTGATCTTTTCATTAATCAAATCATAATCATTTCGTAAATCTACGACATGATTTGTGATTTTATCACTCTCTTGGCAAAAAGAATTCCATTGCAAGATTTTTTGGCATAAAACTTCCTCTTGTTGCAGTAGTTGATTGTTTAAAGAGATAGTTTCTGAAATGAATTCTGGAAGCTTAGGATCATCTTTATGCTGATCATGGATAATCTGTATTTGTTTGAATTTATCAACCAAACTTTTTTGATGTCCTATTTGCATTTCTTGAAGTTGTTGTTGTAATTCTTCAAGTTTCAATTGTGCTTCCTTATTGGCTTGTACCTGTTGCAATTGCTATTGTAGAACTTATATCTGTTCTTCTTTTTCATTCAACAAAAGTTTTATCTCAAACGCTTTGTCAATTGTTGCAAAAGCATAAGCTCCTGTCATTTGAGATAAATTAGCGAGATTATCAGTAGGTTCTGTGGCAGGATCCTTCCACAAAACATCTACTTGTTCTGCTTCAGTAGCAATTGCACCTTCTAAATTTTTCTTTTTTCTCTTTTTCTTCACTACTGCTTTGTATTTTGGGCTATAGAATACATCTAGAGGAGGAATGTCCTCTACATTAAGTACAATTTCAGAGGATGGTGTTATTGGTATGTGCTCAGTCACTGTGACGGTGCTGCTTGTTCTTGTGTTCAAAACTTTGGTTGTTTGGACAGGGGTTTGTACATTCTGTCCTTCTACAGTAATCAATTGGTTAAATATTTCCCATTCTTTGTCTAACTCAATGATGACTGGCTGTTGCTGTACATTGGTTGGAGGAGGATTTGTCTGTTGAGAAGTCAAAATTTTCTGTTGAGTAAGTTCTTTTGATTGTTCAGAATCTTTCATGGATTCTTCCATTTTATCTTCCTTTTCATTAGACTTATTGGAATGTTCAGAAGTCTCTCTGTCAGATTTTGATTTAGATTTATCTGTACTCGAATTGCCGTTAAGACTAACACTAGGAGTTTGCTCCCTTGCGGGCTCTAAGCGTAGATTTTCCAAAGGAATAGGAGTTAGTCTTCTTTCTCTGTAAAGTTTGAATTCCTGGAATTCCTCTGGAGATAACTGCATTTGATTTGAATTCAAAACTTCTTTAAATGAATTTCTTGCTTGGAACATATCATCAAAAAGATCCTGTTCCCCGGAAAATTCCCTTACTCTGATTGCATTGGTAAAATTCTTAACAATATCATTTGGGTCGAATAACCTTATCGAAAATTTGAACAGCTGAAGGCATGTAATGTTGCCTATCTCTTGGAATGCATGACCAATATCGAACAGTGAAAATGTTCCACATTTTACGGGAAATTGTGGCCAAATGCCTTTTTTCTTCTCTTTTAATTCCTTTGTTAAACCCCCTTGGCCACAGGTCTGATAAGCAATTTCCCGAGCTACAAGTCTATCTGGAACATATAGGGGTAAAACATGGGGGGAAGCAGAACTTCCAAAAACCCTAATATAAGTGAACAATTCTTCTCCAAACCATCTCGCGACGGGGAGAATGTCAACCTCTGTTTCTGGGGATAACATTGGGGCATCCTTATTATGCAATGTTCTGTACAATGACAGCATTACACCATGGCAAATTTGATAAAAATGGGGGACAAACTTAGACTCCGATAGTTCCTTATGATACACATGAATAGGCAAAGGATCGTGGATAGTCCATTGCCAACCCATCACAGGGAATTTAGAGACATAACAGATAGTGTCCATGAAATAAGCAGATAAATAAAAAGGCGGATAAATCCACTGAGAAACACTTCTCTTGGATCGGTAGTGAAAAATGGCAGTGGTCAAATTATCAGATAAGATTTTGACCCAGTCTACAATTGTAGAATTAACGGCCGCATTCAACAAAGGTAGCCATTCAGGCAAGATCATATTTATGTCAGGCTTTCCAAAAAGCCTGCATAACATGGCAGCAGTGAAACAATAAGGAGAGGTAAGTGAACCCGTGCTGTACATACCTTGTTTTTTTTTCTTCAATGGTTCACTTCTTTGTGCATTCTAACAAATTTGCATGTTCTCTGGCAAAATCTTCCATAAATTGTTTATTTTAAGTCGCCTGAGGTTCTGGCAACTTATACATTAGTCTCAAATCTTCCGTGGTGAATGACCCGAGTATCTCTTGAGCTGGAGTTTTGAATTGTTTGTCTGAAATATCAGTGCTGTCCAACACCCATTTCACCATGTCCGTATATGGGAGAATCCTTGGCCTTGCCGCTATCTTATGCAGAAATGAACAAGCCAGTTCTTTGAGGGTTGCTTCAGATGTATTACTAGAACCTGCTGTAGCCATAGCTTTTAATACCACAGGATATTCTTCTTCCAGCAAATTATACATTCCTTCCCAAGTGGATATACTGGCATCCTTATTGCAAGTGGTGTCTTCATATAGTGAAGCCATTTCTCTGTTTTCAGAATTCGAGCTCTTCTCCTTCTTACCCATAATGTTCTGTGAAAGCTTTGTATAGACGTTTGCTCCTTCATGCCTGCGTTTTACGAGTTAAATGAGAGTAATGGCATGAGAAAGGTGATGAGACTGTTTTAAATGCAAAGGCGGATGAAACATATTATTTTAACGTGAAATGACTTTTAATCAAAACAAAATCTCATTTACCATTAATTGTCAATCCAATCATTTAATCCAATCATTAAAGCACATAACAGATATTGATATATGGGAATATTGTCTTTGAACAACGCGCCTTTATGAATCTGCGATATTGCGATCTGCGATTTGCTGCACAATATCGCAATATCGCAATATCGCAATGTCGCAATATCTCAATATCGCAAAATGAAATCATCGCAATTTTATAAATAGCACAAAAGCACAAATTGTGAAATAACGCAAATGCGCACATCGCAAATCTCGCAAAAGCGCAAAATTGTAAATAGCATAAAAGGTATTCGTTTAACATTTATGTTTTCTGTGCTATGCCATCTGTGACCAATATGTTTATTGTATAGGTTTTTTGGGATCGCATTATCGCAAAAGCGCAAAATCACATTTTTAGTTTTATAAAAGATATATACCATTTTGCGATGGATGCGCTATTTTGTTTAAAGAAGAATTTTATTGGAATCTATCATAAACTTAAGTGTTTCTTAATGTTCTTTCTAAGGGATTTCTCTAAGTTTATGATAGAAAGTTTTATTTGAAAAGGAAAACAAATCTTAATTGATTTTTTGGATTTTTTAACTAAGGGTCCCCATTTATTTAGTATTATTACTAATATTAAATAAAAGGGGGGTTGTTGCTGGTCACAACAATTTTCGATTCACTGAAAGAAACAGTTATCTCTGAAAAAATAAAATGAACACTATATCTTTAGTAAGTAAATATTTTTAAAGATAATGAAAACTATCTTAGGATAATTCAAATAAAATCTAACTATGAAAAAGAAATAAAAATCATTCACAATTTCTTTCCAATTCCTTAAGAATAAAAACATTTTTGGGTTATCTCAAGCTTTGATTGGTGTTAATAATGAAGTAAGTGGATTTCTCCAAGTTTTGGTTTTATAATATACTCTATTGTCATAGGTATTGCCTCTGCTGCCAGCGAACGTTCATAGTCTCGACAGGGTTACCTTTAAACCATTAACTTTTCATTGTCCCATCCAACTAAAATTATGACTTTTTAAAAGATAAATTCATAAGGCATATTATCTCATGTTTTTGTCTTTTACTTATTTTATTTTTAAGAGCCATTGTTCTGGTTTGGTAGCCAGTTAATAATAATGCCATTCACTAGTTATAATTAAACTGAACAAGATGGCTTGTGATGAGACCCCTTGTCTTATATTTATAAGCCATTACCCTGTTTTGGTATGCAGTATTGGTAATGTCAGTTTTATTACTCTTTATGAACATGGTAAGTCGGCTCATAATGAGACCTCTTATCTCTTAAATTTTCATATAATTTCTTAGAATTACATTCTAAAAAATCATAACTTAAATGGATGGGGTGAAATAGTTTTATCCTTAAGAATCAATGGATGACAATTTTCAGAGTTTTTTGAGTTCCAAAATTTTGAAAAAATCTTTACTTTTATAGATAACCTTTCTCTGCTCAATAAACTTATAATGATTTACATTCTCTTGAAATTTTCAAAAGATCATGCAAATGATTGAAATAATCTTTCAAAGTTTAACATCTTATTATAAACTATCCAAAAACTGTGATCATTACTCTAAAAATTCTTATTTACATAAAATAAATATTTATAATATTCTTCCGAAGAAATTTTCTTAAATAGTAAACAGTCAATTATAGACCTATTAACAACTTTTATTTGCAAAAAAAATCAAAAACTTTGCAGAAAGGAATATGTACAGTTTAAGAAGGGGTTACCTCCTTATGAAAAGAATTTCTTCAAGATAAGCCCATTTACAGGAAGAGATTCTCTCTTACCTGTTAGATCCTGGAGTATGAATGTATTTGAGCCTATCTTCTCAATGATCTGAAATGGTCCAAGCCATATTTTCTGAAACTTGGTATGTTTACCTTTTTTTACCTTTTTCTTCGTGTGCTTTATCCCATTTCAGAACAAGATCACCAATTGACAAAATTTTTGAGCCGGTAGAACTTGCATCAAAAGAAGATTTTACAAGTTGTTGATGTTTTTCATGAATAATTTTTTCTTTATCTCTATCTTCTTCTAGTTTAAGGATTTGATCATATCTAAATTGAATGGATGAAGATATATTTTCTTCAATAAATTGCACTAGGGCTAATGATGGAAGAGTTAAATTTGATGGTATCACAACTTCTTTTCCATAAACTAAATTGAAAGGTGAAGTTCCTATTGAAGCTTTTTCAGTGATACGATCAGCCCGTAATGCAAATATTAAAGACTTGTGCCAATTCTTTTGATTTTGATCAATGGTCCTTTTAATGATTTTGATAAGGTTTTTGTTAGTGGATTCAGCCAAACCATTACCTTGTGGATAATAATTTGCTGAATATTTTAATTTAAAACCTCTTTTGACTGCAAATTCTATTAAACTATTTCCAGATAAGTAAGATGCATTATCAAAGACTAGAGCATTAGGTACACCAAACCTAGTTATAATGAATTGATCTATGAAATCAATAATTGCATCGGAATTGGCTACCTTCAACGGGATTGCCTCTACCCATTTTGTAAAGTAATCAGTTGCAGTAAGGATGTACTTGTGTTGTTTGGAAGAATGAGGTACTATCTCACCAATAATGTCAAGCCCCCATTGTTCGAATGGTTGCTCAATAGTCACTGGTTGCAAAGGAAAAGCTGGTTTCCTTTGTCTTCCACTTGCAGTTTGACAAATTCGGCACTTCCTTACGTAATCATGCATATCTTTAAAAAGGGTAGGCCAATAATAACCAGCACGAATTATTTTGTGAGCTGTGGTATCACCTCCAAAATGACCTCCTGCTGGTCCATCATGCAACTCCTACAAAACCTTTTCAGCTTCAGTCTTTTCAAGACATCTTAATAAAATTGAATCACAATTTTTCCTAAATAACACATTATCAATGATTTCATATTTAATAGCCTTTAACCTTAAAGCGTGTTTACTCTTATAACTGAGATTAGAAGGAGCATACCCATTTTTCAAGTAATAGATAAGATCAACATACTGAGATTCAAAATCTGTAACACTTATCTGACTTACTTGAATATCTTGATTTGAATCTTGATTTTCTGGTATGTTATGAGCTCCTACCAATAATCTGTAAAAACCTTGTCCTCTAACAATCTTAGCTGGTTTAATATCAATATCATATTCTTGCAAGGCTGTTACCCAGTTAGCTCTCTTTTCTCCTACTTCTTTTTGGATTAATAATTGCCTCACTGCAGAGAATGGGACAATGATTTTTGTATGTGTTTTCAAGAGAAAAGGTCTGAAATTTTTGATTGATTTAAACACAACAAAGGCTTGTTTTTCAACATCGGAATAATTAAGCTCAGCTCCTTGCAGATTTGAGCTAAAGAAAGAAATTGGTGGCTCGATTTTCTGATCATTGAGCTGTGTTAAAACAGCTACATAGGATGTTTTGGTGGCCAAAGTATACAAAGTAAAATCTTTAGAAAAATCTGGGGTATTCAATGCTGGTGCATTAATGATCACTTGTTTGATTGCATCAAAGGCTTCTTTCTCTTTTTTCCCCCATTTGAATACTTAATTCTTCTTGATCATATTTTTCATAGGTAAAACAATTAAAGAAAAATCAGGAAATAATCTTTTAACAAAATTGATCTGTCCAAGAAATGATTGCATGGATTTTTTGTTATGAGGTAAAGAAATATTAGAAATTTATTTCACTCTATCTGGATCAATATATATACCATATTTTGACACAAAAAATCCTAAGAGTTTTCCTTCATCCAAAGCAAAGACAGATTTCTTTGGATTTAAGGAAATACCAAACCTTCTACATCTTTCAAATATTTGATTTAAATCATGTAGATGATTGGCTCTCTTTTTTGAAAATACTGTTATGTCATCAAGATAAACAACAACTGATTTATTGATCAGACCTTTAAATTCCATGTCCATGGCTTTTTGAAAAGTTTCTCCTGCATTTATTAGACCAAAAGGCATTTTCTGATAAGCATAAGTTCCCCATTTTGTTCTAAAAGTTTTTTTCAATCTGTCAGCTGGATGAACTAAAACTTGATTATAGCTCGAAAATCCATCGAGAAAGGACATAAGTTTAGAACCAGCTACCTTTTGAAGTATATGTTCCATGGTTGGCAATGGGAAATTGTCTTTTAAACATGCCTTGTTTAAATTTCTAAAATCAATACAGATTCTTAGATCACCATTCTTCTTCCTGACAGGTACCATATTGGAAACCCAATTGGAGTGCCTGACCGGAAAAATGATTTTGGCTTTTAAAAGTTTATTAAGTTCTGATTTGATTTGACTTTCGATATTTAGATGAATCTTTCTCAACTTCTATTGAACAGGTTTAATATCAGGAAGCATTGGAATTGTGTGTTGAATAACCGAAGTATCATACATTTTTAAATCATCATAATTCTAAGCAAAAACATTTTTATACTTGTTCAGAAGTTTAATGAACACATTCCTTTCCTCTGGTGTTAAATTGAGTCCTAAGTTAACGTTTTGAGGTTTAGAATCAGAACCAAGATTTACTAATTCAAACTTCAAAGTGGAGCTTTGAAGTTTAGCATTAGTGACTTTCTTGAATCTGTCTTTAATGTCATATAAATCCTCTAATTTAACAACAGATTTCGGAATGGGATTTTCATTACCTTTTGAAGCAATTTGAAAATCATGATCATCTTCGTCAATAATTTTCTCATCATATGATTTCTCTGAAGTCATGAAATTTAAAATATATTGATCATGATAGAATACTCTCCAATTTGTAACATTATCTGGGACAGATGGACGAAAAATCAATTCTACAGAAAACCTATCAGGACTGCAATCTTCAGCAAGTAGGAGTTTAGATGCAACATTAGCTAACAAGTCAGCTGATGTATTCTGATTCCTAGGAATAGGAGAAATATTGAATGCTAAAAAATGAGTGGTGAGGTCTTGTACTAGGGTTTGATAGTGTTTAAGATGTCCTGAAAGGAAATGAATAGTATTCCTAACTTGTTTTATGACAATTTCGGAATCACCAAAGACTTTCAAGTATTTAACATCTAACCCTATAGCTTTATAAAGTCCTTGAACCAAGGCATCATATTCTGCGGTATTGTTAGTACACTCAAATTCTAACCTACATGACAGCATGGTTTTCTCTCCATATGGATCAATTAAGATGCATCCTGCTCCAGCTCCATCGCTAGACTTTGATCCATCAAAATATAACAACCAAAATAAAGACTTATCTAATGACTTATCTACAATTACATCAGAAATATTTACAATTCTGGAAGAATCAGATTGTGAAAAATTTCTATTTGAGAAACAAAATTATTTACAGAAAAAGGGGATTGAGGTGCTTCGAAGTTTCCAAGAAATGATTCAGCAGAATAACCTCCAAGAATATTGTTGTTGAATGCCACAGGCTCATTAGGTTGTTCGAATTCAGTGATAGTGTGCGTCATATGTTTTTCTTGTTCAATTTTGATTTGATTTGGTTTCCCTTTGTAGGGAAGCCACATATGTGAATAATCAGTTGAGATATAACCATTAAGTTTCGTAGACCAGTCCCTGCTTAAGATTAATCCATAGAATTCAGGAATATCAGCAATCAAAATATCAATTCTTTGGACAATCCTAGGATCAGAAGCTAATCTAATAGTAACTGAATTGATTTCTCCTACAACTTGAACTTTAGAGGGATCCAATTGAACGATATGAACTGCTGATTTATGTGGTTCGATATTCAATTTGGCACAGAAAAAAGTAGGCATTATATTGGAGGAGGCTCCAGAATCAATCAAACAATTGTGCAGATTTTTATTGTACATCTCATAGGTCAAAAGAAAAGGAGGAGTTTGATAATTTGACTTTTCTCCAATGAGCACAGTATCAGTAGCATCTACCTTATCTGGTGGCTTACCAGCTCCCCTAGCTGCTTTTGCAACTACACCACATGGTAAAGGAGCAATTGGTGTAGCGTTTAATTCTTTCAATAGCAACTTTTGTTGGTGTTTTAGTTTGCTGAGTTTATGTAAGGAAATGTTGGCTTTGATCTTTTTCATGTCCTTGACAATGTTGTATTCCATAGGATCTGACACCACTAAAGTCTTTGTTGTTGATGTAGGAGGATTAGAAGAGGATGGCTGATTTTGAGTAGGTAATGGAGAAGTTTTCTTTACAGGGGTTTTGTCTTTGGTACTTGGAGTTGTAATTTTCTTTTTAGGAACTGTTTGAACTGGTTCCGATATAGATTTACTCCTAGTACTTACAGGCATAGCTTCTTCATTATCAAAATTAGGGAGAATAAAGTCCCACATTCCATGCAATTCAGCTATTTCTTCATTCTCATCTTCCTCATTTGATACTAAGGATGTATCTTCTTCTTCCTCTTCTTCTGATTCTGCATTAGATATTGCATTAGGAGGTTTAGATTCAACTTGGTTTTTTCTAAAATTTCGGAATGGTTTCTTGGTAGAAGTTTCAGCTACTTGTTTTTTAATTTCAACCATTTCATTTGACATGGTTTTAAGTACTTTCTTTAAACCTTCTATGTCGTATGGGTCTTTAGCCTTTTTCTTTGAATCATCTTTGAAGCTGACTTTCTTTGATTTCCTTTCCTCAATAGCATTTTTATTTTCTAGAGAAATAATTCGTTTTTCTACCGCAATAGCCTCTTTCATATTCTCGGCTAATGTAGGTTTTGCGGCTCTATCTACAAAAATTGCTATGTTTGAGGGTAAGGCAGTTATGTACCATTCACTTCTGACTTGTTCACTAGGCCTTGAATCTATGTGAATTTTGTTCAAAATTTTGTTTAATCTAGCGTTGAATTCTTTAATGGGTTCCTTGGGTTATGCTTTCAAATTTGAGAGATCGTTGATTAAAGTAGCTATTGATCTGTCATCTCCAAATTTGGTTAAAAAATGATCTGCAAAAATGGCCCAACTTGTTATGGATCCCGAAGGTAATGAAAAGTACCATGATCCTGCTACTCCTTGAAGAGTATAAGGGAATAGTCTGACTACAACATCTTCATGTGTGACTCCATTCAAATTTATAGCCAGCATAAAGTTATTGATATGTTCTTTAGCTTGAATGTTAAGATCTGGACTAAATTTTGGAAGCCATTTTCCAGGATTGTCTGGTAAATCATGTAAAGGTGCAGCCATGTTGACTGCCCCTGGAGTAGCCCATGGTCTAGCCATTATTGGAACAACTATTGGAGGAGTAGTAGAAACTGGTGGTGTTTGAATAGAAGTTGTCGGAATAGATGATGTTGAGATTGATGATGATTGAGCAGATGATGATTGAGGAGATGATGCTTGAGGAGATGATGTGGAAACAACTGTACTTTGTTGAGTTGGGATTTCGGAAACAGGTATTTGAATATTAGATGTTGAACTTATATCACTTACTGATTCCGATTGAGTTTTTCTTGTCTTGACTCTACTAGGTAAAGGGAATTCTTTCGGAGAAATACCAAGTTTTTCACTTTGAAGCCTAGTGAGAGGTTTCGAAGAGACAAATTTTGAGGTTACACTACCTTCAGATATTTCAGAATCTTCTAGAGATAATGAGAATCCTTTCAATTTATGAATTAAATCTTGAACTTCAGGAGACTCAGGATTTTGATTGTCTGAATGTTTTGAGATTTTGGTAGTGGGTGTATGAATATTCTTTGCAATTTCTTCTATAGGATTTTGTATTTCAGAAGAAATTGAAGAAGTTGATGAGGGTGCTTTTCTCTCAGAATGGCTTGTGGATAAAGATTTACTTGCCATTCATAGCTCAGGCCCTCCTTCTAGCGCCAAAAATTTTGAAGCCTAGAAAATCTCTGCTTCAAACATTGGGGAAAACCACTCGGTCGGGACCTTAGGACAGCTCCTTTTCCGTTTGGTATGGTGGCTCCGACTGGATTTAAAGGACCAATTTCCTTATAACTAAATGGGTTGGTGATGGGTTGATTTGGATGGGTGAAAATGGGACTAAATTAACTGAAATAAAACTATTTAATTTAAACTAAATATTGATAAAGAAATTCTAACACTAACCCGGGTAATTATATGTGAATACAACTTAAGATTGTTCCAATTTAACAATAACCATAAAAATGTATTATTATTTAAATTGAAATGTGCAGAAACAAATAAAGATAACTCTGTTTAAGAAATTAAACAGAGTTGTATTAGCATATTGCATTCATCATTGTATACCATATATATATAATTATGAAAGATAACGTTTCAATTATACTCAGAAATGATATATAAAAAGAAAGGTTGTGAAAACCAAACATATATATATAAATGATAGCAAATTTTAAAGAAAATATCATAAGACAAAAGAAATCAACAGTGAATAGATAGAAATACCTTATTCATCTTGAAGACTTTCAAATGAAATCTGATACTCTAATCCAGTAACTCTGATGCAAAATCAAATTCCAAGGTACAGAAATGCAACACTTCAAAGATAATTCCGCATAAAAATCACCAGATGTGATCCTTTTAAAAATATATAAGACAGTGGAGTACAGAAACATAATCTCCAAGTCAAAAAATATTAAGATCTAGGACCCTTCTCTAAATGCATGAGAAGGGTTTAAATACTACTTAGCTAAATCTAAAAATAGTCTATTACAAAAATTAAGGATTCGGTTCAATGACTGTCCTTTTCCTAAGCTAAAATACAGTAAAATTAAAACTAAATCTAACTATCTATGAACTTGATCTTTAAACTTGCAGGCATCTAGCATAGTTTTGAGAAGATGTGGTTGACCGACTTCAGAATTCAACTGTCCTGAAAAGATAGAGTCGGCAAGTGTAGGCGCAATCTTCTCTGTAGAATTGATGATACAATTAAGCGCACTCTGCTGATGGTGTGGCTTCACCAAGTACGTCCAGTATGAGTCCCAATTTAATCTTGTCAGCCCTTGGATTAATTTTGCTCTTTCTTTTGCCTTTTGCCTCCATTCTGTTTGCAGTTGATGTGCCTGTGGGAGATATCCTGGAACAGTTTCTGAAATCAAATTAGCTGTGTAAATTATCATTTACACAATCCGTAAGAGTGTTTGCAGCTATAGCCGCCTCTGCTTCTGCCTTCTCTGCCCTTCTTATTTGTGCATCCTAGTTATTAAAAAATATTTCTTTATGATTTTCATTAATAATGGGTGCACCAGCTTTTCTGCCTTCTTCTGTTTTTTGCCATACCAAATAATCATTGATCTTTTCATTAATCAAATCATAATCATTTTGTAAATCTATGACATGATTTGTGATTTTATCACTCTCTTGGAAAAAAGAATTCCATTGCAAGATTTTTTGGCATAAAACTTCCTCTTGTTGCAGTAGTTGATTGTTTAAAGAGATAGTTTCTGAAATGAATTCTGGAAGCTTAGGATCATCTTTATGCTGATATTGGATAATCTGTATTTGTTTGAATTTATCAGCCAAAGTTTTTTGATGTCCTATTTGCATTTCTTGAAGTTTTTGTTGTAATTCTTCAAGTTTCAATTGTGCTTCCTTATTGGCTTGTACCTGTTGCAATTGCTATTGTAGAACTTTTATCTGTTCTTATTTTTCATTCAACAAAAGTTTTATCTCAAATGCTTTGTCAATTGTTGTAAAAGCATAAGCTCCTGTCATTTAATGGTTCCATTTAAAAAATGATATCTAGACAGAGAATAAGTGTAGCATGCAAACATGCATTGAAAATCCATCTGAGTTTGCATTGTATTACTTATGATGGATTCAAATTTGGGTTTCAAAATGCTAGGTTATGGCATGATTTTGTCGAGAAACCCTTAGTTGGATTCTCATGTTGGTTTAATTTATATTTTAAGTTTGTTTTGCAATCTTTGGGTGATAGTAACTCATGAACTAAGTTACCAATGTGTAACAATCATATTTCAAGAATAAAGTTGTGATTTTTTTATATTATTATTATTATCTATTAGCTACGAGTATTGACACCTAATGCCCGGAATTTTGACATCTTGATAGCATGGATAATTTCGAAAATGTTTCTAGTAATGTTAACATAATAACTATCATTACATGTCTTCACTTTTTTCACCATAGTAGACCTGTGATATGGACTCATCACACAACTTCATATGCTATGTCCCAACAAGTTCAAACTAGTTGAACCTACCTCATAGTGTGGTTATTAAGGACAAGTTGCTTGATATATAACTCGATAGCATAGACCACGTTGCATTTCTAAAAAGAATCCTCAAGTGTCAAAAAAACTTCACAATATGTTCTACTATAAAGGCTTTTGGGATACCTGAAATAATATATGTATCATTGATGAATTTTAAAGTATGACAAGATCTAGAGGGAAAGGAAATCAATGGAAGAGTGATCCACCAATGAGAACCTAGAATTTAGCATCACATGAGTTAGAGTCTAGGAAATTGAAACCCTATAATTTTAATTAGTGATGAAGGACATCACATAGGTAATTATATTTTCATGTAGAATAATATGTTAATTCAAATTTAAACTACATAATATGAAAGGCATACCATAAATTTTTCCATGTAAGTCCAAACAACCTATAAAAAGGGAAAACCTTCTTTTTCCATGGGAAATAATTTACCTTTCCTTTTTCAAGATAATCTAAATCACAAAAAATATGAACTATACTGCAAACATTCTTGGATAATGTGAAAATGGAAAAGGAATACCCTACACAAGTGATCAGGAGCTCAGGACCAAGTGTTGTAAAATGGTCAAAAATGAAGTTACTCAAAATTGATCCGAAACAGATCGACTGGAAAGAGCTCGTCAATACGATCCCAACACCGCAAACGGAACTCAAATCCGACGCCGTATGTAGAAGTTATTCAGCTTTGAAGTTCGCCAGTTTCAATTAAAAATGGTCAAAATTTGACTTTGGAAAAAATATATTTTTATTAAAAAAAGAATATTCCACAAAATATTCTGAGAATATTCCGTGGAATATTCCACAGAATATTCTATGGAATATTTCGAGCGCAGCCAATTACAGGGCGCCACGTGGCCAGCCTAGAGGCCGCCACGTGGCTGCGCAGCCAATTACAGGGCGCCACGTGGCCAGCCCAGAGGCCGCCACGTGGCCCCAAGGTTCATATGGAATGGCGCGTTTAAAAAATATATATGGACGCGAACGGATTTGAACCCAGGTCAGTGGAATGGCAGCGGAGAGGCCCGACCAATGGGCCACGGCAATGATTCTTGTTATACATTGCAACTCATTTATATTTGAATGGAACAGTTATAATGGGCACGCAATCCGTTTGGGATGTGGTCCCGTGTTTATAGCGCCGGGGGCGGAGTTTCATTTAATAACTCCGAATTTAACTCTATGTTCTCCGTTCGGTGCGGTCATATGCGCCCTTACCACTAGCCCCCACGACTGGCGGACCCCCAATTTTAGCGGCTACTCCAGTTCTGGCGGTGTTATCTAGCAGTGTCTCCAGATTTAACTGGAGTTTGTTTAGGCCAACTGGCAGTTGGGAGTAAATGGCCATAACTTTGGCTAGGAAAGTCAGTTTTGGACGAATTTTTTTTTTTATTTTGGGTCTCTTCGACCTTATGAAGCCATTGGCACAGGTTTGACAGCAATCTGAGGTCGTTTGCAGGTAATTTTTCTTCGTGGAAGTTCCAGGAGCCACTAGGGCCAAATCAGTTTGGGAGCTGCATTGGGAATTGTGCAGCCAGTGAATGTGGAACGAAGGTCATTCCTGAAGTTTTTCAGCATTCTGAATCCATTTATACAGCTCGTTTTTCATTTTGAGGAATTCTTCTCACTGTTTAGCTTCAGGGAAGCTTTCAGGGCCACCAGGGCCATTTCAGTGCTGGAGCTGTTTCGGGGCTATGTTCATCCATTTTTGGTGATTCAAAAGCCTATTTATGCTATTTTCGACCTTCTGAGTCTAATGGAAGAGGTTTCAAAACCAATTGAGGTCATCTTCACCTCGAAATTCTCCATGCAAGTCTGAAGGGCCACCAGGGCCAATTGGGGAAAGTACTGTATAAGGTACACTTTCACTGTTTAGTGTTTGGGAAATAGCATGTTTAGCTAATTCCTATCTTCTGATTCTGTATTTACAGTCAGATCTATCTTTTGAGACACTCATATTCTTGTATTAGCCTTTGTAGCATTTTTAATACAAGAGGACAAGCCTAGTTTGAGAGGCTTGGTCCAGCAGATGTAGCCCAGAGGGGGGGTGAACTGCTTTATCATTTGATGTCTTTATTTGCTAAAGATGATATGCTAAACAAAACTGATATAAAGTGTTAAACAACAAATATACATAACTTGCATACACACATAATCACCTACTCAGCTGCAGAAAGTTATTTGTCTTATTCCGCAAGACATCAAACTTCAAGTATGTGTATGTCAAAGACTTCTAAGTGTTTACTTCATCATTTCTTTAGGCAGAGCCTGTAGAGGGCCCGGTAGCCTCTGGAACTCATCCTCTCTTTAGAGGTGACATGTTCGGTGAATGCCCCTACAGTCTATCTCTGTATAAGAAATAAGAAGTTTTCACATTTTCAGAGGTCACTTGGAGTGTATAGCTCACATTTGAAATTATGGGAAATGGATAGCTTGCACCCTTAAACAAGTACATTCCATTTTTAGATCAGATGGTATCAGAGCACTAGGTTTGCTTGACTGACATCACTAGCTTGATTGTATAGCTTGAAAGGTGTCTTAAGCAGTGTTGAAGATTGACTGCTTTATTATTCTGCAAACTACTTGTTGTTTGAGTTTGCTGAAGCTCTTTTGTTCATTTTTATAATGACAACTTTCATAAGTGAGTTCTCAAAATCGTCCTCCTTCACAAGATTTTTTGATGAAGGCTTGAAGCAAGAATTTTTCATCATGATGAATATGGTGAGAGAAATGTATGAGGATGAAAGAAAGAGCTCTAGACTTCAAGAGCAGTTGAATTCCATGAGGGAAGAGAAGCAGTTGCTTTCTGACCAATTACAGGAAATGGAAGGCCAACTTCGTATTGCAAACATGAAGCTAGAAAGGATGCATGAGTTGGAGACACAATTCCTTGTTGCCAAAGAAGCCTTAGCCAAGTATCAGCTTGAAGAAGAGGTAAACAATTCTAGTTTGTCTTCAATTTCTTATAAGAATGTTTATGCTGGTTCTTTTGAGAAACATACCAGAGGCATAGGGTCCAAGTTGATGTCCAAAATGGGATATGAAGGAAAAGGATTGGGAAAACATGCACAGGGTATAGTTGAGCCAATAATGGTTGAGGTAAGGCCTAAGAATTTGGGTCTTGGCTATGGACAATCTTACGGAGAAAGTTCCAAGGCAGCCATGAAGGAAGAAGGTGTGCATCAGCATGCACTTGAACAAGGGAGTGGTGAAAGCTCTAAAACCATTAATGGGATTGATAGTGTTCCAAAGGGAGCTTCTTCTTCTTTCGATTCACCTCCTCATGAAGGTAATGAAGGTGAAAGAGAAAGGTATAAATCTGATTTCAATCATATTTCCTTTGATCATGTAAAGCATGGAAAATTTCCACACAAGCATTGGAAAAGAATTGCATGTTCTTTTTGTGGTTTGTTTAACCATAGTGTTTCTAGATGTTGGAAAAGAATGGAAACATACAGGAAAATTTTGAAGGAAAGGAGGTAAGAAGCCAAAGTTCCAATGAACAATGCAAATCATGCGGTCAAGAAGATGAACATGTGTTGCACTTATTTCCATAAGCAAGGACATACTGTTGAAAGGTGTTGGACTCTGAATCCAACAATGCTTCCACAAAAGTTGAAGAAATGGGAGAAAGAGTATGGCAAGAATGGGAAGGAAGTTTCCATCATTGATATGTGTCAGGATGATACACATGATGATATTGATGTGCAGTTAAAGGAAGCGCCTTTGAAATGGATTGGTAAGAAATGGTTAGAATTCTTATCCAATTAAAGTTGCATGTCTTTTGATTGAATGCATTTTCTTTGTTAAGGGAATGCAAGTTGCAGGATGGAAAAGCTGAGCATGAGACTCACTCTATCGTAGTGAAAGTTATATTCATTTCAGCTTTGAAAGTACATGTACATGTGATTGAGGATCTTGTACTTATGATTGTACTTAAGAGAAAGTTGAAGGATAAACTGCATGCATGAGAATGAGATGCATGAGCACAGGGATCATGATGATTTCCTTATATTTTAAACATGTATGTGTGATTAACTTGAAGGGTTGATTACTTTGTTTTTAACCATGCATGTAATGTAATATTGACTTGGAAAAAGTTAATTTGATCTCCAAGATTATAAAGAGGAGAAATGATGAAGCGTTTCATCTTTGTAAAAGCCTTCTCATTTGGGAGGCAGCTATTCTTCTGGAGCGGAGGTGTCATGGATGGGCATCGTGACAGTTGGCAAGCCCACATGTTCACGGGAATATTTTAGCTCATATATCAGCAAGTTTCATTTCTGGTTCCTGCAATTTCAGATTTGTCTGGCGAAAGAACTTGGTCGGGATTCGACAAGTACTTGGCATATGCAGCAAAAAGTCACCAAGACAACAGTTAGCAAGGCAGGACATTTTTGGCATCAGTATGCTCTTTTGGCTGACTGGAAGAAGATATTTCTGTTCCTCAAGTGCTGTACAGTTCAGATCAGAGATTCAGTAAGCTTTTGGGGACCAAAAGCCTTCTCATTTGGGAGGTGTGATCAGGAGCTCAGGACCAAGTGTCGTAAAATGGTCAAAAATGAAGTTACTCAAAATTGATCCGAAATAGATCGAATGGAAAGAGCTCGTCAATACGATCCCAACGCCGTGAACGGCACTCAAATCCGACGCCGTATGTAGAAGTTATTCAGCTTTGAAGTTCGCTAGTTTCAATTAAAAATGGTCAAAATTTGACTTTGGAAAAAATATATTTTTATTAAAAAAAGAATATTCCACAAAATATTCTGAGAATATTCCATGGAATATTCCACAGAATATTCTATGGAATATTCCAAGCGCAGCCAATTACAGGGCGCCATGTGGCCAGCCCAGAGGCCGCCACGTGGCCCCAAGGTTCATATGGAATGGCGCGTTTAAAAAATATATATGGACGCGAACGGATTTGAACCCAGGTCGGTGGAATGGCAGCGGAGAGGCCCGACCAATGGGCCATGGCAATGATTCTTGTTATACATTGCAACTCATTTATATTTGAATGGAACAGTTATAATGGGCGCGCAATCCGTTTGGGATGTGGTCCCGTGTTTATAGCGCCGGGGGCGGAGTTTCATTTAATAACTCCGAATTTAACTCTATGTTCTCCATTCGGTGTGGTCATATGCGCCCTTACCACTAGCCCCCACGACTGGCGGACCCCCAATTTTAGCGGCTACTCCAGTTCTGGCAGTGTTATCTGGCAGTGTCTCCAGATTTAACTGGAGTTTGTTTAGGCCAACTGGCAGTTGGGAGTAAATGGCCATAACTTTGGCTAGGAAAGTCCGTTTTGGACGAATTTGTTTTTGATTTTGGGTATATTCAACCTTATGAAGCCATTGGCATAGGTTTCACAGCCATCTGAGGTCGTTTTCAGGTGATTTTTCTTCGTGGAAGTTCCAGGAGCCACTAGGGCCAAATCAGTTTGGGAGCTGCATTGGGAATTGTGCAGCCAGTGAATGTGGAACGAAGGTCATTCCTAAAGTTTTTCAGCATTCTGAATCCATTTCTACAGCTCGTTTTTCCTTTTGAGGCATTCTTCTCACTGTTTAGCTTCAGGGAAGCTTTCAGGGCCACTAGGGCCATTTCAGTGCTGGAGCTGTTTGGGGGCTATGTTCATCCATTTTTGGTGATTCAAAAGCCTATTTCTGCTATTTTCGACCTTATGAGTCTAATGGCAGAGGTTTCAGAACCAATTGAGGTCATATTCACCTCGAAATTCTCCATGCAATTCTAAAGGGCCACTAGGGCCAATTGGGGAAAGTACTGTA
This sequence comes from Pinus albicaulis, assembly GCA_034641835.2. Classification (NCBI taxonomy): domain Eukaryota; kingdom Viridiplantae; phylum Streptophyta; class Pinopsida; order Pinales; family Pinaceae; genus Pinus; species Pinus albicaulis. Next base: position 562,001,155 of record CM076582.1, read on the forward strand.
TAAGGTACACTTTCACTGTTTAGTGTTTGGGAAATAGCATGTTTAGCTAATTCCTATCTTCTGATTCTGTATTTACAGTCAGATCTGTCTTTCAAGACACTCTTATTCTTGTATTAGCCTTTGTAGCATTTTTAATACAAGAGGACAAGCCTAGTTTGAGAGGCTTGGTCCAGCAGATGTAGCCCAGAGGAGGGGGTGAACTGCTTTATCATTTTGATGTCTTTATTTGCTGAAGATGATATGCTAAAAAAAACTGATATAAATTGTTAAACAGCAAATATACATAACTTGCATACACACATAATCACCTACTCAGCTGCAGAAAGTTATTTGTCTTATTCCGCAAGACATCAAACTTCAAGTATGTGTATGTCAAAGACTTCTAAGTGTTTACTTCATTATTTCTTTAGGCAGAGTCTGTAGAGGGCTAGGTAGCCTCTGGAACTCATCCTCTCTTTAGAGGTGACATGTCCGGTGAATGCCCCTACAGTCTATCTCTGTATAAGAAATAAGAAGTTTTCACATTTTCAGAGGTCACTTGGAGTGTATAGCTCACATTTGAAATTATGGGAAATGGATACCTTGCACCCTTAAACAAGTAAATTCCATTTTTAGATCAACAAGTGATGCACACATGTACATTTGAACACTAATAGATTTTTGTAGTTGAAATGCAATGCTTGTTTTCATTTAAATGTAGGGTTTTTAAAGCAGGGAGAAATAATGGCTGCCAAATTAATAAGCGTTTCTTTGGGAAAAATTTAAATCTTGTATTGGGTGATGAAGATAATAGAGGGTATTGAATCTTGATTCTTGACACCTAGAGAGAACCATACAGCCTAACACAATCCAATAGAATTGACCAAAAAACCCCAAATAGAGTCAACCCTACTATAGGAGGAAGGGCCTGCAGTAAGAACTTACCATTTTGCAAGAGCTGAGGGCGAATGCTGAGGGAGAATGCTGAGGGAAAATGCTGTTCTGCAAGAGCTGAGGGCGAATGCAGGGCGAATGCTGTTCTGAAAGAGATGAGGGCGAATCCAGGGCGAATGCTGTTCTGCAAGAGCTTAGGGCAAATGCTGAGGGCGAATGCTGTTCTGCAAGAGCGGAGGGCGAATGCGCGCGTGATATCAGATGTTAATGTAGCACACATGTACATTTTAACACTAATAGATTTTTGTAGTTGAAATGCAATGCCTGTTTTCATTTAAATGTAGGGTTTTTAAAGCAGGGAGAAATAATGACTGCCAAATTAATAAGCGTTTCTTTGGGAAAAATTTAAATCTTGTATTGGTGATGAAGATAATAGAGGGTATTGAATCTTGACTCTTGACATCTACAGAGAACCCTACAGCCTAACACAATCCAATGGAATTGACCAAAAAAACCCAAATAGAGTCAACCCTAATATAGGAGGAAGGGCCTGCAGTAAGAACTTACCATTTTGCAAGAGCTAAGGGCAAATGCTGTTCTGCAAGAGCTGAGGGCGAACGTTGAGGGCGAATGCTGAGGGAAAATGCTGTTCTGCAAGAGCTGAGCGCGAATGCTGAGGGCAAATGATGTTCTGCAAGAGTAGAGGGCGAATGCGCGCGTGATATCAAACGTTAATGTAGCTATTGCGACAAATACGAAACAATAAAATCATTTTTATGTAGCGCGCATATAAGTTTCAAATTTTTATGTAGCGCGCATATAAGTTTGGTATTTTTATGTAGCGCGAAAATAACTGTCGCTATACCGACGGCGGAAAAGGCGTCGCTATTAGGACGGGTGCCTCCAAACGTCGCAATGGCGACACCTAGACATTGTGTCGCAGTTGCGACGTTTAGAGTCGTCTCAATAGCGACGCTTTGGGCCATGGTGTCGCAATTGCGACATCTTCCTCTAAACGTCGCAATTGCGACACGTTTTTAAGTGTCGGTATTGCGACACTTTTCTATAGACGTCGGTATAGCGACGGTTTCGGGCGGGATGGAAAAAATTTGGGAAAATTTCCGACATTTGGTCAAAAGCGTCGGAAACAAGTGTCGGAATTTCCGCCAAATGTAGTAGTGAACATATTAGGAAAGGAGAGAAACAAAAATAAACCTTAGTGAAGTGGGTTTTTATCTTTAATTTTTCAAAGAAGTATAAAAACAACTCAAGCAACATATCCCATTCACCATTTGGTTATTTGCAAAAGAGTTGAGGGTTTTCAAGTTTTTCAAAATTCCTGACAGAGTGTCGAGCGAAATTTTCGGGCGGAATATTGTTGTGCTGTGCTCCTGAAAAACCGCAATGCGCGCCCGTGCATGTTGCTAGTGCATCTCACCAAAGGGCGCTGCGCTCCTGTACAATGACGTTGCATGTCTGTAGAAACCACACCATACAGTGGCTGCTCGACTCGTTCAGAGCTGCTGGAAGACCCAAAGTAGCATGCAGGAGGGCATGACACTGCGTTCAAGAGGCACATGGCTGACCCGCGCTGCGCTCCTACATGTTTAGGGCTGCCCGGACACACAAGATAGTGCATTCAACTCATGCAGGAGGGCACCACACTGTGTTCAAAAGGAAACCCAATATGCTCCAAGCCGTTCAGAAGCTACCCAACAAGGCGTGCAAAGGCACATGGCTGTGTGTAGAGGCAGCGTACTTTTCTCCCATCAGTTCAACGACTATGTGCAGAAGGTGCTACACTCTTGTCCATTCAGGAGCTGCCTGACAAGGGCGTGTAGAGGCACACGGTTACATGCAGAAGATCCGTTGCGTGCAGACCTTTCCCGACAACTTCTCCCACCCGACACCGCCTGCAGGGGGTGTCTGGGCTGGCTCCTGTGCATGTAGAGCCTGCCCGACCATTCGTGTAGGAAGTGCCCAACTTGCCCACAATGTGTTTTAAGCCAATTTTTTCAGCTGTGGAGAAATTTTGAGAGGTATTTAATCTTCTCCCACATATTCCTATTTTTCTAAAGGTGGTATTATAAAGGAACTTGGAGCTTGGATTTAGAGAAGGAAGTGAAATCCTAAAGAAAGTACCTAGTCTCCACACTGCTGAGCCTTGATCTCATTTTAACCTCACCATCTCATCCACCCTTTTCACATTATTCCACAAGCAATGTCAAATATTTTTAAAAGGTCTTGAGGTAGGGGTGAAAGGAAAAATGTCAGAAGAAGAGAATGTTGATAGTGGTGAGACAAACCAAAGGCCTCAAGATCAACAGAGAAAGGGTGGGAAGCCAAATAGGTTTCAGCCTATAAGCACTGAAGAACTAATAGCATCTCCTACTATAGTTTCCCATTTTCAAGAATTAGGATGCTATGAGTTCTGTGAAAAAGTACAAAATATCTAGATTCACCCTCAGTTGACCAAGCTCTTTGCCCTAAACCTTCATAACCACCAAGTACACCTAGCTGGGGTGAAGTTTGAGTTGACCACCAATGCCATCTCTATGTCCACTGGAATACCTTGCATAGGAGAAAGGTGGTTCAAACAAATGCATATGGACCTAAGCCATAATCACCCATTCTTGAAACCAAGTTGTCAAGTTGGTTGTAAAACCATGTTCCCCTTCTCTCATCTATTAGCCAGATATGCTCTCCTAATGAAGATCATTATGAAACACTTCACCTGTGAGGGTAGGTTCTCTAGAGTCTATTCCTACCACATAAGACTCCTCATGCATTTCACCAAAACCAAGCTGCTACATTATCCCTACTACCTTTGTAAAAGTATTGAGAAAATGTCTTCCATCATGCAAAAGAGGCCTCCATCCCAACAAATTTCAAGCCTTTTTCATCATTCCCTCATCAAAGTGATTGTCTCACACCAACTAGAACAACAAGGCATCCCAAGGGAAGTTTTCATCGTCCATGATGATTTCACAACTCCACAGCCTATCCCTCTGCAAATTCTACCATCATCATCTCAACTTCCCCCTCACACACCTCCATCACCCTCCACTGACCTTGGTTCATCCTCTTCACATGAATCATCTCCTCAAATAAACCTTCCTCTTTCACCTTCTCCTAAGAAATCAGAACATGAAGAAAGTGATGAAGGAGAGGAAGATGAAAATGAAGAAAGCAATGAGGGAGAGGAAAAACAAAGTGATAAAGGTAGTGACAAAGAAGAAAGCATTGATGAAGAAGAAAACATAGATGAATGTAGTGAGCCAAATGATGAGAAAAAGGACAAAACAGTGGGTCAAATGATGAAGAAGATGACTCCAAGGATATAGGTACAGAGGCAACTTATCAAGAGGAAAATAGTGAGCTAGAAAAAGACCAAAACAATGAGCCTAATGAAAATCAAAAAACAAATGACAGTCAAGGAGAAGAAGTAAACAATGAAGAAGATGACATTGAAAATACAAAGGGCAGTGGGAAGGAGGCATATAAAAGCAGTGAAGAGGACAAAGAAGACAGTGACAAAGATGGAAAAAGCATCCAAGAGACAGAGTTTGAAAGTGATTTCAGTGGGAAAAACAATGAGAACAATGGGCCAAAAAAGGAGGGTAATGTACCAGATAGTGAAGAAGAAGTTAGCCAAGAGGCTAAGTTTGGCAGTAAACACAGTGAGTCCAAAGATGAAGAAGAGGACAAACATGGAGATGAGCATGTACCAAGAAGTGATAAAGACACCTCTAGCATTGCTAAAATAGAGGATGACAATCCTAAGGGTCTTGATAGTGATGATGGCATAAAATATAGTGAAAATGCCTCTCGAAAGGGCAGTCAAGAGAAAGGTGAAAAAGATGTACACATAGAGATCATCCATGAGAAGAAAAGCAGTCCTAAGGTCACTAAAGATCAAGTTTTTCAAGTGAAACTTGTTGTACCTTTCCCCGTTACCTATCAAAGAGGAGAGAGGCATGTGTTTGCTACCTCCAAAGAGCAAGGGGCCATGCCATCCTCATCAACTCAAAAGATCGATAAAGGTAAGAAAAAGATGAAGGAGGAAGTAGACAATCATGAGAAGGAAAGAGAGTTTGAACTTATCCACATAGACAGTAATGAGAAAAATGAAACAATAATTGCAAACTCTCTTCTACAAGACAAGAATGCACAGATCAGGGACTTGGAAGTTGAATTAGAAAGAGCTAAAGATGTAATTTACTTCCATTAGATGCAAATCAAGTAGATGAGTGGCCAACACGCCATCTATGAAGCAAGAGCACTCAAGTACTAAAAAGAATCTCAAAGGTCACAAGTAAACTTAGAAGAGTTCATGGGTGCATATGAAGAAAGTAGTCATGAAGAGGGTCAAACTAGAAGGAGACCTAGGGCTATGGGTCTTAGGAAAGCATTGGCAAAGCAGAAAGAAGAAGAATCAGTGCAAGAACAACAATTTCCCCTCACTGAACTCCTTGCCATGGAAATTGAGCATGATAGGGAATGATGGCTTGAAAGGGCTAACATACACCTTGAAACCAATATGGAGAAGGCCAACAAAAACTTGGACTTGTAGAGGAGGATGGCTAAGCATTATGCACGAAGAAATCAAGTTGCCAGGAAAAACTCAAAATTGCCCAAAATGAGGTTCAAGCGCTAAAGAAGGAAAAGGACCAAGCTAGTCTTGATATTTTGGCCACCCAAGCTTCTTTGCAAGTCTCCCAGGACCCATGAGGCACCTACCTACCAAATTTGGGAGAAATTGAAAAACTTTTTGTTTTTTGCAAAATTTTGAGGCTAGGAGCGCAACGCACCCTCTGCTGCGCTTTTTCCCATGTCATCTTCAAGAATAAAGGTTTAAATTTTTGGATTCCTCATCATGAGAGGAGCATGATCACAGATTTTAAGCTCAATTGTAGTTTTTTTGGTCCCCCAAAAGGGTAAAAGCCACTCATTTTTTCACCATTCTGCCCACTTTTCTGAGCATGTGATACGCTCCTAATAGTCTTGGAATTTTCACTTTATGGACAAGTTAAAGAGGTTATATTGAATAAATATAGGTATATCTAGAAAAAAAACTTCAAGGGCTTTCCAATGAGCCATCACAGAGCCTTTTTCGAGATCGGGAAGGCCTCCAAAACACTGTTGCAAAAAGACATATGTTTTCTGTCTCTGTGTTGCGCTCCTGGCATAATTTCAAATTTTGACACAATGTGCTTTGCTCTTGTGGGTGACTAGGCAGAATGTGCGTTTAGCAAGTTTTCACATGCTTTTTAGGGCCTAAAAGTCATTTTAATTACTATATATGTGATCCGGATTTTATGCAGGAACGCAACAGAATAAAAACATAACCATAAATACAGAGATGCAGCGGAAATAACACTTCATTTCATTAATATCAAATAACAGAAAGATGCTTACAGACATAATGGAAATAAAATAGCTAGGGTGTTGGTAGCGAATCTCTGAGAAGAGATGTGGTGGCTACAGACCTCCGAACTGTGTTACAATGAGGCTCGAGGGCCTATTTATTGTTGAGAAACAATGTAGAATTTGAAACGTCCAAAAACCTAACCGTAGGAGATGAGGCGCCAAAACTGTGGGCGCCCGTTTGGGTAAATTGGTGGTTCAACTTCCCGGGGGCATAACTTTGGCACCCGATCTCCGTTTGACGCGTTCAATAGCTTGTTGGAAAGATCTATCCGAGGACTATAGCTGTCGGGACGAATTTTATCAGAAAATTCGTTGGCGCTTTCATACCCAAAAAACGTCGTTTAGGGCCTCAAAAAGGCTCCGGAAGTTCAGGACCCGAAAAACTGCTAAAAATAGTAAGTTATGCCGAAACTGAAAAACTGAAAGAGACAATGGTGGGGGGCCAAGTGGAATAGGTGGGTGGCCACCAATATCCACCTGGATCATTAAGGCCCCAAAACGGCTCCGAGAGTGGAGGACCCGAAAACCTGCTAAAAATAGTAAGTTGTGCTGAATGTGAAAATCTGCAAGAATTGATGGTGCTGGTCCCAATGGAATAGGTGGGTGGCCACCGATATCCACCTGGATCATTCCTCCCTCCTTAGGAAGCAATGGTCCCCATTGCGTTGAGATCCTCCATGAGATGAGGCAAATTCTGTTGAACTGAGTATTAGATGTGTTGAAGATGTCATGAACCTGCGGGTGGACATGCTGGATGCGTTTAGTAAATTTGGTTTCTTTATCAGCCTCATACAGTACATGTTTGGATTCTGTATGTGTAGTTGCAGGATGTATGGAAACATTAGGTGGTGGTGCATTGGGAGTCAGATCAATGGAGTGCTTGTCCTGACAGTGTAGAGGAACCTCTATGAGTGAGTTGAAATTGTCATCGTATTCCTCCATGACTTTGTCCATCTGCTGCAGCCGTGAAAGGGAGCCCTGTTTCGAGGTTGTGGCCACAATATTCTTCTTTCCCTGTGAGTGAGTCGTAAGGAAAATGAATTTCCTGGTCTGGGAAACAATCTTACTGCGTTGTTTTGTAGTAGTCAAAGAGATGGCAGGAGGCGGTACTACCTCCGGTATCCTGTACAAGTTATTTCCCAAAGTAATAATAACAGCACGAGGCCTAGACTCATACACAGCATGTCGTCTCCATAAGTATGGTTGGCACAATAATACATCAGCTACATCAAGAGGAGCAACATCACACAATACCTCATCCGTGAATGGCTTGATACTGTATGGAAGTCGGCACTGCTGGCGGATGCGGAGATCTCTCCCCGGGTGGAGCCACCCAATGGTATACGGTTGCGGGTGTGCTATGGTTGGTAGGCCGAGCCGCTTCACGACGTCTGCTGAAATGAGGTTCTTTTGGCTTCCGCTATCGACGGGAAACTGCAGCGGAGAACCCTTCACCCACATCTGCGACCGGAAGAGGCGCTCCCTCCGGATCCTCCGGGACCCTCCTTCGGATCTCGTGTGGCAACAATGGCACCGGATCCGCATCAGATCCGCTTCCTTTGTCATGACTTTTGTCCTGTTCTTAACTCGTGGATCGAAAATGCATCGCATTCGGTGCCTTTAGTTCGCCCACCAAAGACTGTTTGGCCCGACACTCGTTTGTGCTCGTGAGTGGGGTCGCAGTGAAATTCACACCACTTCCCTGTGTCCTTATTTAGATTTGTGGTATTTTTCTGAGTCACACTGCTTTGGCTTTGCCCCTTGTTCTTTGGTTCGAGGGCACCTTTCAGATTCACAGATCCAAAGTCTTGCTTCTTCTGCTTAAATTTCTGCTCGCTCTTGGTAGCATAGCGATATGTCGTGCCAAGCGATGTAATGTCGAGGAACTCCATTTCCTCCTTAATGTGTTTGTGAAGACAGCCACGGTACTTGAGCACCAAATGTCTCTCTAAATCTTTAATACCCAACTTTGTGCGTAGGGTATGGAACAGATTCGTCAGTTCATGCACATCTTGATCCTTTTGTTGCCGCAGCGTGGTCCATTGGATGTATTTGTCCTCATAGCTCCCCACAGGGTAATATTGTTCCTTGATGCCGTCTCAGAACGAATTCCAAGTGGGTGTGGTCGAGAACAGAGAGGGTTCCCCTTCGCCCTCTTGCTCACGGTAGGTTTCCCACCAATCTTTGACATGGGGGGCGGCTTTGAGGAGTGCAAAAATAATCTTTTCTCGGTCAGAGAAGTCATGGACCGAGAAATACCCTTCCAACAAATTTAACCATTTGTCTACAGCGTCTGCATCTATTTTCCCTTCAAATATAGGAATGTCAAAGTATACCTGTACCTTGAAGGGAGTGGCGCCTCCAGAGTGGCTGTTGGATGCAGATGCGCCATATGTGGGCAGTCGTTGAAGGATTTGAGCAAAGTTATCCATCATCACGTTCCTTTGTTTCTCGAGAGCCTCCTCGAGCAGTATTTTGATAGGATCTCCTGCTCCCTCGTCTTTCCTTTCTTCCGCCATGGGAGGTCGTCGGGGTTTGCGAGGCTGATCTTGCAAGGGTTCAACCAGATCGAGCCCTAACTCCTTATACCCTGACCGCGTTGGGGACATGCAAAGAAAAACAAAGAAAGAGCAATCCCTCTCTGATACCACTGATCCGGATTTTATGCAGGAACGCAACAGAATAAACACATAACCATAAATACAGAGATGCAGCGGAAATAACACTTCATTTCATTAATATCAAATAACAGAAAGATGCTTACAGACATAATGGAAATAAATAGCTAGGGTGCTGGTAGCGAATCTCTGAGAAGAGATGTGGTTGCTATAGACCTCTGAACTATGTTACAATGAGGATCGAGGGCCTATTTATTGTTGAGAAACAATGTATAATTTGAAACGTCCAAAAACCTAACCGTAGGAGATGAGGCGCCAAAACTGTGGGCGCTCGTTTGGGTAAATTGGTGGTTCAACTTCCTGTGGGCATAACTTTGGCACTTGATCTCCGTTTGACGCGTTCAATAGCTCGTTAGAAAGATCTATCCGAGGGACTATTAGCTTTCAGGGACGAATTTTATCGGGAAGAGGGCCGGGCGCTTCATACCCAAAACGTCGTTTAGGCCTCAAAACGGCTCCACCCGTGACCCGAAAATCGCTAAAAAATAGTAAGTTATGTCAACCGAAAAACTGAAAGAGACAATGGTGGGGGTTCAAATGGAATAGGTGGGTGGCCACCAATATCCACCGGGATCATTAAGCCCCCAAAACGGCTCCGAGAGTGGAGGACCCGAAAACCTGCTAAAAATAGTAAGTTGTGCTGAATGTGAAAATCTGCAAGAATTGATGGTGCTGGTCCCAATGGAATAGGTGGGTGGCCACCGATATCCACCTGGATCAATATGGCCGGAAAATATATTTGTTAGATATTTTTGTGCCTTGGGCCTTGCAAGGCCTCAAGGACAAGTTTGGATATTTCTTGTTGGCAAATAGGCTTCTAGATGCTCTAGTAGGTTCTCCTATTCCTTGCTTGTTATATAATGCATGAGGATTCATTGTAAATAGTTGTAATTTGATGAGCTTTCAAGAGAAATAATGGTTTTATGAGTTTGGAGAACAAATTGCTCTTGTGAAGATTGATGAATGGCTTGCTTGGACTGATAATGGAGAGGCTTGTTTGTAGGATTCCTTAGCTTGGTGAATGGTGATGTCTTCTTAACTTGTTCATGTTTTCTTGTTCTCATTATGTTTCATGCTTCTTGGTTGCCATAAATCAGAAAAGTATAGGTTGATACATACTCTTTGAGGCACCTCAGTCCTCCTGCTTGTTATAGCTTTGATGTTTTCCTCTTTTGGTCATCTTAAGGAATTATTGATTGCTCATTGGGTCCACCAAAACATGTTCTTGTTCATGTATGGTTAGTATGCTAGTTTACAATTATGATTCATGGCATGCCCTGCTTATTTGAAGCTTTCAAAACCCTATCTTGAAGCCTTTCTGTGGAATATTGATTGCTAGGTTAAGTCAAAGAGGTCTCGTTCGATCTTGCCCTTTTTCCATGCTTACCAACTTGTTTCAGAGTTCTCAATAGATTTATATATGCTGTTTATGATTTCCCTCTTCATAAATTGAGTTATTTGTGTTATCTTATATGTTTTTCCCAAAATCTGAAGGTGAATTTCTAAAGTTAGAATCTCTTATGCTCTCTATGTTTCAATGGAATGTTTATCTTGGATGTTGATCAGTTTAGGTATTGTTCATCGAGCTTAATGGTTTGCCCTAACTCATGAGTTTTAACTTTTAACTATATATGTTTAATACCTCTTATTTTTTTCCCAAACTTGATGTTCACTACACCTCACACATTACCCTAAGGATCCATTTACCTTGCTGATTTGGCCCTGAATCACACTCTGATTCATCATTGAGACACTCATGAATTTCATTGACTCCATAGCCCAATGGATTTTACAAACTCTCACTCCACCTATCCTACTTGACCATCTTACCCAACCAAAACAACCAACAAACCCCACACTTCATAACTAGCCTAAAATTAACCATTTAATGCGAACAAGTTCACATCCTTCGCACACAATAGAGAGAGTCCTCTTTGAGTCTAGGAAGGCTAGGTCCTAGGACTCCAAAGATCGGTTTCATGTTACCCTATCATTTGGCTTTGTCGATCTACCAAATCACGGGTCACTAACATTCTGGCAATCATGGTGGGACGTTTTGAGTAAGTCTCGACCCTAAGTATTCCTTAAAAGATTCAGAAAACCTTGACCAATAGTATCCAGTGGTTTATTGCCACCTCATTGCTAAGCTAACATTCTGGCAATCACGATGGGACTTTCTGAGTAAGTTACATGCTTAGATATTCCTTGAAAGATTCAGAAAACCTTGACCAATAGTATCCGGTGGTTTATCCCCACCTCATTGCCTCACTAACATTCTGGCGATCATGGTGGGACCTTCTGAGTGATAAAAAAACTAAGACTTCCCTAAAGCCTTTCCGAAGCCCTTAAGAATATTATCTTGTGGATTTATCCCACTGCTCACTAACATTCTGGAAGCCACATCAAAAGCTTCTATGTTAGTAACAATCTAAGTATTCCCTAGTGACTTCAGAAACCCTTACTAAACCATAGAAAACTAAACTGATAGCCAAGAGTAGAATCTACTTCTTTCAAAATCTTAGAAAAATGACGACTCAGCTATAGGACACTCTTAAAAACCTTAGAACTACATAAAGGAAACTCAAAAAACCCCAAAACATCCTTAGATTGTATTTTTTTTAGTATTGGTGGTGGACCATACACACATATCCTCAAAACAACTAAAAACATCCACCTGGCAACTCCACTAGCCTCTAGTAGGCCTATTACTTCACCAATTATCATTTAGACTCCCTAGGATTGTATCAAACCAGCCCGGAAAAGTTTAAGAAACCTAGTTCTACACTGTATGAGTTTACCAAACACTAAGAGAGGTCAGCCTTCAAGAAAATAGTACTAAAACTTTCAACCTCTCTAAATATTTGAAATTTGAAATATGGCTTCACATAGGATCAATACCAGATCTCATCCGGACCCAAATCCTCCTACTATAGTTGACGACCCAAAAAAAAATTTGTGGCAAATTTCTAGATCTGGAAACTCAACTCCTGTTAGGACTATCCATAGAGCAAGCTCCGTACCTAAAAATATTACAGCTTTACAAGATCCCAGTTTGACTTACATCACACAAATAACCTTTTCAGAACCAAGTCACAAATTGATATTGACCGAACTGACTTTGAACCCATAGATTTGCAGCAAAGTTCTAGTAGAGAAGCCTCTCCTTCCACACCACCTGACTTTCAGCTTCTCCATCACTTTAGCTCGTTCCATACCAAATCTGCTCAAAATCAGTCTACCGGTCCAAGTATTTCCACTACACTTGTCCATACCGTCGTTGTGCAAACCACTCCATCTCATCTCTCAAACACACCTCTTGTAAATCCTCCATTAGCACCCATCATAGCAACTTGGTATGCCCCCTGGTTTTACCACAACCTTTGGTACCTTTACCAAATGACTACCAATCTCAAATTCCTCATTTTACTGGAGTTGAATCCATCACTGCCCAACATCATGTAGATAGAATAAATGATGCCTTTGATTACATGGAAATAGAAGAAGAAACCATCAAAATGATGATTTTTGCAAAAATATTGGGAGGTGAGGCCAAAAAATGGTTAAAATCATTAACTCCTAGCAGTATACATGATCTCCCTTCCCTCTACCAAACTTTCATAAACAAGTTGGAAATCAAGGAAAACCCCCTCCAAATCCTTTCTGAATATAACAGTCTCAAGAGGAATGTAGGGGAAAGTGTACAAGATTATTGTACTTGGTTTAACAGTGTTTACAATGCCCTCCCACCTCATATGAAACCCCCTAAAGGCCTAGCACTAGTGAAATTTCTTGAAGGTTTTGATCCGGACATGACATATCAATTGAGAGAGAGAGATCCCACAACCTTAGAATAAATACAGGGGGAAGCTATTAGCGTTGAAACCAACTTGATTGAAAAGAGAGCTAGGATGAGGTCAGAAAAAAGATTTACTTACAAAGATGAACCCATAGCCTCAACCTCATCTTCCGATGCCAAAATGGACAACCTAATGAGGACAATGGAAATAATGATAGAAAGAATAAGCTTAAACAAAAGAGCACCTCCTAGGGATAACCAAAAAAATCCCAAAAACAGAAATAGAGCTCAAAACTTCAGAAGGGACATGCCTCAAATCAAACAAAGGGAAAGTGACCAAAAAATTAGGCCTCCTTTCCAAGACAATTATCTTGATGAAGAGGGAAGAGAGAACATAGAACCCAAATAAAGCCATGTAAACTTAATAGGTTCAGATAACGAAGATAATGTTTTTCTCATAGAAGAAGAACAAGAATTATTTTCCCCAGATCAAACTAAAACTAGCTATGAGGATTTTGAAGACTATCGCTTGGGATTTGAAAATGCCATAATGGAAGTCCATAGGCAATATGACCTTAGGGGTAGAAAAAACCAAGATTCCCCCAAGAAGAACCAAATAGACACTGTTGTTAGGAAAACACCTGAAAACATTCCTAAGAAGATAGTAGAGAATTTCAGTAGTATGGTCAAGAAAACTGATCCAAATAAAGGAAAAATCGGCAAACAAAATAATGACCCTAGCTACCCTAGTACCTCCACTAGTTTCCCTCAAAAAACTATTTTTTCTAGAACCCCAAATCAAAATCAGCAATCAAAAATGTAAAAAAGTTCATGGCTGATAAAACCGATGTAAATTTGTTCAAAATCCAAGTAGCTTTCATCTTTGAGGGAGAGATTGCTAAAATCAAGATCACCATGCCTCTCACTGAACTAGTCACTCAAGAAGTTTATAGGTCCCAAATTTTGAGTGTTTTAAACATGGAAAATGACACTGATACCTTAAAGTTGACAGATGATAAACCAGAACTGTTGTTTGGTCTTGAAGTAGATGGAAGGCATCAAGAAGGAGCCATTACACCTTTTTATGTCAGCCTAAATATAGATGATAAAATTTTTCACAATGCCATGATAGACTCCGGCACCTCACACAACCTCATGCCTAAAGTTGTGATGGATAGACTAGGCCTAGAAATAACTAAGCCTTACAAGGACTTGTACTCATTCGATTCGAGCAAAGTCAAGTGTTTAGGCCTAATCAAGGATCTTTGTGTCAACTTGGCACAAATACCTGTTAAGATGCTAGTCATGGACATAGTGTTTGCTAACATTCTCCCTAAGTATGGAATGCTTTTGTCCAAATCTTGGGGAGCCAAGCTTCAGGGAAACCTCCAACTTGACATGTCCTATGCTACCATCCCTATTTTTAATCAAACAAGGAGACTATACCGAGAGTCACACGTGAAGTATATGGTAAGTAGTCTAGATAGGCTGAAAAACACCCCTCTTTATTCCACTCATTCATATTTGGACTCTTTCATCTTATATAATGAAAATAACATTGATGAACAAGTGAAAGAAAATGAGAAAGAACAAGGCTTTCTAGAACACTCACACCCACCTTTGAATGAAGAATATGATGACCAAAATTTTAGTAGCCCTGAAACACAACATAATGATAAAAATGAAATAGAAATGCTTTGGAACCATGGAAATTTTTAGGGGCTAATATTCGCAGGTGGGCTAATTTTTCATGGTTTTTCCAAAAAAAAGATTCGCCAATTTCCCTTTTTTTATAAAAATGATTCACCCAAATTTTACAATATAAAATTATTTGATATTAAAAATCGCCCACATTATATAGACAATATATACAATATCATTATAAATTTGAATAATTTTACAAATACATCAATAAACATTTTATAGTTTTCATATTAGGGACTAGTGAGATTCGCCAATTTTTTAAACTTCAAGATAATTTTCCACCCTTAAAATTATCCCTGTTTGGAACATAAGCTTTGATGGTTCTTGTGGCAAGGCTGGTTCGGGAGCTAGTATCTGGATACATAACACAAATGAGGGCCATTCATACAAAAAAAACTTTCAATGCACTAACAACATTGCAGAGTATGAGGCTTTCCTCCTTGGTTTGCACTTGCTTGAAAACTTAGGTGATAAGAAAATATCTATCCTAGGAGATTTAGAACTTGTCATTAAACAAATCAAAGGTGATTACTCAGCAAAAAATCCAAGATCGAGAGAGTACAAAAATGCAGCCCTAGATCTCCTCAAAACTTTTGAGAAGTATGAACTCATTTATATCCCCCGAGCCTTAAAAAGTCTTGCAAATGAGCTTGCTTTTCCTACCAGCAATTTCCAAATACCACCTACAAGTGAACAATACATTGTCAAAATCAAACACCATCCTACAGTACCTTACAACATCAACCATTGGCAAGTATTTGATGGTGATGGACAAATTGATGATTTTTTGTAATTTAGGAATGAATTTACAATATCAAAACCAAACCTAGAGCATGATGAATTGGTTTTTGTTGAAGAACAAGCTCATAAAACAGAGTTGTCCTCTACTGCTGATATAAATTTGATTGCGCATCCTTGTAAGAAAAAATTGTTTGAGGATCTAGATCCAAGGGATCTTCAAGTCCTACAATGTAAAGATGATACCTTACCAAGGGGACTCGCACCATTAGAAGAGTTGTTCGACTTTAACGACGTAGCCAAAAACCAAAGATAGAGTCCACCGAGAGTGATATAGAAGAGTATAACCTTGGTAGCCTGATGAACCCAAAATGATTAAACTTTCCAAAACTATTCCTCCTCACATAAAACAAAAATATATTGAACTTTTTCAAGAGTTTAAAGATGTGTTTGCTTGGAGATATGAAGATTTGAAGTCATATGACACAAGTATTATTCAGCACAAGATTCCTCTTAAGGAAAATCAGAAACCTTTCAAGCAGAAATTAAGGAGAATAAACCCTGTTTTACTACCTTTAGTTGAGAAGGAGATCAAAAATATTTATGATTCCGGGATCATAGTCCCTCTTAGATACTCAGAGTGGGTTTCTAACCTTGTGTCGGTTAGGAAGAAGACCGGGGAGATTAGGCTTTGCATTGACTTTAGAAATCTGAAAAAAGCTTCTTTAAAAGATTTCTAACCCCTGCCTAAAATGGATCACATAATTCAAAAGGTAGTAGGCTCTAAGAGAATCTCACTGCTTGATGGCTTCTCCGGTTACAACCAAGTGCTAGTATTCCCGAGTGATCAACATAAAACTGCTATCACTACACCTTGGGGTACATTCATGTATGTTAAAATGCCATTTGGGTTGATGAATGTAGGGGCTACTTTCCAAAGGGCCATGGACATAGCTTTTTCAGAGGATATAGGCTAATTCATAGTTATTTACCTTGATGAAATCACTGTTTAATCTAAAGCTGACGAAGAACACTTAATCCACTTGAGGAAAGTTTTTGAAAAGTGTATAAAATATGGCCTATCTTTGAATCCCAAGAAAATACTATTTGGTCTTCAAGAAGGTAAACTCCTAGGCCACATCATCTCCGAAGAGGGAATCAAAATAGACCCCAAAAAAATTGAAGGCATATTGCAAATCAATCACCCTAGAAACATCAAGGAATTACAATCCTTCATCGGGAAAATAAACTTCTTGAGAAGGTTCATCCCCAACCTTGCTGAACTCATGAGGAATATTACAAACATGCTCAAAAAGGAGATAACAGTTAAGTGGATTGTGGAAACCAAATAATCCTTTGAACTGGTTAATCAATCACTCACCCAAACACCAGTTCTGATTAGTCTTGATTTCACCAAAGACTTTTATATTTTCTCGTTTGCATTTGAACATACCGTAGCTGCAGTATTATTAAAAAATAACATGATGGGGCAAGAACAGCCCATAGCCTTCTTCAACAAAGCCCTTAGGGATGCTCCTCTAAAGTACAACATCATGTAGAAACAAGCCTTTGCCTTGATCAAAGCGTTAAAAGACTTCAGAGTTTATATCTTACATTCTCATGTCATTGCTTTTGTTCCACACCCAGTTGTCAAAGACATCCTAGCTTAGGACCCTGATGGTAAAAGGGGAAAGTGGATTGCTATTATTCTACAATATGACTTAGAAATCAGACCCACTAAACTAATTAAAGGACAATGACTTGCAACACTTACGACTAAATCAAAATTCAAAGTATTAGATATGAATATGATTGATGTTTTGAAGAACAAGAAGAGTGTACCGCTCCACATGTTGAAGAAGTGTTTTTGAGTTCACCTTGGTATGCTGATATCCTATATGTACTTTTTTATCTCAATCCTCCTCCTACATTATCAAAGACAAAAGCTATATTCTTGAAGCAAAAATCTTTAAAATTATGTATTTTAGATGGAATATTATATTGGAAGAATCCTAGTGGTATGTTGCTTAAGTATTTGCTTGAGGATGATGCAGGTAAGATCATGCATGAACTGCATGAGGGAGAGTGTGGAGGTCATCTTTACTGGAAAACCACTGCTAATAAAATCCTTAGAGCTAGCTACTATTGGCCCACCCTTTTTCCCGACACCCACAAACTAGTCATGACTAGCCATAAATGCTAAGTTTTTGATGGCAAGAGAAAATTCCTACCTTTGCACTTACATCCCATTACTGTTGAAGCTCCTTTTCAACAATCGGGCTTATACTTCATTGAAGAGATTCACCCCACGTCATCTTCCCAACATAAGTGGATCCTCACTGCTACTGATTACTTTACTAAGTGGATAGAAGCCATCCCCTCAAGAAATGCCATCGATTCAGTCATTATCAAATTTCTTGAGACAAACATCCTATCTAGATTTGGTTGCCCCAAAAAGATCATCACAGATAATGTTGCTGCCTTTTCATCCAAAAGACTGGTTGAATTTTGTTATAAATATCACATTATGTTGGAAATGTTGTCATTGATGGTGAACGAATTGGCAAAATAGACAGAGAACAGAAGTTATTTAAAACAGTCATTTCGGGTGTTTTAAGCCCTCATCGACCAGAATTGATGAAAATTTGTTTAAACAGTGGAAAGACTTAAAGTTTTCTGAAAAGGGAGGACAAGTGGTCCCCACCACTTTAGCACAAATCGCAAGATCGCAAGTTTTGAGGTTTAAGTGTCTTGCTGATGTGGATGTTTGCGATGTGCGATCGTTGCGCCATCGCACCATCGCAACATCACAATATCACATGATCGCCCTCCACCCAAGCCAGAGTTCCATTTTTTGTTTGCGATGTGCGATCGTCGTGCCATCGCACGATCACAATATCGCACATACAAAGTGTTCCGCGATATGTTTGATCGCCAATTTGCGATGTGATCCCATCACAAATCACAAATGTTAACTTTGCGCACTTTTGTTTGATCGCGCCATTGCATATCGCACCATCGCATTTTCTTTGATCTACCAATATCGCACATCGCAAATGGCCGACTGCGATGTGGGCCAGGGGTAAAATATTGAAATCCAGTTTGTTTGAGGATTGAAGTCCGGGTTAAAATTTCATTGAAATTTGATTAAAATTAATGTTACGGGGGCAATGTAAGGTTTTAGAATAACCAGAGGGGGTGCCCCCGTGGTTGACCAGGAAATCAAGCACTGACCATAGATCAACGGTGGAGAATTACTACGAGGGCACTGCATGCCAAGTCATCATCAACCGTTTGGTGCCTCCGCAGGGACCCACAAAGGGGTTTCGCAAATATATTTTATGTTGGGTATTAAGGGTGTGGGACCTGATTTCCCTTCATATTATTGGTTCAAGATACGTAGTTGGGTTATGCCGAGATCCTAACCCTCAAGTCGAAGATTGAATATCATTTGAGGGGCCTACAAGGTTATATGGATATATATTACTGATGAGTCAGCGGCATGTTAATTTTTTCTTAACCTTGGCTATAGTATTATTTGGCGAAGACAAAGATTACCCTTGGGACAATTCGTGCATGGAAGAATGAAGGTTGGGCTTCCATTTTGATATTAAAAAATCTTAAAATTAAATATTTAATTACCAAGATCCTGCTGGATTATCTTTTTGATCCCGTCCAGGAATACCATTAGCGGTTGAGTGGTTTTCTACTCATGGTATTGATAAAGGATAAAATATATAAGGAGAAGAGGATCATACTACAGGGTGTGCAGGTGAAAGGGTTGTTAATGAAAAAAAATCTCTTTATGAGATATCTGCATGATTAAACTCTGATAGATCTGAATCGGCGATGCACTTGTGGATATGATGAAGGGTCAAGATCTCTCGATCTAGAAATGATGAATCTTTAGGAATATCTGTAAAATAAATGATGAAGACCTAACGCTAGTCTGATGAAGAAATTGAAGAAAGTGGATGGATCTAAGGAATGAAGCCGTCAGTATGAAAGTGGACGCTTTCTGTCAGTAAAAGCTGATGTTAATTCAGGGGGTTGGAGCTCCCTTCCAGTAGTGACTGGAGAACGAGAGAAGGTTGTAGCCTTCTGCAGGTGGTTGCCTACGTGCTGGTATAAGTCTGCGCTAGCACAAAAATTGTAAAAAGTTTTCTTTATAATAAATATTGAAGACAGAGACTTCAACAACAATGGTTTTCTCCCAAATTGGGTTTCCACCTTAAATTCTGGTGTTCATTTGTGTTGCTTATGTGTGAAGGCTTATTCTGTTATTTCTGATTCAATAATCTAAGTAAAGAATTAAATGCATATTAAGATCTCTGATAAAAAGTTTACAGTCAGCTCTAAATACTGATTCACCCCCCCTCTCAGTATTTTTCCTAACACATTACACTAGGACACTCCACAGCTTATTACCCTCAAGGTAATGGGCTAGCTAAGTCCTCTAACAAAATCTTGGTCAATATCATCAAGAAGCTACTAGAACAGAACCAAAAAGCATGGCATGATAAACTAGTATATGCACTATGGGTTGATAGACTAACCAGCAAGAAATCAATCGGTATGTCTCCCTATCAACTAGTGTATGGCATGGATGCCATTTTCCCAACATCCTTGGGAGTTCCAGTGATAAAGCTTCTCCAAGAAGTGCAAACAGAAGAAAATGATATGCAAAGGAGGCTGATCCAAAATATTCATTTACAGTAGACAAGGGAAGAAGTCTATAACAAGACTCAAGCAGTGCAATACAACATAAAGAAAATCTTTGACAGGAGAACTAAAGACGATAATTTCCACATTGGAGACATAGTGCTAAAATGGGATTCCAGGAGGGAGGACAAAGGTAAAGATGCTAAATTTGAAAATTTATGGAAAGGTCCTTATCTCATTCAGTCGGTTAGAGGTCATAATGGTTTCTTTCTACAAGGATTTAATGGAGAAGAATTGTTTGGAGGTCCTGTTAATGGCAGGATGCTCAAACATTATTTATGTCAAGAGTACTAGTTTTGAAAAAATTTCATTCGTTGTACACAGACATTGCATGAGGAACATCACAAAACTACAAAAAAAACAAAGAAAGAGAGAAAAAGAGGGCAGATTTGAAAAGGAGGTACAACCCCATACCCAAAAAATAGTAGTACTAAAAGTGTGCAAGCCTAAATGCCACTACTTGTGCCTAAAAGTCTTGTTCAATTATCTAGACTAATCATGGCTGAACATTTTTTGAATTTATGTTTATAAGTTAGTGAAAGAATGTTGGTAAAATCATTTAAGCTTGACTTGTAAAAAAGAAATAGATTAGGAGAAAGATAATGGTTCCACATGCTTAAAACAGAACCAAAGAGAAAAATAGGGATGCATAACAAATGATAAGATCATAGCCCTTATCTTTCTAGTTATTACTTATGCAAATAATATTTGTGTGCAACTTGTTTCAATGCCATGACTCATGATAGATCAAATTGCCTAATCCTGATTTGAATCATGTTTTCAATTTCATGTCGATAGATTAGAGAATGAAGCCTGCCAAACAGTTTAATCTTGGTAGTCAAATAATCTAGGTAGAGAATAAAGGAGTTCACTATTCTAATCTGGACTCTTGGAAGAAATAAGTGTAGAAGCAGATAGTTTGTTTTATTTTTTCTTTCAAAAGAAAGAAGTCAATGTGTTTGCCAGTTCAAGTGCACCCAAGGAAGAAAAAATGTTAGGCAATATAGACTAGGTAGGTAGAAATGAAGTTGAGCTAATCATGTTTTCAAATTGTTGAAATCACAACTTCAGGGAAGCAATAGCAAAAGAAAAGAAGAAAATCTTCCAAATGGATAAGGCATTGGTCGCCATGAACCAAGATATTTGAAATTCTAGACACCTCCTGAAAAGGAGCTGCCCTCCCCAAGTGGAGCCAGTGTTAGTCATCAGTAATTTTTACCTGTTTAGATGACTAATTTGCTTGTCCTAGATTTCTAGAAACAAAATTCAAGAATCATGTGAGTTCTAGAAATCTCATTGCCTTTGTTATCCTTAGGATAATTTTTTCACTATCCTGCTACTCTGTCAAGACATGGCCATCCTTTCACTCCTCGAAGACCAAATCATGGAATGATGTACCTCACTCTCACTATATTTGCAACCTTTGCTTATAACACTTTGTCTCTATTTGCCTAAGCCCTCTATTTTCACACCTTGGTTCACCAAGTAACCCAAAATTTTTCCTCTACTCACCAAATGCCTCAAGAAATGGTGATTTTGAACTCCCTTTCTAATATCTTTAGGTAAATCAAATTTTTTGAGTTGTATAGGATGGTAGTGCATAAAAATGTGTCAAAACCTTGTTTTCACCTCCAAACCCTGATTCAAGCTTTCCAGTAAATGACCTATTCCAAAGGACATCCCAATAAGTCATATAAGGTCTCCTAGGTTATGCATTTTCATGGTTCTAAATTCATTATTTCTACAGATATTCAAAGGTGAAGTCAGGAGAAAACAAGGATGAACTTATCATTTTCCAAAGACATCAAAGGCCTCCAAAGGTATCTCCTTGATCAAGCATTAAGTCTGCATAAAGACAGCTTGCCCATGTTCAAGCATTTCTGCAGGAATGCTTTATAATGGTTAACAATAGAACAGATGCAAAGTAAGAGGCCTAAACTCACAAATGAAATTACATAGCAGAAGAGATACAACAGGCCTAAAAGTTCACAAAGAGGATCATGGTATCATGACAAATTGTTTCTAAAGGTGCTACCCAACAAAGAGCCCATGCATAAGGTCTTGAAGACAGTGACACATAAGCACAACTATACACCAACCAAAGATTCAATAAACAAGAAGCCAGAATGAAAAGCCTCCTTGGGTGACTACAGACAAAGATTAGAAGATGATGTCAGGAAATAATCTCTAAGGTTTGTTAAGACAATATCATTTCACTATAGAAAAGGCCTAATTTACAAAGAATATCAGTGAAGTTGCAGCCATTTAGCACAACAGGTGACTACCCAGTGAGAGATCTATGCAAAAAATCACAAATAAAGGGATGTATCAACACCATGAAGTAAAACCACAACATTATTTCACTGCAACAAAAGGCCATAAAACTCCATCAGAGGGACAAAAGGTTTTCAGAGGACTTTGAGAGAAGTCCTCTAAAGTTGAAAAAAGATGAAAAAGGATATTAGTATGAAGGACAAAGAACTCTAAAAAAGGGTCAACATCCATCAAATAGTCAAGCAGAGAAGCATAGTTTCAATATGTAAAATTGGAGAAACCAAGAAAAATCACCAATTTTCCAAGGGTTTTTGAAAAGGTACCAAACTCCAAAGGAAATGAGACCAAAATCATTGCTTCTATGACACTACCTACAAAAGGGAAAAGAGCATATTAGCAAATGAGAGAAACAAAAATAAACCTTAGTGAAGTTGGTTTTTATCTTTAATTTTTCAAAGAAGTATAAAAACAACTCAAGCAACATCTCCCATTCACCATTTTGTTATTTGCAAAATAGTTGAGGGTTTTCAAGTTTTTCAAAATTCCTGATAGATTTTTAGGCAGAAATTTCAGGCGGAAGATTGTTGCGTTGCACTCTTGAAGAACCGCACTGCGCGCCTGTGCACGCTGCCAGTGCATATCACTAAAGGGTGCTATGCTCCTATACAACGACGTCGTACGCCTATAGAAACTACATTGTGCAGCGTCCACGCGACCCGTTCAAAGTTGCCAGAAGACCCAAAGCAGCATGTAGGAGGGCATGAAACTACGTTCAGGCGGCGCCCAACTAACCCGAGATGTCCTCCTACACGTTCAGAGCCACCCGGACACACACGACAGTGCATTGAACTCGTGTAGGAGGGCACGACATTGCATGCAAGAGGAGACCCGCTACGCTCTGAGCCGTTTAAGAGCTTCCCAACAGGGCATGAAAAGGCACACGACTGCGTGCAGGGGTGGTGTGTTGTGCTCCCGTCAGTTTAACGGCTACGCGTAGAAGGTGTTGTGCTCATGTCCATTTAGGAGTTGCCCGACAAGGGCGTGCAGAGGAACATGATTCCATGTAGAAGCTCTGATGCATGCAGACCTTTCCCGACAACTTCTCCCACCCGACACCGCCTGCAGGGGGTGTCTGGGCTGGCTCCTGTGCATGTAGAGCCTGCCCGACCATTCGTGTAGGAAGTGCCCAACTTGCCCACAATGTGTTTTAAGCCAATTTTTTCAGCTGTGGAGAAATTTTGAGAGGTATTTAATCTTCTCCCACATATTCCTATTTTTCTAAAGGTGGTATTATAAAGGAACTTGGAGCTTGGATTTAGAGAAGGAAGTGAAATCCTAAAGAAAGTACCTAGTCTCCACACTGCTGAGCCTTGATCTCATTTTAACCTCACCATCTCATCCACCCTTTTCACATTATTCCACAAGCAATGTCAAATATTTTTAAAAGGTCTTGAGGTAGGGGTGAAAGGAAAAATGTCAGAAGAAGAGAATGTTGATAGTGGTGAGACAAACCAAAGGCCTCAAGATCAACAGAGAAAGGGTGGGAAGCCAAATAGGTTTCAGCCTATAAGCACTGAAGAACTAATAGCATCTCCTACTATAGTTTCCCATTTTCAAGAATTAGGATGCTATGAGTTCTGTGAAAAAGTACAAAATATCTAGATTCACCCTCAGTTGACCAAGCTCTTTGCCCTAAACCTTCATAACCACCAAGTACACCTAGCTGGGGTGAAGTTTGAGTTGACCACCAATGCCATCTCTATGTCCACTGGAATACCTTGCATAGGAGAAAGGTGGTTCAAACAAATGCATATGGACCTAAGCCATAATCACCCATTCTTGAAACCAAGTTGTCAAGTTGGTTGTAAAACCATGTTCCCCTTCTCTCATCTATTAGCCAGATATGCTCTCCTAATGAAGATCATTATGAAACACTTCACCTGTGAGGGTAGGTTCTCTAGAGTCTATTCCTACCACATAAGACTCCTCATGCATTTCACCAAAACCAAGCTGCTACATTATCCCTACTACCTTTGTAAAAGTATTGAGAAAATGTCTTCCATCATGCAAAAGAGGCCTCCATCCCAACAAATTTCAAGCCTTTTTCATCATTCCCTCATCAAAGTGATTGTCTCACACCAACTAGAACAACAAGGCATCCCAAGGGAAGTTTTCATCGTCCATGATGATTTCACAACTCCACAGCCTATCCCTCTGCAAATTCTACCATCATCATCTCAACTTCCCCCTCACACACCTCCATCACCCTCCACTGACCTTGGTTCATCCTCTTCACATGAATCATCTCCTCAAATAAACCTTCCTCTTTCACCTTCTCCTAAGAAATCAGAACATGAAGAAAGTGATGAAGGAGAGGAAGATGAAAATGAAGAAAGCAATGAGGGAGAGGAAAAACAAAGTGATAAAGGTAGTGACAAAGAAGAAAGCATTGATGAAGAAGAAAACATAGATGAATGTAGTGAGCCAAATGATGAGAAAAAGGACAAAACAGTGGGTCAAATGATGAAGAAGATGACTCCAAGGATATAGGTACAGAGGCAACTTATCAAGAGGAAAATAGTGAGCTAGAAAAAGACCAAAACAATGAGCCTAATGAAAATCAAAAAACAAATGACAGTCAAGGAGAAGAAGTAAACAATGAAGAAGATGACATTGAAAATACAAAGGGCAGTGGGAAGGAGGCATATAAAAGCAGTGAAGAGGACAAAGAAGACAGTGACAAAGATGGAAAAAGCATCCAAGAGACAGAGTTTGAAAGTGATTTCAGTGGGAAAAACAATGAGAACAATGGGCCAAAAAAGGAGGGTAATGTACCAGATAGTGAAGAAGAAGTTAGCCAAGAGGCTAAGTTTGGCAGTAAACACAGTGAGTCCAAAGATGAAGAAGAGGACAAACATGGAGATGAGCATGTACCAAGAAGTGATAAAGACACCTCTAGCATTGCTAAAATAGAGGATGACAATCCTAAGGGTCTTGATAGTGATGATGGCATAAAATATAGTGAAAATGCCTCTCGAAAGGGCAGTCAAGAGAAAGGTGAAAAAGATGTACACATAGAGATCATCCATGAGAAGAAAAGCAGTCCTAAGGTCACTAAAGATCAAGTTTTTCAAGTGAAACTTGTTGTACCTTTCCCCGTTACCTATCAAAGAGGAGAGAGGCATGTGTTTGCTACCTCCAAAGAGCAAGGGGCCATGCCATCCTCATCAACTCAAAAGATCGATAAAGGTAAGAAAAAGATGAAGGAGGAA
Source organism: Pinus albicaulis (assembly GCA_034641835.2). Classification (NCBI taxonomy): domain Eukaryota; kingdom Viridiplantae; phylum Streptophyta; class Pinopsida; order Pinales; family Pinaceae; genus Pinus; species Pinus albicaulis. The sequence continues at coordinate 562,026,642 of CM076582.1, forward strand.
GTAGACAATCATGAGAAGGAAAGAGAGTTTGAACTTATCCACATAGACAGTAATGAGAAAAATGAAACAATAATTGCAAACTCTCTTCTACAAGACAAGAATGCACAGATCAGGGACTTGGAAGTTGAATTAGAAAGAGCTAAAGATGTAATTTACTTCCATTAGATGCAAATCAAGTAGATGAGTGGCCAACACGCCATCTATGAAGCAAGAGCACTCAAGTACTAAAAAGAATCTCAAAGGTCACAAGTAAACTTAGAAGAGTTCATGGGTGCATATGAAGAAAGTAGTCATGAAGAGGGTCAAACTAGAAGGAGACCTAGGGCTATGGGTCTTAGGAAAGCATTGGCAAAGCAGAAAGAAGAAGAATCAGTGCAAGAACAACAATTTCCCCTCACTGAACTCCTTGCCATGGAAATTGAGCATGATAGGGAATGATGGCTCGAAAGGGCTAACATACACCTTGAAGCCAAGCTAGAGAAGGCCAACAAAATCTTGGACTTGTAGAGGAGAATGGCTAAGCACTATGCACGAAGAAATAAAGTTTCCTAGAAAAACTCAAAATTGCCCAAAATGAGGTCCAAACACTAAGAAAGGAAAAGTACCAAGCTAGTATTGATATTATGTCCCAATCTTCTTTGCTGGTCTCCTAGGACCCATGAGGCACCTACCTATGCTATAGGGTAAAATTCTTGGGTTGTTGGTTCTCGAATATCCCTCTCAGGGCTTTCCTGTGCCCGAGGCAGATAGTAAGATTAGTTGTATAGTTCACAAAGAAGAAGCATATATGTTCATATCAACTTAAACAACTTGATGGAATAAGATGGAAGATTACCTCTTTCTAGACCTTGAAGTCTTTTGGAGAGCACTAAGCGGTGAAGCAGGGATCCTTCTTCACCAGCTCCAATTCTTGACCCTATGATCAATCAAAGCACCCATGTAATCTCTACCACAATATACATTTCCTATCAATTTAAGTTAATATATGATAAACATTAAACAATGCATGTCTAAGCCAGTCATCTCATGCTATATAAGTAATTGAAGAACAATAACAATATTGACGCATCGAATGGACAAAACAAATATAGTTATATTGATTTATAAAAAAGGAGGATTACAACCGTCAGTTATACCAAGCCCTCCTCAGTCTTCCAATCTCTCTTTCTCTTTCTATTGAATGTGGTGATGTCTTAATAAAAAATTTCTCGATGAACCTCTTTGATCTTTGACCTTCACACTATACAAATAAACACTCTGCTTCGCATGTATTAAAAAAACCTTCGACCTTGGACCAAGAGCCTACAACTCCATTTTATAGGAGGTGGAGAGGGAAAACCTTACCTTTCTCCTTCCACCAGTTCTAAATAGAAAAACCAATATGTTTCCTCAACTTTACATATTTTTTCCTTTCTTGAGAGTCTAGTTGTCTTTGGCAAGACCTAATAAGAGATTAGTGCCTTGCAGTTTCTATTTTGCACTGACTCTCTATGAGAAAAAGCTAGAGCTTCAAATCATTCTCCGCGGGTTTTCTTATTTCGAACTCAAAACACGAGTAATGTTGCCCTCTAGGCTAAACAAAGCGTTTCCCTAGCCACTAATGCAACCTTTTCATGGATCAGGAGCGTTATAATGCACTTTGGCTATTATAGGGGCACGTTACCTTGGTAGAAGTAGGTTTAGTTTAGGTCTTTTTATTCCTTCCATACTTATCTTCTCCTCTGAGTTGATGAGGAGGTTTTTTGACCTGTAACAGATGGCCCCTAAAGTGTGAGGTCAGAGACGAAGACAATGGCCGAAATACTTTATAAAATATGTAGTAGAGCTAAAGATATTGGAGGACTGAGGAAAACCTGAAACAACAACATATGTCAGAAAATATAGTATCTGTCTTGAGTCGAGAATTCCCATGCTCAGTAGCTAATCAACAAGATTTCTATAGTACAGAGATATGAAGAATATGTCCACCAATAAGCATAATGTGGAAGTGTCTATCATAACAGGATCAGGCTAAACAAGCTGTCTCCATAAACAATATCGCAACTTGGGGAAGAAAACACAGCTATAATGATGTAACCTTTGCCCCAAGGTCTTGGTCGTCGCTTCACTTAAACTACATATTTCTTGACATGTGAGTGAAGGAGATGTGGTCGAACATGTGAGAAACCTTATGATTACCAGTTGATAATGAAAATTGTTAACAGACACGAAGGTGGCCACTGATAATGATGATGGTCCCTAAGATGCACAGTACAATCTAGCGAGTGTGAATAAAAGGAGTTGAAGTTGAACACTCGTAGAATCATTTGATTGGGAGCCAATGATGGAGACCCCCAATAAAATACAAGATCAACTGCGACTGATGTCTGCAAGTATCTGGGTACTGATGAGTTTCTGGACCAACTTCCTAGATAAGATGTTGAAGTCGATAGGAAGAGATCTATTGAAAGGTAGGCACTGAGGCGTCCTACATCAGTCAACACAAAACGGAAAACAAATGATTTTGTTTTTTATGGAAATAATGAAGAGAAAATGGGGATAACTGATGACAAATAATTTCTGGCATGATGAGCAGTTTGGTTGATATGAGGAGTAGTAGATAGCGAGACCTTCTTGAAAAATAGAAGGCACTATAATAGGATACTAGGCAGCTAAGGCTTAATGAATACCAAAGAGTTTGTTAGGATTTTACCGGTGTAGGAACACTGGGAGATGAAGGCTAAACTCATAGATGGTAGGGTTCAATTAGCTGCGAAAGTGTTTTCTGGGAAGTGCCATGTTCAAGATTTTTGCTGCCAAATCAACCTTTCGTAAATGTAATAGAGGTAGTATCCATTTTGTCCAAATTTTTCCCCATCTGATTAGGTTTAAAGAGTCCATATCAGTAAACTCGGTGAATTTTTCATATTTAGAGAGTCTGAAAAATGTCGTAAAAGACAACTCTAGGGAGGTACCTTTGTCATGTCTTGATAACCGGGCACGACAAAGGGAGAATAGTAAGCCCGAAAAAGTTCATTTTCTGTAAGTTAGTTCATCAAAGCTGGAAAAGTGAGAAATATATGTTTGATGGACGTCTACCTCATTTTGTTATGACTACAAGGAGACGAAGTAAACTCAGTATTATTTGTGAAATTTTAACGAGTCCAAGAGAGAAAAACTCAATGCTCTTTGTGAATTTTTAACGAGTCACGTGGAGAAAACTCGGTCACTTTTTCTATTTAAAGAGCTTTGAAAATGAGGAAAATAATGGCTCTTGATTCTCTGTCGTGGTATTTTAATGAGGTCGACAAAGAGGATTCAGGGTTTTTTTAGTTTTATGAGCTAGAAAATGTCCCTAAAAAGAAAGCTCAGTGCTTCTTCATATCAGTTTTAACGAGTCTGAAGAAGAGAACTCCAGGATTTTCGGATTAACGAGCAAGAAAAATACCATGAAAAGAATGCTCGATATTTCCTTCGTGTAAGTTTAACGAGTCCAAAGAAAATAACTCGAGGTTTTTCGGATTAACAGGTAAGAAAAATACCATAAAAATAATGCTCGATATCGGGTCAAACGTGATTATATCTGCATATAGATCTTGATCACTCATCAGAACATCGGTAACTAAACTCAATAGTTGCGACACATATGCAGCATGAATTCATGACTTTTTGCAGACTAGCTAAGAGATTCATGCCCTAGAAACGGCTATAAGAAGGTCAGAATACTTTTCATTTTCACTGCTTTGAATGTTGTGAAGGAGCTCTCCGGTGAAAAAATGTGAAAACTTCAGTTGGCGATTGCGGTCAATCCGGGCAACGATTCTTCTTCCCACGAGATCCAGGTAAGAGCTGGAACCTCCTGCTATCGTTTTATTTTGTTTTTATGAAATTTTGCTGGTTCAAAATGAGAAATTTGGCAGGCCCTAAAAAATTTTAATGGCTAACGCGGGCCAGCAGTGTTGGACCCGCGTTAAACGCACCTCCCATGAAAGAAAGGCACGTTAGCACGCTCTGTTTTGCTCTATAGCCCACGTTAGGTGCAAAGCATGTTTTAAGAACTCGTTGATAATCATTTTGAAGCATTCCAAGAAATTTCTAATCAGTTTAAAATTTTGTATTGGCAGGTATTCAGCTATTAATCACGAGTATCTGGCGAGAGAGAGAACATGAACGTGAAGAAAGAGATATGATCATTGATGCTGCCATTTTGATGGCTCTCCGTAGGTGCGGTTTGCTAAAATATGCATGGCGGGAACTGATGAGGGGTCAGGAGGACCTCCTGAGGTGGTTGATTCAGCAATTCTATGAGCATCACCATGTCTTTCATATTGGGGGCAATGAGCTCTCAATTGAGAACGACGATATTTATTTTTTGACTGGCCTGTCGTGTCATGGACCAAGGCCTAACTTGATGGGGTCAAGAGTGGATCCTCGCTCTACTGCTGATCTTATCCTTGCTCATTGTACACGCAACACAGAGGCAGTTAGCAACCAGGTGCCCATCGCACGGGTGGTTTCGAGACCACTGAGGTTTGTACTATGGATGATCGTTCGCTTGGCAGGGGCCAAGAGTCAGCATGTGGCCACCAAGGCCCAGATGTTGCTAGCCTTAGATTGCATGCAGCCTCAGGTATTTGACTGGTGTGATGGAGTTGTCCGTCGGGTCCAAGCAGAGCTTACAGCATGCAAGACCCGTACCCAAAGAGAGTTTGGGTACGACACATTGATCGCTTTTTTCCTACTGGAGCGGGTGCCAGTGATGAGACCCAGGATGATTACAGCAGCATTGGGCCCACATGAGCCGAGATAGGCTCGATGGGCATCTTTGATCCCGTGGACTAGAGAGGGTCCAGTCCATCACTGTTTTGAAGATGGGTTCTTTTATTGGCTCAACTCTCAGATCATTACTATTGAGGATTATCCTTATGCAGGGATGAACTTCATCAAAGATCCGGAGCTAGTGCTGCCCCTTGGCACCCAGTTAGGGCTCGATGGTAAGAAAGGAATAATCAGCGTACTTTAGGAAGTATTTTTTGTCTTTTGAATGTTTATGCAATGTTTTTGTTTAAACAGGGTGAAAAAATGTTTTGACATGAAGCTTGTTTGCTTGACATAGATGTGGCACATGTCCACCCAGCTGGGGCCCCTCGTTATGCACGGCGAGGACTGTAACTACTCGGGGCTGGCACAATGGCGGAGGATGCGGAAGCCGCCGGAGATGATGATACCTAGATCCTACATGAACTCTCCAGAAACTTGGAGGGTTTGAGCATGGGTGTACCACCTCTTCCTATGTGGGAGGTTCCAGTTCGTCTACAGCAGCATACCGTAGGTGTACCAGTGAGATACCTGGTGCCTCTAAGGAGGATAGCCAGGGCAATTGTATGTTATTTTGAGCATCAGGCTTAGCTGGCAGGGCAGTTGTATAAATGTCATAGCGAGGCTTATTGTAGCCAAATTTTTGTAAAACACCTAAGTTTTGAGAGATTTTTTGATGTAACTATTGTACTGGACACTTTTACATATATATATATATATATATATATATATATATATATATATATATATATATATATATATATATATATATATATATATATATATATATATATATATATATACTTTTGGTGATTTTGTGTTTTTTAATTTTTTATGCATTTTCTATGGAAAGAAATATATATACTCATGTGTAAATCTTTTATAACAAATGTGACAAATGCCAATCTAACACATAGTTTGCCAAAGAATCGGCCAATGAATTAAATTCCTCTAGGAACGTGCTCAAATGAGATGGTTTGAAACTAACGTTCTAAAAGTTGCACCCTTAAAAAATAACGTAATAAGATTGGATGACGGACACGGTAATGATTGTTTAACTGCATAACTATGATTTGGGAATCTAACCTGACCACTAAATTGGAGATGTCACAAGATGCAGCCTCGGTCAGGAGTAGGATCATTGACATGTACTTGGAAACATTATTGGTGGCACTACCTAGGAAAATTCCCCCAGAACCAAGAAGTTCTGACTCAGGTGTGTTGAGAACCCAAGCAGCTAAAGCAATGTGTCTAGTGTGATGGCTAGCACCGTCTACGTATCCGACGTATCATAAGGAGGATGACGACATCTATGTGAAAGAAAAAGATTGTATATGAGAAAAAACACCTCAAAAACCAAAAATATCCAGAGACATCAAAACAATAGGAAAAACTTATATACATAAAATTACAAAGCATATGCTTAGTGGTGAACTAGGCAAAATACTTCTTTAGATAGAGCCCGTTGCGGGGCTCCGTGAGCTGAATTCCATTACAGTCTTGAAGTGTGATTTTGAAAGGACCTTAGTGACGATGTAAGGACCAAGCCATAATGGTTGGAGTGTTCCTGCCCCCAAGAGGTCATGATTCTGATCATAGAGTAGAACAAGATCACCCTCTTGGAAAGAACGAGGCTTGACAGATTTTTCGTATTGAGCTTTGACTCGATGCTGGTGAGCTTCGAGTGCTACTGTAGCATCTCGACGAGTTTTTTCCAAATGATCGAGCGAGAGCAAGCGATCTTCTGTGACAGTAGTGTCGGGCATGAGTTCAATAGCCAGTTTGAGTGATGGAATTTCACACTCGATTGGAAGTACTGCTTCTAGGCCGAATGCAAGTTGAAATGGTGTGAAGCCTGTGGCAGTTTTGACTGACGTTCGGTATGCCCGTAATGTGGAGTACAACTTCTGATGCCATGTGGTTTTATGGTTTCCGAATAATCGAAAAATCATGGTTTTTAGGACGCCATTTACAGCTTCAACTTGACCATTAGCTTGAGGATAGTAGGACGAAGATTGTTCTTGTCGAAAACCTAGCATGGAGGTTAATTCGGTCATCATATGATTTTGAAAGTGTGATCCATGATCTATGACAATAGATAGGGGTACGCCGAACCGACAGATCACTTGATTGAACAGGAAAAGAGTGGTGGTTTAGCCATCAGCCTTAAAATTGGGAATGGCTTTCACCCATTTCGTAAAATAGTCGACTGCAACCACGATATAGTTGTGTCCATTTTCCGAAATGGGATTGTAGGTAACGAAGTCAATTCCCCATTTAGCGAAAGGACTAATGCAGACAACTGGATGAAGAAGGGCTGGATGACCACACATTTTCTTCGTGAAAATTTGACACAGATGGCACTTCTAGACCGCTGCAATGGAGTCTTTAAACAAAGTGGGCCAATAATAACCTGCGCACAAGATTTTTTGGGCAGTAGCTATGCCCAAAAGATGACCGTCGCACGCCCCTACGTGGCAGTCATTCAAAACATGTTATGCTTCATTAAGAGTGAGACAACGTCAGAGAATAGTATCGATACCATGACGATATAAAGTGTCATTCAGCATGAGGTAGTGTTTTGCATGGTGGCGAATACGACGACGGTCGTCGGACGTGAGAGTTGGGAAGAAGCGTTGGGTTTGTAGGTAGAATAAAATGTCTCGATACCATGGGTCTGAAGAATCGACCAAATATACAGATTCATCAGGAAATGGATCATGAGCTACTTCTTTTGGGTCAATTCTGGGAAGGTCCGATAGCAATTCGGCGAAGACTAGAGATTTCTTTGCTTTGGTAGCCATGAAGACCAAATCAAATTGTTGGAGGATTATAATCCATTTGGAATATTTTCCTCCAATAATTTTCCAAGACAGGATGTGTCACATGGGGTTCTCCAAAGCAATAGCAGTAGTCTATCGCAGCAATATATAGTGTCGGAGTCAGGTGACGACAAAAACTACTGCCAGAGAAAGTTTCTCCACATGTGAATAATGTATTTCGGGTCCATTCGACCTTTTAACAAGTAGTATATCACATGTTCACTGTCGTCATTATGAACTTGAACCAGAACCATTCCAAGCGAGGATGGTGAGGCTGCCAGGTAGAGGATAAAGTCGCGTGAGTAGTCGGGGGCACTAAGGAGTGGGGCTGAAACAAGTGCATGTTTTAAAGTGTCAAATGACCTTTGAGCTTGGTCATCCCATAAATATAGTGTTCCCTTCTTCAATAATCACATAAATCCTTTCATCATCTCGGCATAGTTGACAATGAATAGACGTAAAAATTTTGCCTTCCATTGCAAACTTTGGAGTTGGAGGATGGATTGTGGCACCAACAATTCAACAATTGCTTTAACCTTATCGAGATCAACCCTAATACCATGCTTGGATACAATGAAACCTAGACGACACTCGGATTCGACCATAAATACTCATTTCTAAGGATTTAGACGTATATTGTAGAACCTACACCTGGCAAAAATTTCTTTCAGATGAGCAAGGTGATCAGGTTGTTTCTTGGAATGGGTCGGAAGGTCATCCAAGTAAGGCTATACAATATGTCGAATTTCATGGAAGGCGTAGTCCATAGCCCGCTGAAAATTTGCTCCAACATTCTTTAGACCGAATGGGAGTTTACAATACGAAAATGTGCCCCAAGGACATATGAAGGAAGTTTTATGCTGGTCTTCTTTTTTAATCGCAATCTGGTTATAGCCTGAGAATCCATCCATAAAGGAAAAAGATTCGCATCTGGTGCAATCGTCGAGAATCTGATCTATGAATGGCGTAGGATAATTTTCTTTGGGACAAGCAACGTTTAGATCATGATAATCAACACAAACTCGGATGGTGCCTTTTTTTTGTCTACAGGAACCAGATTGGAAACCCATTCTGTCAAAGGAACGAGATAGATGAAAGTAGTGTTTAAAATATTTTCTACCTCAGTTTTGATGGCGGTTGCTTTGCGCGGGTGGACAGGTCGTAGTCGTTGCCAAATTGGTTTGGCATTCTTATAAAATTTGATTTCATGCTTGACTATAGATGGATCTATGCCGGGCATTTTGTCATAAGACCAAGCAAACACATCATGGAATTCCTTGAAAAGGGATGTGAAGCACGCAATTTCCTCAGGATTGCAATCTGCTCCAATTTGAATGTTTTCCACGACACCTGTTTTGACCGAGATATCTATGGGAATTGTCTTAGAAAGGTTGCCCATGTTCCCTTCTGAATTGATGGTTTGAACAATCGTGTAAATGGAAGGGATTATGTTAGGTGGGTCAAAGGATGGGATTTGAGTAGTTATCATGTTCAAATCAAACATCTAAGCGCGATGGTGGAATTATCCCCAAGGGTGTTCTTCTAGAGACATGATCTCTCGAATATCTTCGTCTGTAGGTAGGATTTCATCGAGGAGATATTTAGAAGGAACTGTGATGTTTGGGGAGTTCATACCAGTGGTTGAAATCATAGCCATGGAGGGTTCAGATGTAATTTGGATGGCTTGATAAGCCAACTCGGCTGGTGAGAGTGAAATCTGATCTCCATATGAAGCAATGTCTGAAGGTGCCGAGAGGACCCATGGGTCGATAGTGCCATCAAAAGTTGTGGATATCATTGCAACGGTGTAATGTCCCATTTTAGCACATGGCTAAAATGGAACATTAGAATTTTGATTTTATATTTTTGCAGCTAAATAAATGGGTAAGGAGGCACATGATTATGAAAAACATTAATAAAATCCCTCACATTATGAAAGAGGAGCATTATTGGAGCTTGTTTGCACACTCCATGTGTGAAAAGGGTTAATTGCAAAGACGGCTAGGTCATGTTGACCAAGTCAAACTGTGCAATAGTTCGAGGTGTAGCCTACTTGGGAAGCCTACGAAATTGCATGAGGATGAGAAAACCCTAATGTGTGGGGTCCATGGCTAAGGAGCCTTCATTGACATAAAAGGAGGGGAGAACAACCACTTTGAGCTAGCTTGGATATTTCGAATTTCTTTCCACAGTTGCAGACTGTGATAGTTGTGCTGCTCAGCACAAGGAATTTCTTGTTCAAGAATTCCCTCCCTTCTTGAGAAGCTCTTGAGGGTTTGATCTTCATCTTCTCCACATCTTGGCTCAAGGCCAAAGCTATTCCTTTCAGTGCAGTGATTCTTGCAGCAAGAGCCATTATGTTGCTGGGGTTGCAGTGGAGGTTCTCACACCATCATTCTGGAGCTCAGATTTCAGAGGAAGGAGCTCCCATGCATCCGGGAGATCAGTAGGGGAGATATCAACTCCATTTATCATATCTTGGCAGGAGGCCAAACTATTCTCATCATCTACAGTGCAGTTCCTCTCCTTGACTGCGCAGTTCTTGAGTGCAATTGTAGTGAGGGGCTGCACCGGCATTTTAGAGAGTGAGATCTTTGGTGAAAGGATCAACCTTTCACTATAGATTTCCATTGGAGGAGGTCTATACATTTACTTCAGCATTATTCAGCCATCTCCTTCAGGTTCTCATTTTAGAGTAGCAGCTACTCCAGCTACTCTGATATTTCTTCAGAAATGCCATTTTGTATGTATTGTAGCCAATCCCTTTAGGGATTGTTTATTATAGTTTCCAGGGTTTGAGATCCATCTCCCCCTTATTTATTTGAGCTTATTATTGCCATATCTTCATTGTATCATTATTTTGTAGCAGTTTTCCTTCAGTGACTGCGCAGTCATAGTTGGGCATCATATATGTAGCAGTGTATTTCATGTTCATTGTACTTGTGTCTTCAGAGGAGGAGTTGCTTTAGCTTGAGTGATCATTTCCTCAAGATCTTGTACACGTTTCTGCTATCATATTATTAATGAGAAAGTATGAGAGTTTATTGCATTTTTTGAAGTTTCTGCACTCACTGCTATTTCCAGCTCATGCTTGTGTATTGATGTAGCTCATCTCTTGTGAGCAATATATTCCTAAAGGAAGGAATATTTGCATAGATATAGGGAGAGTCTGAGTAAGGGCCAGGAAGCATTCATTTCTCATCCTCTCTTTAGAGGTGAAATAACTGGTAAATCCCTCTCAGTCCATCTCTAACATAGCCTTGTTAATATTTCCAACAAAGGAACACTTCGGTGGAGAAAAATTCTATTGATTTACATTTTGGGACATTACAAACGGTATTTGGGACCTCAAGCAGCGAGAGAAGAAAACAACCCATTAGGGAAGATGCCTTCAGAAGACCAGTACCAATACTGATGTAAGAGTCAAGAAAGCCTCCTATTAGGGGTACAGTGCTACTTGGTAACGTGGTATAATCAGGGGTACAGAAGGATAAGTGATCCACTATGACTATTTTCCCATCTAATGGAAATATGATGAGTCAGAAGACTGAAGAAACAATGGTGGTCATGGCATAAGACCAACTGTGACCGAGCAATAGATTATAGTTGAGATTGTGATCTACGACTTCAACATCCATGGTTATCGTTTTCCCACTCAGAGTGATGGGAAAGCTAGCAAGGTATCCTTTTGGGAGGAACGTGTGGCCATCGAAAGCTTTGAGGGAATTCGACGGTGGTGACAAAGTAGGAGAACCTAAAGTGAGCCAGCAAGCCTGTGACATAATGCAGGTTGAAGCACCTTCGTCGATGACATTACGATGGATTAGTCTCCCTTTCGACACAACCTGTACCTAGAACGCGAGTTGGTGTGAGAGGCGAGTTTGAGATTTTTCCATATCAAAGAAAGCTAGCATGGAATCCTGGGGGTCTATTCCACCAATGGCCGAAAGCAAGGCTTTCCTTTGTGTTGGACAGGTTTGCAATACTTCGAGAGTAGACATAGCTGACTGTGCCTGCGCTAAATCTTATACAATGTTGTAGTTTTGGGTTGCACGTGCAGAGGTGTTATGATTCATGTGTCAAAGTTTCCCTTTGGGGGGACGGATCACGAGATAAGTAGTAGGATATTCGATATGCAGATCGTTGGGTGGTGGTGGGTTCGAACTGGTACTAGGTTCTTGAGCGTCTATGGTAGGATTTCCATAAATATTGGCTCGTGTTTGAAGTTCAACACTTTCAATGCCATAAATGGTGGATGACCCTTCACCAGAAGTATCTGAACCACCATTGCCCCTTTGCGGGGGTTGTGGTGGGTTTGCAACCATATGTTACTATTTCTGCAGTTGATTAGGGAAAGGATTATGAAGAACGATAGGTGTTCTCCCAGAATCCTTGTTCGCAATAAGATCGATGCATTCCTGCAGCCGAGGACATTTGTATGTTAAGTGGTCTTCTGTACAGATCTTGCAAGGAAATTTCATGGGTTTCTCCTTTCCTTTGTCTTTTTTAGCAGCTTTTTTCTAGTTAGGATTATTCTGATGGTCTGACTTCTCTTCTGAAGAAGATGTCTTTTTCTTGTTCTTCTTATTCTTCCCACAAGGTTTTTGTGAAGTTTGCACAGAGTTTACCTTAGCGGTAGGAAGAGTAGTCATTTGGTTAGGGGCAATGGAAGCTGAGGATGGCTGGGAGGTTTGCCCCCAAGTCTGTTTTGTGGCTACGCCAGAGATTGTGCCAACGAGACCATTGGCGTGGACTCCGGGTTTCTGAGTAGCAGAAGAATTTGGGTTACCTGGGGCACTGGGGAGTAAATCATATATCGTGCTAGATTGTGAGTAGACTATATCTAAATGTTGGGCATGCCGAATGCATTGATCTTCTGTAACTACACTGGATAGGTTAATGTATTTAGAGATATGGGGTAAGAGAGACTTACAAAACCAATTAGATAGAAGATGATCCGGGATTGGTGTTTTGACTAGCCTCCTCCTATGCCTCCATTCATGAATGTGATCAGAGATGTGGGTGGCAGTGTCTTGGCGCAGTGAGGTTAACAGTTCCATTCAGGTTTCATATCTGATCGATAATTGGAATTTCTTTAGAAACTCCGTAGCTAAAGCGCCAAAAGTGTTGACGGCGGTGCATGGTAATTCAATATACCACTTGGCAGCATTGCCTGTAAGGGTGCGGGGAAACAGTCAAAGTCGGATACTATCATCCACCATGGAATCAGATATAGACCATAAATGAAAGGTGCTGATGTGTGTGGTTGGGTCTTCCCCTTGTTTCCTATCGAACTTTGGGATGTTAGAAGGAATCTTGTGCGGTACTGGAGGCCAGAGCGGGTTGTGATTGATGGTGTCATTAGTCAGTTTATAGATGTCGGGGATGTCTAGAGCTGCCAAAAATGGCAATTGTGGGTTTTCCCCTGAATCTAGCCAAGGTTCGACTGACTATTTAGACCATAAGGTCCACCCATCAATGTGTTACCAGGAGGATAAGTGGGACTTTGATAAAAATTTCCTATGGGTGGAGATGTAGGGATATATGTTGCTGCCCATAGGGCACATTGTATTGTGGGGCGAACGGTTGGTTTCCCCCAGCATAAAAGTGCCCCCCTAGTCCAGATGGAGGTTGGGGTGGGTTGGCCCATATGGATGCAATAGAGCTGCCCGGAGGCATGCTACTACTTGCATAGTTCAGAAACGACATAGATTCTACACCGATATTTAAACCAATTATTGGAATAGTGTTAACAATAGGTTGTCCGGTTTGTCCTAAGGATTGCAGGGGTAGTGAAATGTTCCCTGTCATTTGCGTGCTAGTGACACTACCCCCTAGTATAGAGGCCAAGGGGTTTGAACTTAGTAAAGGGTTCCAACCCAAAGAGTTTCTAAAAGGAACCGAAGTAGTCCCACTCGTGGGAGGGGAAACCATAGGTCCTGAAGTGGTCATGGTAGGAGTAGATCCCAAAGGACTCGGCGAGTTACTCACAGTTGTGATGACTGTAGTGTTGGGACTAGGCATAACTTGACTATTGGGGTTACCAAGTAATGGCATAGAACTGAAAACTAGCAGGGAGGATGGTGGCGAACCTGGGATGGTTTCCATTGGTATCGACCCTGTGGATGTCGTTTGCGAAATTGATGTTTGTGCGGCTAAAGACATGTCTTGGCGTGGTGGAATCTGAATTATCATGGTTGCTTACGGATCAGTGAGTGGAGGATTGTAATGAGGTGCAACACCTTTCGTGAAAGGGTCCTCCGAAAATTTCATATGATATGAGGCTATGTGAAAATCAGGGTTCGTCAATGGAGACTGCTCTTCCGTAGAAGGCACGGGTTCACCAAGGTTCAATTCTTCCTTAGGAGTCAGAGGAGGTAGACCTTGCTGTCGTCGAGACAGACGGTGTGGATCAGATGACGCCACGGTGACATGTTTATTTTTAACAAATTTTAATAAATTGTGATGTATTATAAAGTCTCAATGACAGTAACCACACACCTAAAAAAAAGAAAAAAGAAAAAAGGACTCTCTAAAATCAATCAACAAGTAGCCAGAATAGGGTGCCCTGTCTGAGTACTACCGTTTTCTAGAGATGAAACCCAGTATCACAATAGTATACAAATAGCGTTGGTCGAAAGTATAGTTATGGTTACTCTAGAGCTTCATCCGAACCTCAAACGATAGGTGTAAGTACTCTCTTGAAGATGAGTACCCTCTTAAAGACCGAGGACAGAGTAGGTCCATCTGTTTCAGGTACCAGGACAGACTGTCCTAGTCACCTTGTGTAAGTCCCTAAAAAGTATGGCCACTAAAGATGCCTCAAATCACAGACATCATTAGGGGGGTCATGGTCTAGGACAACATGCTATATGGGCAGAATACCTAGATCCCTGATCTAGTTTCAACATCCCCGAAGGGAACCCCAATATATAGAATTCCCACCAGATGCAGTCGAAGGCGGGCTACCTTCTTGTGCACCCAAGTGTTGTCTCGTGCTTATATCCAGTAAAGGAGTGATCTCGATAATATGAGTGTAGTAGGATTTTGCTCGTTAATGACTCTAGTCTCAAGTTTTGAGATCTTGGGTGATTTTCTCACTTTTCCTAACCCAAGATCCTAGCCTGAACTACTATTGGTGTGAGCTCAGAAAAAGTTATGTGATTGATTTTATTATCGCTTGATTCTTAGTGTACTTGATTATTAGTCTTGCGGACGGGGAGTGGATGTATGAAATGTGATGAGACTCTGACTCAAAAACCAAGGAAAAATATGCTCTAAATATTCAATTCGATGAAGAGTATTTCTGTAAGGAGAGGTTTCCTTTCAACATCTATGCACCAAAATTCAAATAAAAAAGTTCAACCTTAAAGATTAAAACATCTATTTATCTCATTTTAACAGTCTTTTAATTGAAATTTTCAGAATTAATCCAGCTAGATGCAGAAAAACTAAAGAAAAAAATTCTTCTAAAAATAAAATGTATTCAACACTAAATTTTCAAACAAGAACAAACAAACAACAATGCCAGTTGGTAAACAAGCATAGGGATTCAATCAAGGAATGGTTCTAATGGCCAAAAACTCTACAACCAAAAGGAACAGAACACAGGGGTGAATAACAATTTTTTGGCTCACTAACACACTGGTTTTGAGCAAAGACCGTGTTAATGTAGATACTAACACACTGTAATCAAATCTAGGTTGTGTTATAACGCTCTGGAATACTAACAAAGGCAGCGTTAGCCAGGGTAAAGTCTTCAGATGGCCAAAAGGGGACAGGACTGAACTCTGTGAGCTTTTGAAATTTCTACTGGGAATAAAAGCTGGTCAGAAGGATATGTGAACAGAGGAAAGAAATAATCCAGAAAATTGGGGTTTTCATGCCCAATGGAATCTCCAATTCTGCTATAGGGTAAAATTATTGGGTTGTTCGTTCTTGAATATCCCTCTCAGAGCTTTCCTATGCCCGAGGTAGACAATAAGATTAGTTGTATAGTTCACAAAGAAGAAGCATATATGTTCATATCAACTTAAACAACTTGATGGAATAAGATGGAAGATTACCTCTTTCCAGATCTTGAAGTCCTTTTGGAGAGTACTAAGCAGCGAAGCAGGGATCCTCCTTCACCAGCTCCAAATCTCAACCCTGTGATCAATCAAAGAACCCGTGTAATCTCTACCACAATATAGATTTCCTATCAATTAAGTTATCATATGATAAATATTAAAAAATGCACATCTAAGCCATTCATCTCATGTTGTATAAGTAATTGAGGAACAATAAAAATATTGACGCATTGAATGGAAAAAACAGATACAGTTCTATTGATTTATAAAAAGGAGGATTACAACCATCGGTTGTACCAAGCCCTCCTCAGTCTTCCAATCTCTCTTTCTCTTTCTCTAAATGTGGTGATGTTTTAATCAAAAATTTCTCAATGAACCTCTTTGATCTTTGACCTTCACACTACCACAATAAACGCTCTGCTTCACATGTATTCAAAAAACCTTCGACCCTAGACCAAGAGCCTACAACTCCATTTTATAGGAGATGGAGAGGGAAAACCTTGCCTTTATCCTTCCACTAGTTCTAAAATAGAAAAACCAAGATGTTTCCTCAAATTTCCATGCTTTTACCTTTCTTGAGAGTTTAGTTGTTTTTGGTAAGACCCAATAAGAGGTTAGTGCCTTGCAGTTTCTATTTTGCACTGACTCTCTATGAGAAAAATATGGAGTTTCAAATCATTCTCCGTGGTTTTTTTCTATTTCAAACTCAAAACATGGGTAACGCTACCCTCTAGGCTAAACAGAGCGTTGCCCTAGCCACTAACACGAC
The DNA here is from genome assembly GCA_034641835.2 of Pinus albicaulis. Taxonomy (NCBI): domain Eukaryota; kingdom Viridiplantae; phylum Streptophyta; class Pinopsida; order Pinales; family Pinaceae; genus Pinus; species Pinus albicaulis. Next base: position 562,043,099 of record CM076582.1, read on the forward strand.
CTTTTCATGGATCAGGGGCGTTATAACACACTTTGGCTGTTATAGGGGCACGTTACCTCGAAAGAAGTAGTTAGGCCTCTTTATTCCTTCCATACTTATCTTCTCCTCTGAGCTGATGAGGAGGTTATTTGACCTGTAACAACCTACCAAATTTGGGAGAAATTGAACAACTTTTTGTTTTTTTGCAAAATTTTGAGGCTAGGAGCACAACACAACCTTTGCTGCGCTTTTTCCCAGGGCATCTTCAAGAACAAAGGTTTATATTTTTGGATTAATCATCATGAGAGGAGCATGATCACCAATTTTTAGCTCAATTAGAGATGTTTTGGTCCCCCAAAAGGGTCAAAAACACTCATTTTTTCACCATTCTGCCCACTTTTCTCAGCATGTGCTGCGCTCCTGGAAGTCTTTGAATTTTCACTTTTTTGACAATTTGTAGAGGTCCTATTAAGGAAATAAAGGTATATCTGTAAATTAGAATTCGATGGCTTTCCAATGAGCCATCACAAAACCTTTTATGACTTCGGGAAGGCCTCCAAAACTATGTTGCAAAAAGACCTATTTTTCCTGTCTTTGTGTTGCACTCGTGGCATAATTTCAAATTTTAACACAGTGTGTTGTGCTCCTGTGGGTGACTAGGAAGAATGTGCATTTAGCAAGCTTCCACATGCTTGTCAAGGCCTAAAATTCAATTTGATTACTATATATGGCCGGAAAAGATATTTGTTAGATATTTTTGTGCCTTAGGCCTTGCAAGGCCTCAAGGACAAGTTAAGATATTTCTTGTTGGCCAATAGGCTTCTAGATGCTCTATTTTGTTCTCCTCTTCCTTGCTTGTTATATAAGGCATGAGGATTCATTGTAAACAGTTGGCATATGATGATCTTTCAAGAGAAATACATGGTTTTATGAGTTTCTTGCTTGGACTGATAATGGAGAGGCTTGTTTGTAGGATTCCTTAGCTTGGTGAATGGTGAAGTCTTCTTAACTTGTTCATGTTTTCTTGTTATCATTAGGTTTCATGCTTCTTGGTTGCTATAAATGATAAAAGTATAGGTTGATACATGCTCTTTGAGGCACCTCAGTCCTCCTATTTGTTATAGCTTTGATGTTTTCCTCTTTTGGTCATCTTAAGGAATTATTGATTGCTCCTTAGGTCCACCAAAACATGTTCTTGTTTCATGTATGGTTAGTATGCTAGTTTAAAATTATGATTCATGGCATGCCCTTCTTATTTGAAGCTTTCAAAACCCTAGCTTGAAGCCTTTCTGTGGAATATTGATTGCTAGGATAAGTCAAAGAGGTCTCGTTCGATCTTGCCCTTTTTCCATGCTTACCAAATTGTTTCAGAGTTCTCAATAGCTTGATATATACTGTTTAGGAGTTCCCTCTTCATAAATTGAGTTATTTGTGTTACCTTATATGTTTTTCCCAAAATCTGAAGGTGAATTTCTAAAGTTAGAAGCTCTTATGCTCTATATGTTTCACTGTAATGTTTATCTTGGATGTTTATCATTTTAAGTATTGTTGATTGAGCTTAATGGTTTGCCCTATCTCATGAGTTGTAAATTTTAACTATATATGTTTAAGAACTCTTAGTTTTTTTCCAAACTTGATGTTCACTACACCTCACACATTACCCTAAGGATCCATTTACCTTGCTAATTTGGCCCTGCAACACACTCTGATTCATCATTCAGACACTCATGACTTTCATTGACTCCATAGCCCAATGGCTTTGGAAAAATTTCACTCCACCTATCCTACTTGACCATCTTACCCAACCAAAACAATCAAAAAGGCCCACACTTCATAACTAGCCTAGAATCAACCATTTAACGCAAACAAGTTCACATCCTTTGCACACAATAGAGAGAGCCCTCTCTGAGTCCAGGAAGGCTAGGTGTTAGGACTCCAAATATTTGTTTCATGTTACCCTATCATTTGGCTTTACCAATCTGCCAAATCATGAGACACTAACAACTTCGGTCTTCAACCTTGTCCAATGAATTATTGAAAACTATAAGACTGTGGTATTTACAATGATGAAAATTCAACCTGATTTTTAAAATAAATAATGTTTTAGCATCCTTCCATTGACAAGACCTCCATATACTTTTGTACCATCCAACTCTTTGAGAAAATAAGCATTATTTCCCTTGAAAGCATCAATGATGTATGGATCTTGCCAAATATTATCGAACTTCCCATACTTGCCTTTATCCTCTCTTCTGGAATCCCATTTTAGAACTTTGTCACCTAAGTTGAAATCATTGGCCTTGGTTCTCTTGTCAAATATTTTTTTGATATTCTCTTGAATTACTTGTGTTCTGTTGTAAACCTCCTCTCTGGGCTGCTACAACTATATGGTGCCATTGATCCTCTCTGAATGCCATTTGGTTAAGCTTGAACCTATTGGATTATATTCATTACTAGAACTCCCAAGGAATAAGGGAATACTGCATCCATTCCACAAACCGGTTGGTATGGAGACATGCCAATTGATTTATTTTTGGTAAGCCTATTAGCCCAAAGAGCATTGGTCAATTTATTGTGCCATGATTTCTTATTCTCCTCCAGAAGTTTTTTGATGATGTTCACCAGGCTTTTATTTGAAGATTCGGCTAGTCCATTACCTTAATGGTAGTAGGATGTTGAATTTCCCAATGTTATATGATATTTGTGACTGAAATCGACCATATTTTTGGATCTAAAGGCTGCAACATTGTTTGTAATGATTTTTCTAGGACAACTTGTTATGTAGATAAATCCCTCTTGTGGACAAAAGCGATCTCCCTAATATCCTACAGATAGCTAGAAACAAACATCCATTTGTAAATCGTTTTGTCTAGATAATTGGAATTCAGAATTATTATAGACAAGGAAAGGGGACATGCTCCTACCTTGAAATTCGATGTTCGGTGCAGCCTTTTATCTAGTTTCTCCAAAGAGGCTTCTTCAGTAATGAGAACCTGCAATCAAAGACAGATAAAAGAACTAAAAGCACATGCAACATATAATAATTGAGAACAAATGATCTAACTCAATGATCAAGGAATCCAAGTATTGAATTATTCAAATAGACATAAGAACAACTCAATGAGAAAAGGAGATCCATCTGTATTATCTTGTATGAAAAGAGTAACTTTACAACCTATCGCCTTGATGTTGCACAAGTTCCTCCCGGAGTCCTGAAATTTTTTTCCTCCTTCATATTGACAAGCCTTCCTCTCTCTGAACTACCATGAAGTTATAGACATGAGTGTGTGATCATTCTCATACCAATAATGACTAGTATAGAGAGTATTCTCTCTTGATAATTTCTTCAGCAATTACCATATACAAGGTGCAATCTACCCTTGAGACTGAAACATGAGCTCAATTTATAGGGAAATAGAGGTAGTTTCAGTCCCATGAAGAGGGGGATGGATTCCTCTCATGAAGGGATTTGAGCTCCATATACGAAGGGATAAACTCTGTGAGTGAAAGGATAGAGCTCCATGAGTGGAGGGATAAAGCTCCAACTCATCGCGCCTCTAGAAGCTTCTATTTGGGAGAATATTCGTCCAGCTAGGCTTCTATAAATTACTTTTTCCTTTATTGGACTGTTTACAGGGTTCCGCAGGTTTTATAAGTAGAACGTGCGGGATGTGCCGCAGGCTATAGAGAAAATATCTGTGGATCTGCAGGAAAGAGCTAGGAAAAGTGCGGAGTTAAAATTTTAAGGGTTTTAATGAGCTTTTCTCCAATTACAAGACTTGGTTTAGGAAAATTAGGGTTTTTGACCTCTAAGGGAGCACAATATAGGTGATGATTAACCTATATAGACAGTCAAATTCCATGCTGACAAAATAAAGTGTAACAGATTTCCCCCTAAAGCGTGAAGTCTGAGGTAGTTTTGAAGAGTGAAGTGCTTTATCATTCTGAGGATTGGATTACGGAAACACTGGTCGAAAACCTATAAAAACATTTAATGTAAGCATATATATGTATATCATCGCTGAGGTAGGCATTCCCATACTCAAATCAATACTAACTACATGTTCTGGTACATAATTTATTTTAAAATTACATCAATAGTAGACACAGTATGGACACAACAATCTCTCATAAGTAGTCTACTGTATCATGAATAATAAAACTCCTTACAACCTGGATGGTGGAAACTAGATCTAGAGTCTTGATTTCCACTTCTCGAACTAGTATGATTCTGTCCATTCAATTGCTTGTGTTGAAGTCGAACATGGTAGAAACCACTTGATTACTAGTCAATGATGTGAATTGTTAACAAGTGTGAGAGAAACCACCAATAATGAAAATGGTTATCAAAGTACTTAGTACAATCCACGAAGTGTGAATGAATGATTTGCAGTTCAACACTTCACAGAATCATTCGATCGAAGGTCAATGATGCAACCTGTCATCGAAGGTGAGAAACCTGCCATTAGGGCATGTAGATTCCAAGGTATTGATAGGATTATAGATAAAATTTCTAGATGATGAGTTGTCATCCATAGAAAGTGACCCATCGTAGGAAATCCCATGACATAAAACCATTAGATCAAGTTTTGAAGAAATATTTGTAAGGACTGACTCAGGGATGGTCAACACGAATGGAGACAAATGTTTTCAATGAATGGTTTATTTGAACTGCCTCTTGAACACATAACGACACTGCAGATGGCTTCGTAACAATTGACCTAAAGCTAATACTTCGAAACCGGCTGAAGACTTTCAATGTGGTTTGATTAACTATTAGACAAATTATTTTCCCAACCCAGGTACAACTGTGACAAAAAGTGACTTGTTCAAGAGTGGTATACTGGTTTTAAAACAAGAGTGACAATTGGATTCCTTTTCTCTTTTTCCCCTCAGCATTTCTGGCAAGTACCTCTTTATTTTTGACAAGCTTGAGGAGGATAAAATTTGCTTGTTGTATAAGCTCATCCTTTGGATGAGTCCTAATTAGTATTAAAATCAAACCCTAAGAAGGAGTGGTTCATTCCTGTTTGTAATCGATAGGCCCTTTACTATTAAATTTTAACGAGTCCAGTATAGGAGAAACTCGGTGTTTTTCAGTTTTAGGAGCTCAGAAGAAAAACATAAGAAAAATCTGTGGTTGTAATTTTTCGTAAATTTAGTCTCTCAAGCCCGAAAAAAGATAAAAGAATGTAGGAGAGAACTCTATTGACCATGATTAGTCAACATATACATTTTTCGTAAATAGTCCATTTCAGTCTCGAAAAAGGGTAAACTTATACTGAAGGGACGACTGTTCATTTCCTTTAACGAGTTCGAATAGTCAAGTACTCGACGATATTTTCATATTTAGAGATTGTGAAAAGGGCTTAAAAGAGAACTCCATGATTTCTCTTTTTCGTAATTTTCAAGAGCCCGAAAAAGTGATAAAAGTATACTCAACATCAAAATAATTCTTTTCACTGAGAAAACCTGAATTCTGCACAAAAACTCGAAAGATTAAACATACATGTTTCCAATAAGTAAAAACATCAAAAAATAATTCTTAAAGTGAAAAATAAATAAAATATAATATTTTATTCATTCAAAAACTTATACAACGGAGTTTAACAAAGTCATTTTCACCTTTTGTCTTCAGAGTTGCAAATTGAGAGCTTTTGGAAAAAATGTTCCACAGTTGATAACAGTGGAACCGACCGCTCAAATCGTGATTTGTCAGAACCAGGTAATCCACAACACTCTTCTCTTCATTTCTATCCAATTAAATTCTCTTTTCAGGCTTTAAATTCATTTTTTAGGGAGAAATTATGTTCAAAATGTTTCTCTCGAGGGTCCACAGATCATGCACGCATTCCCTGCGGACCCCGATAATTTTCTAAAAATAAAATTATTGGGCTACCACGGTTTTTGTGTGGAGCCCGTGCGGACATCCACACTGTCTCCGCACAAAAACTGCGAAGGCACCGTGAATGGTTTAAAATTGATGAATTCTCTCGAAAATGGTTAAAGTTTCTCACTCAAACAGTTTCTAACCTTCAAATGCGTCCATTTGTAGACTATTTCACTATGATAGAGTGGAGAGAACGTGAGCATGAAGATAGATACAATGAAGCCATGAATAATCCTCAAACAATGCAAGTGCTTATAAATTGTGGTTTGTATAAGTTTTGGGAAATTCAAGGTATGAGAGCACATGTGGAGATGATGACATGGTTAGTGAATAAATGGGATGATCAAAATCAGTGCTTTATCATTGGCAACCATTAGCTTGAAATTGAGCTCAAAGATATTTATTTTCTCACTAGATTGTCCAAAAGGGGGGAAACATATCCTTGTTTGGAACTAGACAGGGTGGCCTACCCGTTTCTAGTTACAAACAAGAGTTTTGCAGTGATGCAGCAGATCCAAAGGATAATCGCATCGATATAAAGACTGTCTTGCGACTTGATCTCAAAGTAATTGCATTCATGGTAACTAGGCTATGTGGAAGCGCAGATCCACATGTAGCCACTAAATCTCAAATGCGAACTGTGGTAGAGTGTTTCAGAGGCACCATTTTCAATAGGTACGAAGGGGTATTGGCCAACATGAAAGGAAAACTAACTAGAGAAAAAAATGCAAAGTTAAAAAACTTTGGGTATGGCGCCATCCTGATTTCTTTTGCTTTGGAGAGAATTCCACTTCTTGCCCCTTAGTTTATTCCAGTGGATTGTGGAGAGCCTAGAGAACCTTGTATGGTACATTGGGTTGCATTAATGGACCGCCGTGGTGGCGACAACAGTTCAGTGGTTTGGTTCACTCCGGCATACTTAATGTGGCTTCAGAACCAAGTCTTCACAATTGAAGACTTCCCTTATGCGGGTATAGATTTCAGAGGTGATCCCGATATGTCCTTGCCTCCAGGGGCACAGTGGGATGAATCAAGTAAGCAGATCATTTTGATGTGTTTTAATTCTAAATTTTATTTGTTTTTTATCGTCCAATACTGATAACAAAATTTTAAATGCAGATGTTGGTCCACGTCGACCAGCTACACTTCGCTGCTTTGAAAGGTGGAAAGCAAAGCCTATAGTACCACCACAGGATCAGGCAGAAGATATCCTAACTGATATGGAACACAACCTGGAGAGGTTAACCATAGATATTTCCTAGACAGGGACACATGACATTCCTCTCCGTCTTCAGAGACATGTTACCGGTGTACGAGGACAGTTTAGGAGATTCCTATGCAAGGTGTTGCATGCCATAGTCTACTACCATGATCATCATCACGGATAGTGGATGATCATCATGGATTGAAATATTTTGTTTTTTTGTATCAGTATCTTTCAGATTGTTAGCCACCTATAAATTTTTTGACAAGCAAACAGGTGGCTAAATTGTTCTTGAGCCTTCAAGGAATACATTTCCTCTGAAAACATATCATCCTTGAAGCTTCCTTGTGTCTTTTTTCCTTTGAACAATATTCACTCCTGTTTTCATGAGAAAACCCTGTTGTTCCATGAAGAAGAATGCTCAAAAACGCCTCCATTTCCCCCTATTTTATTCCCACTAAACCTCTGTTTTCATCACCTTTCTCCCCTTCGGAAAATTCCTCCAAAATCCCTCTTTAACCTTCTAAATCATCCTAACTCCCTTTTAAACCTTACAAACACCCTTTGTTTGGCTTAAAAACCCTTTATTCCCTCTACCGAATCCCTCTTTTGGCCTTAAAAAGCATTACAATTAAGCCAAAAACCCACTTTTCCATATAATAGGCTTAAGCCCCCTTCAACTAAGCCCCTTAACCACTTCCCCACCACATAACCCTTGCCCAAGACCAAGCGCTTAAGTCACGGGCACTTATCGCAATCGGAAGAATCACGATGAGTGCATTTTCTTTGTTAACTTGATTTTCCTCGATGCGAGGTCTTTACTCTATAGACCGCGGGCGCATTCTCAACCGTTGATCTTTCAAAGATCGAATGGTCAGCACTAATCATACGCGCCCCATTGATGCTCTCCATTCACCCCTATGATTGCACATGAGCCATTGATCTATCTCCAGATCCAACGGCTATCGCGTAATCGCTCACCACCAATCGCGCCAATTGCATCGCATCCAACCCCTTCCGATTGGAAAGCCCCAATTGAATCCTGGCCATTCATCCATTCGGATCCAATGGTCCAGATTTCATCGTTCCCCACTCACTACACCCGCCTTTCTCCCATTCCGATTGGATCTCCGCCGTTAATCCCATTAGATCCAACGATCCACCTTTCTCCCGCCCATTAACCTGACCCTCTGCCTTCGTGTTCCATCTAAAGATCTTGACTGTCCATTCTTTAGATCCGATGGCCAAGATCAAACTCACCTTGGACTATTCACCGCTTAACCGACCATGCATCTTTCCATATCGTGCTGCCACCTGCACTATCCGATATTTAACCCCTCCATCTAATGGCTAAGATCCATATCGCGTGATTTTAGCGTCTGAGGGTTAACAATTTAAATTTATGTGATGTAAGCGGTTTTGTAGTTCCACGTGTCACGCGGCGAGACATATCGCGTTTTTTTGGGCAAAATCTCAAAACTACCTTTATGCCACGTGACACCAGTGGTTTTCCCGTCCGAAACTGCCTTCCTCCCTTTTATTCCTGCACCTCCATAATCAATCTCAAGCGTCCGATGATCTAGATCAACGGCCTACATTGTAATGTGAATTTCCACCATATTTCTTCATCAGAACCTTTATTAACTTCAACATTCAATCTCCACTGTTGATCTCCTCCTGAGATCCAATGGTTCATAATCCATCTCCCTCTGCCCACGCCAGGTCCCACTACCTAATGGCCCCGCTTTCATTCATTTCTCACGATTTTCTTTCTGTTTGCCCAAAGTTAAAACTTTGGTGTTTCAATGCTAAAGTCGCTTTTCTCCACCTAACTTCGTGTTAACACCACCGTTCATGAATCCTGACCGTTGATCTCATACGCCCATCTAATCCAACGGTCTACAACCATCATTACACCAAGCTTTTACCAGCCCTGTTCTTCACCATTCCGCAGTGATTTCCACCGAGTTTTCACCTGCATCCACCATTCCCACATGCCTCCACAACAATCTTCCACCACTCCCTGGATTTCATAATGAGTTTATTGCATTTGTGCAGGGTTTACAGGGTAGTAGATGCACTCTGTCTCCACAGTTACAGTCTCTATGACTTAAAGCGCAGAGAGATCACCACAACTGCGGCAAAGAACATCAGTGAAAGAAATTAAAGGATCAAAACCCATAATTGAATATTTGAGACCATAATCCAATGTTTAAAGGATGAAGACGCAGTTCAAAGATCATGAAGATTATTAAACGGCTTAATGAAGCCTAAGCACATGAAACAAGCCATATCTTTGCTTTAGCATCAGCAGTACATTTTCTTAGAAAGGACACTTTTCGACATAAGCCTCCATGCCTCCTCGAGCTCCTAAAAGCCATTTCACTGATAGAAGCTTCTTAAAGACTGTCAGGACCACAGTTATGGAATCATGGAGAGACATGCAGACTTTCCATCCTTGTCACTCATTTTATAAGGCTACCACAGAGAACCATACAGTCAGAGAGGACTCCAAAGAATACATCCGAAGTTAATTTCAACCTGACAGAGACTCCCAGACCATGCTGCAAAGTACTTATAGCGATGCAGATTGCCATGAAGCAGAGTGGGATCGACCTTCTGACTCCACTCTATCTTAATGAGTGAATTTAATTTACATCCACTTCCACAGTTACTCATGCTCCTATAAGAACCTCGAAGAACATATTGTAAAGGTTGTTGTTGTTGTTGTTAGTTGTAGGGATTCATTCGACTGTTAGAATATTTTTTGGGGGAAAGTAGCTGAGTAGTTGTAATTTAGTAGGCTGGGAGGAGAAAGTTCGGACTTTAATCAGCCATCGAGCTCAGTGTATGTGACTGGTTTTGCACATCAATTAATCAAGAAAATTTCACAGGATCCTGGTATATATTACGTGTGATGTTTTCTTACTGCAAATTGTTTCATTACATTATTCATGCTGTCCATTATTTTTCTGATAAGAATCAATAAATCAGGCTTAGGATATACCCCTACTTGGTACCCTAATGCCCACTGCCCTTCTTGTCTTTTATGTTTTCTACATAATGTGTATTTAAGAGCAAATTCATGTAATTTAACCAGTTAAAGATGTTGGTTCAGCCCATGCTTGCTGATGTGTGAATTCGGGGTTTGTTGCTTAAATGTTCTGGTTAGGTTTAAGCTGGAAGAATTGGGATACCCGGGATTTAGTGTTAGCCCTATCCATTGGGGTCCTTTTCCAACAGATTGGCCTTCTAAGATCCCTTGAGCTGGTGTCAAAAGCATTGAAGGTTCAAAGTCCTTCTCTGATCTTAGGCCTAGTTCTGTGTTTAATCTTGACTCTGTTTTTCCTTTGTCTTCATTTAGAGTTTCCTTTGAGTATGTCAAAGGAGGTCTGGATTTAAATGATATCTGACCTGATCTCCAGACAGAAATTGGTTCCTTTCCTTCTTTCACCTTCACTCCTTAATGTTCCATTCCACCATCTATCTAAGAGATCCTTTAGTATAGATGACTTGCTCTATGAAAGCCTTGCTTAGTTGTATGCAAGTAATCCCCTTTCATGACTCCATAGCCAAATGGCTAGCACATTCCCGACCTATCCTCTTTTGCCGAAACATCCTGCTGCTATGTCCCTTTTCATTCCATTCAACCTTCTCAGTTAATGATCTCTTACTAACCCAACAACCAACCAAATCATTTAAAACCCCCTTTGTGCTTCATACCTAGCATAATATCTCATTTTGAGCTTTCAAGATAGATCATTCTTTGCTTATTGAGAGATCCCTCTCCGAACCCAGGAGGGCTAGATCCTAGGGTCCCAAAGTTGTTGTGATGTTGTCCGGTCTTTTGGTCTTGCCAATCTGGCCAAAACACTGGAACCCCAACATAATGGCGATTCCACTGGGGAAGAACTCAGACCAATGCCTTTAGATTGGTATCTCATTGCTGATGGTGGATAGAAGCCTGCTCCAAACAGCCAATTCATCCACCTGGTGACTCCACACTCCATATCTCCCAAAATACCAATGACTCCACTGGTAGAAGACCCTGAACTGGTTGAGAAGATATAGTGACCTCTTTGTAAAAACATGGATCCAAGTATGTATGAAGATGCAAAGCTAGATGCTCTGTCAGTCAGATTAAAGAGAATAGTGAACATGTTTGGTGAAGTAGTAGTAAAGGTGTAAGAGGCTAATTTAAATGCAAATGATGATTATTTAGAGCAGCCCATGCTTCTTTCAGAGCAAGAACAAACTCAAGATCTAGAAAATGAGCAAGACATGTATGATGCTCAAGAATCTATAGAATATGAAGAGGAAAGTGATCAAGAACTACCTGATTTCTTACCCATGTGTTGTACTATGCTGATTAGAGAAAATCAAGGTTTAATGACAAAGGCTAATAGGGAGTGCTGCATTGAGGAAACAAGAAACCACATAGAAGACACAGAATACGATGTGGAAGGAGAAAGAGATCAGGAAACATCAGGAAATCCTCAGATTTTCCCTGCTAGCACAAGTGAAGATTCCACAGGAAAGGCTCAAGAAGATATCCGACATCCAGATCAGTTAGTACAAGAAACAGAGGACTGTTGTTCTTCTATCTATGTTAAAAGATAAATATCTCCATTGACAGAAGAAGAGATGGACCGAATATTAAACACGCAGTCCACCTCTGAACTCTTTTATAGAACAGAAACTCTTGCTCATTCATCTAATGAGTTTGATGATATAGATCCAGAAAACTCCTCTGTGGATCTTTATGAAGAAGGACTTGCTGAGAATCCAACAGGTTTGATTGGTGTTATTGCTTACGATTATGGTTTTCTTAGTTGTGATCTGTTTGATGATGATTGTTTCCAAAGGGAAGCTAAGCTCGCAGGACCATCATCAGTAGATTCATGGGAGGAAGATCAGGGCCAACAACTTCCGAGAAGTAACGAACCAAGTCAGCCTATCTATGATACTAATGGGGAAAGTTATGAAATCATAGTAATAGATGAATATTCATTGAATATTCACTCTGTTATGCCTTAGATCATCAGTAGAAATTTGCATACGAATGGAGATCAACAACTTTTCATCTTAAAGGATGAGGAGGAAAATGAAGAAGAGATTTTTGAGCATGATGAAAACAAGGAGCCTTCTCTTGAAAAAGAGGAAGCAATAGAACAACCCCTTCTCAAGAATACATGGATCTTTTCACATAGCTTAGCCCACTAAAGCAGTATATATCGGAGCTCCAAGAGGACACGGCTGCAATATATGATGAGTCCTCCAGTTCAGATGATGAATAATATGAAAGAGATTCTCTTTCTCAAGAGGATCTTGTTCTTAATCTAGTGGAAGAGGGAGAAATCCTGGTTGAAGCCTTCCTGCCAAATATTCATAAGCAGGTATCATTTCATGATCCTTATGTTTATTTCCTACAAACATTTTAAGAAGGATCAAAGGTCTTTTTGAGCAGCATGTTGCAGACAACAAAATAAATTTTAGAAGCTGCTGTTAAGAAACAGAGAGAATGGGAGTGGCCCTGCCTATCCAACATGCTTAAGGAGATGAGCAAGAAACACCAATCATGGGATCACTTGATGGACTAGTTGTATTGGAAGAGAAGGTTTATAAGCTAGACTTATAAATATTTCAAGTTAGAGTAGGGTAGGTAGGAAATATCAATAAAGCTTAGTCTGTGAGCATTTAGTTAGTAGTTTTTAATTTCTGCAAAGTTTTCAATCCATGAGTAGTTTTGTCTTTATGCCATGGTCCACAGCAAGCCAAATAGTCTAATCTTGGCTTGACTATTTTTCAATTTCTGTCTTAGAATGTAGAGAAGAAATTTGCTAGACAGTTCAATCCTAGAAGATATAGTTTAGGCAGAGAAAGTATGAGACCAACAGTTTAATCTGGTCTCATGGAGTAATAAGGGTAGCAGTAGAGTAGGTTTATTTTCCTTTTTGTAAAAATTGATGATGTAAAGGGTATACAAGTCTAAATGCACCCAGAAGAAAAAATGTTAGCACTATATTATGGGTAGGTAGTTGTTTGGGAGAGTATTTCTGCTGATATAATGTCTTCATGATTTGTGGCAGCTGATCCAAGAAAGAAAATGGATGTGTCAAGTACTAGGCATCTGGCCTACTCCAAAGATTATTTTTTGAATTCTTGACACCTTCAAGAAGATGCCATCCCCATGTGGAGCCACTGTTAGCCACCTATAAAATTTTTGACAAGCAAAAAGGTGGCTCAATTGTTCTTGAGCCTTCAAGGAATACATTTCCTCTGAAAAAATATCATCCTTGAAGCCTCCTTGTGTCTTTTTTTCTTTGAACAATCTTCACTACTATTTCCATGAGAAAACCTTGTTGTTCCGTGTAGAAGAATGCTCAAAAAGGCCTCCATTTCCCCCTATTTATTTCCCACTAAACCTCTGTTTTCATCACCTTTATCCCCTTCTGAAAATGCCTCCAAAATCCCTCTTTAACCTTCTAAATCATCCTAACTCCCCTTTAAACCTTACAAACACCCTTTGTTTGGCTTAAAAACCCTTTATTCCCTCTACCGAATCCCTCTTTTGGCCTTAAAAAGCACTAAAATTAAGCCAAAAACCCACTTTTCCATATAATAATCTTAAGCCCCCTTCAGCTAAGCCCCTTAACCACTTTCCCACCACATAACCCTCGCCCGAGACCAAGCTCTTAAGCCATGGGTGCTTATCGCAATCATAAGAATCACGATGATCACATTTTATTTGTTAACTTGATTTTCCCCGAATCGAGGTCTTTTACTCTATAGACCGCGGGCGCGTTCTCGACCATTGATCTTTCAAAGATCGGACGGTCAGCACTAATCCTGCGCGCCCCATCGCTGCTCTATGTTCACCCCTCTGATTGCACATGAGCCGTCGATCTGTCTCCAGATCCAACAGCTATTGCGTAATCGCTCGCCGCCAATCGCATCGCATCCGACCCCTCCCGATTGGCGAGCCCCGATTGAATCCTAGCCATTCATCCATTCGGATCCAATGGTCCAAATTTCATCGCTCCCCGCTCACTGCACCCGCCTTTCTCCCCTTTCGATTGGATCTACACCGTTAATCTCGTTAGATCCAACGGTCCACCTTTCTCCTGCCCATTAACCTAACCCTCTAACTTCACGTTCCATCTGAAGATCTTGACCATCCATTCTTTAGATCCGATGGCCAGGATCAAACCCGCCTTTGACTATTCACCGCTTAACCGACCGTGCATCTTTCCATATCACACTACCACCTACACCGTCCAATATTTTACCCCTCCATCTAACGGCTGAGATCCATATCGCGTGATTTTAGCGTCTGAGGGTTAACAGTTTAAATTTACGCAATGTAAGCAGTTTTGTAGTGCCACGTGTCACGCGGCGAGGCATATCGCGTTTTTTTGGGAAAAATATCAAAACTACCTTTATGCCATGCGACACCTAGTTTTCCCATCTGAAACCACCTTCCTCCCTTTTGTTCCCGCACCTCCATAATCAATCTCGACCGTCCGATGATCTAGATCAACGGCCTACATTGTATTGCGCATTTCCACCATATTTCTTCATCAGAACCTCTACTAACTTCAACATTCAATCTCCGTCGTTGATCTCCTCCTGAGATCCATCGCCCTCCACCCACGCCGGGTCCCACTACCTAATGGCCCCACTTTCATTCATTTCTCATGATTTTCTTTGTATTTTCCCAAAGTTAAAACTTTGGTGTTTCAACGCTAAAGTCGCTTTTCTCTGCCTAACTTCGTGTTAACACCACCGTTCGTGAATCCTGATCGTTGATCTCATACGCCCATCTAATCCAACGGTTTGCGACTCTCATTACACCAAGCTTTCACCAGCCCTGTTCTTCACCATTCCGCAGTGATTTCCACTAATTTTTCACACCTGCATCCACCATTCCCGCAAGCCTCCACAGCAATCTTCCACCACTCCCTAGATTTCATAATGAGTTTATTGCATTTGTGCAGGGTTTACAGGGTAGTATATGCACTTCGTCTCCACAGTTACAGTCTCTGTGACTAAGAGCGCAGAGAGATCACCACAGCTGCGGCAAAGAACATCAGTAAAAGAAATTAAAGGATCAAAACCCATAATTGAAGATTTAATGCCATAATCCAATGTTTAAACGACGAAAATGCAGTTCAAAGATCATGAAGATTATTAAAAGACTTAATGAAGCCTAAGCACATGAAACAAGCCATATCTGTGCTTCAGCATCATCAGTATAGTTTCTTAGAAAGGAAAACTTCCGAAAGAAGCCTCCATGCCTCCTCGAGCTCCTAAAAGCCATTTCACTGACAGAAGCTTCTCGAAGACTGTCAGGACCACAGTTATGGAAGCATGGAGAGACCTGCAGACTTTCCATCCTTTTCACTCATTTTAGAAGGCTACCACAGAGTACCATACAGTCAGAGAGGACTCCAAAGAATACATCCGAAGTTAATTTCAACCTGACAAAGACTCCCAGATCATGCTGCAGAGTACTTACAGCGATGCAGATGGCCATTAAGCAGAGTGGGCTCAACCTTCTGCCTCCACTCTGTCTTAATGAGTCAATTTAATTTACATCCACTTCCACAGTTACTCATTCTCCTATAAGAACCCCGAAGAACATATTGTAAAGTTTGTTGTTGTCACTGTTAGTTTTAGGGATTCATTCGACTATTAGAACAGTTTTTGAGGGAAAGTAGCTGAGTAGTTGTAATTTAGTAGGCTGGGAGGAGAAAGTTCGGACTGTAATCAGCCATCGAGCTCAATGTATGTGACTAGTTTTGCACATCAATTAATTAAGCAAATTTCACAGGATCCTGGTCTATATTACAGGTAATGTTTTCTTACTGCAAATTGTTTCATTACATTATACATGCTATCCATTATTTCTCTGATAAGAATCAGTAAATCAGGCTTAGGATATACCCCTACTTGGTACCCTAATTCCCATTGCTCTTCTTGTCTTTGATGTTTTCTACTTAATGTGTATTTAAGAGAAAATTCATGTAATTTAACCAGTTAAAGATGTTGGTCTAGCCCATGCTTGCTGATGTGTGAATTCCGGGTTTGTTGATTAAATGCTCTAGTTGGGTTTAAGCTGGAAGAATTGGGATACCGGGGATTTAGTGTAAGCCATGTCCACTGGGGTCTTTTTCCAACAGATTGGCCTTCTAAGATCCCTTGAGCTGGTGTCAAAAGAATTGAAGGTTCAAGGTCCTTCTTTGATGTTAGGCCTAGTTCTGTGTTGAATCTTGACTCTGTTTTTCCTTTGTCTTCATTGAGTGTTTCCTTTGAGTATGTCAAAGCAGGTCTGGATTGAAATGATATATGACCTGATCTCCAGACAGAAATTGGTTCCTTTCCTTATTTCACCTTCACTCCTTAATGTTCCATTCCACCATCTATCTAGAATATCCTTTAGTATAGATGACTTGCCCTATGAAAGCCTTGCTTAGTTGTATGCAAGTAATCCCCTTTCATGACTCCATAGCCCAATGGATGGCACATTCCCGACCTATCCTTTTTTTTTGAAAACTCCTGCTGCTATGTCCCTTTTCATTCCATTCAACCTTCTCAATTAATGATCTCTGACTAACCCAACAACCAAAAAAATCATTTAAAACCCCCTTTGTGCTTCATACCTAGCCTAATATCTCATTTTGAGCTTTCAAGATAGATCATTATTTTCTTTATGGAGAGATCCCTCTCCAGACCTAGGAGAGCTAGATCCTAGGGTCCCAAAGTGGTTGTGATGTTTTCCGGTCTTTTAGTCTTGCCAATCTAGCCAAAACACTAGAACCCCAACACAGATCATAAGGTGTTTGAACCTATGATCACAGATAATGTAATATTTTTTTGAAAACAAACCTGTCTATGATATTACTACTTTCTCTGACTATCTTGTTCAACATGTATCGAGTGTTGTTTTGGTTTACTATTTCAACGTTGCAAATGTCTATTTAGAACAGAGTTAGCTAATGCATCAACCAATGTGTTTAAATTTCTTGAAATGTGTTGATATTCGATGTAATCAAACTGTCGTTCCAAGAGATGTACCTTCAAAAATAATCTCAATAACACTGGATTTTTAATTGTGTATACTCTGATTAAATGTAATACAATGAGTTCTAAATCTAACCTAATGATCAAACGTCTAATACCAAATGAAATGGCATCAGATAATAACTCAATGACTGCACTATATTCTGCAATATTATTTGTTGTTTGATCAAGGCTTGCCCCATGGATAGAAACTAACTCATCAGTAGGTGAATAGATAAGCCAAGCTGCGGAAGAAATATTCCATGCACTACGACATGCACCATCAACAAAACCAATGTACATTTGAAGGGATTTCGACATCTGGAATATCAAGAGTAATCAAGATAAGCAGTGATAGTAACAAAAACAAACTTAAACTAGGAACATGTATCTAATCTATTATCACTCAATAATTTCTCCAGGTTCAAGAGAAATAGTCCGAGGTAACCACAAACCAACTTTTAGGTATAGAATCTAGCCAATCTGTACCCAGAGAGGGCTCTCTCTTTAAGTTTTAGCTTTGTTTTTGAAAGATATTAGGCTAGTTATGAAAGTTTAGGGATTTTGATTGTGTTTGGGTGATGGAATTCAATAACAGAGGGGTAGGACTGAGTATTTTAGGCCATTGGGCTAATGGAGTCAAAGAAGATGGCTTAACTAGATTAAGTTTCTTAACAAGAGATGGTTTCACAGGGCAAGGCAATCAAATAAGGAACAATCATAAATCTAAAATGAATGGGATGAATTTCAAAATTAGGGAAGGGAAATTAAGAATCCTTCAACATTTTCGAAAGAGGGAAATTGAATGATTATTAATAAAGAGCAATTAAGTATTCTTTACCAAATAATCAAAATGATTAAACTAGAAAACAGGAGCAATTGAGAATTCATAGCTTAAACTAGTTTAGAAGAAAACATTTAGAATAACTACGATTGAAAACAGATTGCACTTAAGCAATTTTTGATTTATTCCTTTTCGTTAATCATTCAGATATGAAACACAGATGGTATAATAAACAAGTATAAAACTCTAAAACATAAGAGATAGTTGACTTATTGATCCGTTGTTTGACTCAAGAATCCTGTGAAAAGTCTTTTGCATCAATTCCTTATCCAGCTCGCCATACAAAATTTTTCCAACTGCATTTTATTCCAAAGTAATCAATGTTACAGCAAAGTCTATGAATCCACCCCTTAATACTATGATTGAGGGATCATTTATACAAAAAATTATAAAAAATATCTCATAATAGATTGAGATATAATCTAGGATGACTCATAAGTATTTTACAACAAACTAGAGATAGATGGTCTCATGGATAAGATAAAAGATAACTGATGATGTGCTGTTCCCTTTTTAAAATAATGTGCTGGAGGCAGGCCCTATGATTTGGCTTGTTGCTGTCCTCTTTAGTAATTCTATGCTGGCTACTCTGTTTTACTGATACTCTTTATCTGCACTGATAAACTTTGACCTCTATTTATCCTTTTATCCTTCTTATCATGACTTACTGTAATAAAAATCAAAAATTCATGTAAGGATAATTTTTACAAAATTTATAACATTTCTTCCCACCATTGAGCTTCTGGTATTCTGGTTCTTTGAAACTTCCTTAGAGTTTCATCTGTCTCTGTATATCTGAAGAAAGTAGGCTGAATTGGGAATAAATGCTTTACCCCATGCTCGAGATAAAACAAATTTTCCAATATCTCATGAAGATTTTTTCCTGTAGGCAATGCTGCTACTGATGAACTAGTTGAGGAACTGGCCTGATTGTCAGCATGCTTGTCCAATTTCTCAACATAACTCTCAAGATTCATTATTTTATCATCTGAAACTAAAGGACTTGGCAATCCTTTATTCAACAGAATATCCAATCTTTTTGTGAAGGCATTGATTTCTTCCTGCATATCAGAGCATCTTCTTTCTATATTCTGCATCAGAGTTCTTTTAGTAAAAACTCTTTTTATCTCCAAAAGTGTTTCGGTTCTATCTTGAATGCCTATTTCTTCAAGTTGATGTCTGTTCTTAGTATTCAAAAAGTGTATAAGTTCATTGGCTTCTTCACGCATGTTTCCTAATTCTTCTCTTGCTTTTAGAATTTCTTCCAGAGCCAATTTAAATAAATCATTATGCTCATACATTATTTGAATTGATGGCCAGACATCATTTATTGACTGAATGATGTTGTCCCAAAGAATTTCTTTTATTTCCTTTAAAGGCTTCTCCAATGTGAGCTCCTTCTCCAATGCTTTGACCAATTTTTCTAATCTATTGACCTCTCTTGTTTTTTCTGCAACACTTATCTTGGAGAGATCATATTTTTTCTCTAAAGTGGTGAATTGTATCTTTGTTCTCTGGAGCTCTGTCACTTGGAGTTTTAATTCCTCCATTGATTTTATTAATTCTTCAGCACTTAAATTAGAGGTATTTCCCTGTGATAGTCCTGGTGACTGATCTGTTGTCGTTGTGCCTGTAATCACTTCGGTTGTAGATGCTGGAATATTAGGCTACTTGTCTTTTAATGCCTTTTCAAGCTCTTTTTCAGTCTCATTTAGTTGCTCATTCAGTTTCAAGAGAAAATCCATCAATTCTTCTTCATAATTTTTCTTTATAATTTATGTAGTCTATGGATGCCTTGAGGATGGTAACTTCAGTTGTTTTCTCAAGGCTGCAATATCATCATCTTTCTTCTTAATCAAGGCTTCTATACCCTTTACATCTTTGGGATAATGACCCAATCCAATAATTATTTCTTCCAAAGTCTTTATTATGTTGTCCTTAGCCTGAGAAAAGGATTTTTCAAGATTCAATTGAGCATTAGTGTTCTCCAAAGAATCCTGTAATCTTTGGGTCATCATTGATTTATCAATCAAAGTGGAATAAATCATTTCACCTGTCTGCTTGTGCAACTTAATCTGATCCAAAGGATGAATATCATTTTCTATGACTTCAAAATTAGTTCTGATTTAATCTGTAGTTGTTTGAGGCTGTTTCACTTTGGGTTTGAAGTGACTCATCACCATTTTACCTTGCTAGATGTCATAGGCTGACATCAATCTTTGTTGATTTTTAGGAGCCATATTCAAATATTGATTGTAGACCTGAAGTCTTAGTGGATCATTTATGGCCCTTATATTTATAAATGTCCTTTTAATATCCTAGGCATCTTTCACTGGTGGTTTGAAAGAAGATACTTCTGCACTTTGTTGCCTTTGTAGTTCTTTTCTCTGTGAATTAGTGGATGTCCCATTGATTGTACATGTTTGCTGACTACCTAATTATTCTCTCCTCTGACAATCAGGGATTTCTTGAACAGACTCTACTTCTGGAAGAGGATTTAATTTTTTTCTTTTAACATCAGGTTGTTCTGAAGATCCACTGATAGGGGTAGCTGTTTCTGCATATCTCTTATTACCTTTTTCTACATTGAGAGGAGTTTGTAAAATCGAAATTTCTACCACATTAATCTGAGTAGGAGAAACCTGTATTTGACCCTATTCCTTAGAAGTTTCAGGTTGTTCTACCATTGTGAATTTTTCTGTAACTTGTATATCAACCTCCTTCTCCTTCCCTTTAGATGCTACTGTGGCTGATGCACTGATTTCCTGTAAATTTTGCTGAGAGGTTTCAACAGAAGAAGGACCAATACCTATTCTTTGCACCTGTCCAAAAGAGTCTAGGTCAATTATTTTTTTAAGGTCTTTCATAACATTTTCAACACGGACCTTTTCACTATCTTGTTCTATCAATGTCCCTTCCATCCATTCATCCATATTGGCATATTGTTCAATTTCTGGGATTCTATGATGAAGGTATGGTGACAATTTATTTTTCATCCTCCTATTACAAATAAAGTTGTTTGGGTCATAAGGTACCCAGTAGAAATTTTTTTGCAATTTGAGATAGTCTTCTAGGATTCTTTCAGCTTCTTTTCCAGCATCCCTAGAATTGCAGACAAAAGGACCTAATTGACTCTTAATTCTGAGTTGAGCTTTTTTCTTTGCATTGCAAAAATGGACTATGTCTGAATTTATCATTTGTCTAAAATATTCTAATGCAAAGAGCCTCATTAGGACATATTTTGGTAATTTGAAAGGACATAACTCACACCCATATATTCTGATTTCCGTGTGATTCCGGTATAGGTACCAATCACTTATCCTGTATTGTTTAGAAAGTTGGAGAATTTTCTTCATGTCATTATTGACCCTAGGAGGGGAGACTCCTGTCAATAAGGTGGTTGCAGGGTGCACAAATAGATCAATGAACTCATTGTAAGAATAAGGAGAATCAGAGGAATTATGAATGATTTCAGACCAAAAGATTACAGACCTAGGATCTCCTTTGGCATCAAGTTTCATATGATGGAAAGGAAAAATTCTGATTGATAGTAAAGCATGAGATGGTATATAATAGAGGAATATTTGAACACTTTTTCATTTTCCAATCTCATGAACTGATCATGGATTTTATCAGCAATGTAGGAAACAAAATCATATTTGACAGCAGGGGGCTATCCAAGGGTAAAAATTGACAAAATTATTAGGGTTAATTGATCAACATATTCACTAGTATTGAAACCCATTATAGAGGATATCATATTCAAAATAAGCCAGCCCACATCAATGAAAAAGGTATAACCATAAGGGGGAGGGCCTTTGGGCTGATGTTCTGGCAACATAAAAGTTTGGCAGAGGTGATTCAACTCTTCTTGGGATAAATTGGCCGATTTCTCAAGTAACTCTCCCATGGAAAGGGGAGTCAGGGCTTGACCAGGCTGCAACTGTAACATTTCGTTAATAGACTGAGCAGTTATTGGGAAAAGGACGGTTTGACTCGGGGACAAGACTACTCGTTGATTGGGATCATAATTGGCATGGTAGTAATAGATTATTTCAGGAAAAATGTGGACTGAGGGGAGAAGATACATTGGAAGATTGGATTCCCATAGTCCAAAAATGTCAGAGCCATTCAAGTCAGTATCTTTGCAGTGGAAAAACATTCGAAGAGGATTTTCACTGAGGACGAGGTATTTAATTTGGAAATCCCTATCTGCTAGAGGAATATAGTCTAAATCTTTGTGAGGGGCATTCATGGGTGCGACATTCAAAGCCACGGGAATTTCCATTTCTGGTTCTTGTGGATTTAGAAATGAATTTAGGTTTTGATGAAAAAACGGGCACAATCATAGGTTTGGGAATGCAATTGCAATTTTGGGATTTGAGGAATGGAATGAAGAACAATATTGAACCCTGTTTCAGTTTTTTTCGTGTGGAATGAAAACAAAAACCAGGGTTTTGCAGAGTTCAACGGGAATTTGGGTAAATACCTATTTTCTAGAAAATAAAAAGTAACGAAAATAGGTGTTGGCTATGACGGATGAATTATGGATTACTCGACTGCAATTTTCCTCATCAAGGTGGCGGTTGACAATCTTCGACAGTTGATTTTGGAATTCATTGCATGGAACACTGGTCACTGCACAGGATAGTGAGAATGATGCAGGTTTATTTGTTTTATTCGTAAAGTCAAAGGTTGGCGGGTTTTTTATTTATTTTAATGGATGATGTCAGCAAGTACGGTTGTGTTAAACACCATGTTGAAGCACACACATGGTGTATGAGGAGAATAACATAGACACACAAGACTCAACACACAATGAAGGATAAGCATGAGGCTTTCTTATTTTTTCCATTATACATGATGTACATTTATAATACAATGGTGTGACTCTTGGTTTCACATTCCAAGGTCACTTGGACTCCATTGTGACTTTTCGCATTCCACACCTACCCATGTAGGATTAGGTGTTCCAACATCCCCTCTTAATCCGAAGGGGTATGTGTGAGTCCAAGAAAAGAGTTGTAATACAAATCTACAAAGTATACATGGCAGCACTTGGCTGAATCAACTCTCTGAAATGTTGGAAAAAAGGAGGTGGTTTTAGGATGACCACAAACACTGGAACGCAATACATGTTGCAGTTCCCGGAACTCTTCCAAAACTGGCAAGAAGCTGAAGGCTTCTGCTAGAGGAATTGTCCCTCATAAAAAAGGGAGACCTTCGACCTAAAAGAAGGGAGGTCTACGACTTGTGGTGGTTTTAGGTTGTCCACCAACCAAAGATGATGGTTTTAGGTTATCCACCAACCGAAAATGATGGTTTTAGGTTATCCACCAACCAAAGATGATGGTTTTAGGTTATCCACCAACCGAAAATGATGGTTTTAGGTTATCCACCAACCAAAGATGATGGTTTTAGGTTATCCACCAACCGAGGTATGCTCATGGGCATCCGTATCTCTGGCTACATCTCTGAATCTGGAATGAAGAATTGTGGCTCAGGCTCGCTTGAACTGCTGGCTACAACTCTGAACATGGAATGAGAGATTGTGGCTTAGGCTCGCTTGATCTGTCGTCGAAGCTTGTACATGACCACCATTTTCCCCTCTGTCAGGGAAAAGGTGAGATGATGGCGAAAACTCAACTGCAAGTTTGCTCAATATCCTTGAACAAGTTCTAACATGTGTCGTAAACATCTTCTTGGCTGCTGATGCCCATTGCCAAGAAGCGATCCATCCAAGATGAATCTTGGTTCTTACAGGAGGCTTGTGTCTGAAGCATCTGTCTGAAGAATGAGTGTGCCGACCACAGTGCTTGCATGGATGAAGATCAAAACAGTGATCTTTCATATGGCCAACTCGATCACAGTGTTGGCATTTTTCAATCTGATGTTGTTGTGGAACAGGATCTGGAACAGCTGCAGGTGAACTGTCATACATGAATCCGGCACTCTGAAATATGATGGGCTTGGTGTAGTCCGAAATATGAAAGGACACATCCTTGTCATATCCAAGACCAGTTCGGTGCTTGTTGTGGACAAGCTCTTCCCAAGGTCTGATGATGGGCTTAGGAAGTGCAGGTTTAACTGCTGCATCTGCATGTACATCTGCTCTTGAACAAGGAACTGAATGAGGATCATCTGAAACTTTACTGACATGCTGCTGATGAGAGTCTTTCTCAATCTTCTGAACAAAAACAGGTTCAGAATGGTGACTCTTTTGTTGAAGTTCATCTTGTTGGAGCTGAGATTCCAACTGCAAAAACTCAATCTTCTCTTGTGCATCTAGCAAACAACTCTGAATGTTACATAGAGCATCCTTGCTCATTTTTATCATATCATGAACATTTGAATGAATGAGGTCATTCAACAACACTAATGCCTCATTGATTTTGGCCATTTTTCAACAAATTAGGCTCAACAAATGAAAGGGTGTCGGCTTCAACCGAGAATGCACCCGTTTACAATGTGATTCAACAACAAATACAAATGACTCAAGAAATTCTCAAAGTACAAAGTGTGCTCCTCAAAGGATGGAGGGCAATCAACAATTTTTCAACAACTCAAGTATTGATTGCAACTATGAAGAAGCAATGTCTACTCACAATACAATGTTTCTGCAAAATATGTGCAGCTGAAAATACTAGTGCAAAGGGCCTTTAAGGCAACTGAATTCTCTTCTTCAAATAGTTGTTTCAAACTTGTCTTCTCATGTAAAATTCTTCAAAAAATCACCCTTATGTCAAAAATCACACAATGTCAAATTTCACTTTCTTCTTCTATATGTATAGTCCATGTCATTTCTTCAATTCTTCTCACATATCATTTTCTCTTTTTCTGCTTTTCAAATCTTCTCTCTCCTCTCTCTCTCTCTCTCTCTGCTGTTTTTTTTTTTTAATTAAAAATTAATTAAAAAAAAAAGAATAATTAAAAATGTGGGGGAATGGGATTAATTAATAAAGGAGGGGAATTTAATTTAATTAAAAAATGGGATTAAAAAAGGAATGGAAAGTGGAAACGAATTTAAAAGTGAGGGGAATTAATTTAAAGAAAATTTAAAATTAAGAAAATCGAATTTAATATGGGGATGGGAATATAATGGGAATGGGATTAAAATGGGAATGGGAGGCCAAAAGGCACGTAAGGGAGGGAGAGTTTAAAAATTAAGAGTGAATTTAAAAGGGAAGAGGGGAGAGGGCCGAATAGGGAGTAGTGTGAGAGGGGGATGGGTTGATTAATTTTAAATTTAAAAAATGGAGCGTAGCTTAGTGGGAAGGATAAGAGTGAGACGGGGGTGTTGTAACAGGTAGGGAGCGTTTAAAAATAGTGAGCGGATATGAGTGATAGCAGGGGCGTTAGGAACGTATGGCGTATTGGAGAAAGGAGATGGGTGAGCGTATTGCTGTGTGCATTGAGCAGAGAGGGAGGGTAAGGAATGTGAGTATAGCTGTGTGCGTTTTTTTTTTTTAAGGCGTTTGCACAGGTCGATTTGTAGTGAGCACAAGGGAGTAAGGGCGTATGTAGATGAGAGGGGTTCGAGTGATAAGAATGAGTAGTAGTGAGCACGTAATGTGAAGGCGTATGCAAGTTGCAGGGGCAGGCCGAGAGGCCAAGAATTGATTTTTTTTATTTTTTATTTTTTTTTTATTTTTTAAATCAAAACAGCAGAGAAGAACAGAGAATCTACATTTTCTTCCAGCAGCAGAATTTTCTTCCTTTCAAATATATAGCAGAATGGAAAAAGTGCAGAAATGAGGGCAACAATAGAATTTTTTCAGCAGTAGAGAAACCCAGAATTGCAGAATTTTCCAGATTATTTCAACAGTAAAACCCAGAAATCTTTCTTAGGAAATGTGGCATAATTTCTCCAGTAAAAAATTCACAAATTTTCTAATAAAAGCCAGAAACTTCTTCAGAAACCCTTTTTAAACTATTTTCCTGCAGCTCAAAATGGTGCAGAATTTAATAGAAATTGCAGGAAAAATGAGAATGAAAACCTTCAGATGGGCACAGCTGCTTTTCCTTAAAAACCAATTCTAAATGCTACCAATCTCTGAATGTTGTTCCTCCTCCAAAACATATTTCTGAATGCTGCAGAAAATCTCTTCAAAACACCTCTGAATGGCGGCAACAACACTGCTACAAAAACTCTCTAAATGCTGCAAAAATGTTAACAATTTTGCAGATATGCATAGGCCATAGACACAAATGGCTCACTCAATTTGGAGCAGGGCCAGCAATCGCCCGCTCTGATACCATGTTAAACACCATGTTGAAGCACACACATGGTGTATGAGGAGAATAGCACACACACACAATACTCAACACACAATGAAGGATAAGCGTGAGGCTTTCTTATTTTTTCCATTATACATGATGTACATTTATAATACAATGGTGTGACTCTTGGTTTCACATTCCAAGGTCACTTGGACTCCATTGTGACTTTTCATATTCCACACCTACCCATGTAGGATTAGGTGTTCCAACAGGTTGGTATGTCACAGGAGGCAAGCAGTAAGCGGTATTCATCGCACATCTTTTGGGGATGGGTGGTTTTCAGTGGAGGGCGAGCGTTTCCATACAATATACAACACGTGGCGCGACACTGTTCAGAAAATCGCTTGGCCATCGCGCGTTATCATTTAGATGTCGAGGTGCAACGATATGGATGACAACTGTAGATTGTGGATTGGCTGATCGAATGGTCGTCGGGGAAGGGAGATGACAGGAAACTAATAGGGCGGGCCCAATGTAATTAAGCGGGAATTAATTGCATCGGGGGGAATTCTATTGGTGAAGTGTGTTTTTAATTAACCATGAGGGTTAATTAACATATTTAAATGCGGCGGGGATAAGGGTTCATGATTTGATTAATTAATCACCATATTAAGGTTATATTTCAACCAAAGGGGTGGGATAATATATAAATTTGGGAATCTTATTAAAATAATATGGGAAAAGGGGGAGTTTGTATAGGGATTTAAATAATAAAGTTAGAAATTAATATGAAAATAAATGGAAGCGCTAAGTGTAAAAACATTAGAAGTATGGATTTCACTTATGCTTGAATGAGAAGGGTTTTTATGAAATATTGCATAATTTTCCTAAGTAAAATAGGATTTTACTTAGGAAAAGATTTTTAGAATTGAATGAATGACATTTTAGAATTGAATGAATGACATTATGAATGGTTTTAAGTACTTAGGCTTTTTCCAATTATTGGGCCGAGGGTCCGGTCCCTCAAAAAGTCAAGGAAATGCCTTGAGCCCCTTTAATTTTCAAATGCCTTAGTACTTAGGGGAAATTAGTGAAATTATTAGGGAAAAATGAGAAGGGAAGTTAATAATTTGACTTTACTTTGCTTGAAATTCTTCCAGTGTAGTGTCTTCCTTTGTACTTGTGATAAAAGTTAAGATTTAACACATCTAGAATGATTATCCATCACATGTAATTCTGCCACAACATCTACCTACCCTACCTACTTTATCCTACCATGTTTTCTTCTTTATTAGGGTGCACTTAGACTGGCAAACCCTTGTCACACTTTTTTCCTTTTACATGTAGAAATCTATCTAATTATAACCTTATTACATCCAAGGGCTCAGATTAAACTATTGATCTCATTTTATTTACTCTACCTATCTACTTATCTGCCAAGATTAAACAG
This sequence comes from Pinus albicaulis, assembly GCA_034641835.2. Classification (NCBI taxonomy): domain Eukaryota; kingdom Viridiplantae; phylum Streptophyta; class Pinopsida; order Pinales; family Pinaceae; genus Pinus; species Pinus albicaulis. The sequence continues at coordinate 562,070,748 of CM076582.1, forward strand.
TTTGGTCAGATTTTATCCTCTATCTCTAAAACATAAAATTGAAAGATGAACTATCCAAGCTTAAATTGTTTGACTATTCATAAATTGTGGCATTTGATACAAGTTGCACACAATTTGTTTATTACATAAGAGCAAAAAGTAGTGGCATTTAGACTTGCACACTTTCCTTGGCCTTTCTTTTGGTGGGGTTCATTTTCTTTTACTTTTTTGGCCATTTTTATTCTTTTCACCCTTTGATTTTTCTTTTAGGGTATACCCTCTTTACATTTTTTAATTTTTTGATTTTTTGAGAATATGGAAAACCTTTGCAACAAGGAAATTTATGAACATATTACATAGCCCATCAAGTTAATCATGATATATGATACCTATTGGTATAGGAGCATAACACTAGCTCCATTTGCGGATGGATTTTCCTGGTGAAAATTCAAGAACAACAGGTCAGTTTCCTTCATCTTTGACCTTTGATGATCTTAGTAAGTGTCTTCTGTCTTCTGCAAACTAAAATCTGATCTGAAACTAAAACAACACACAAAAAAATTTCAAACCAACTTAATGAAAAATTAGCTGAAAATTTAAAACTAAAAAAAATGCTCAAAATTTTGAGCTTATTAGCACTCATCTACCTACTCAATTTACTGTTCAACTGTTGGTTATGTAAAATGAAATATCCAATGCAACCATTCAAGTATTATGTACTTTGATAGATTTTGTTGCATTTTCTTGTTGATTATCAAAATTGCACTTCTGCAACCTATTAGAAACTTGTCAACAAATGAGAGGATAAGGAAATACTTGATTTCCTTTGTTGACTCTAGAAAATGTACAAAAGGATCTTCCAAAATATATACACTGATGTTTAACTGATCTAAACAACTGTACATCTATTCTAGATGGCCTCCATACCATGAATATGAAATTTTATTTTCATCTTTATCTTCCTGCAAACTTTCATATAAGATTTGTGATGATATTCCTACTGATTGTAATGTTTGACTATTGATTCATTTATCATCTTGATTCTGAAAATCATAGTTATTTAATAGAGGAATTATTTGAATTCCTTCAGTATTCAACATATCTGCTATTGGGTCCTGAAAAACTTGAAAACATTGTTGGAACCTATGACATATAAAATTCCATGGGACTTCATAAACTTCAACAAGTTTCTCATCCTTTTCATTAAATATGTTATACCACATTTCCTTTAAAAGCTGAAATGGTTCAGAAAATAGTGGTATGGAACTTTCTTGTGTCATTTGATCATTTATTTCAATGGGAACATGTAACTGCAATTGTGAAACTAAAAAATCTTGATCAATAGTTTCATTATCTTCTTTGTTGTCAATCACAATTCCTAAAGATTGCTGATTATTGATGGCATGATAGTTGTCTCTAATGAACTGAAATGAAGCAAAACAAAGAGGTAAATAAACTTCACTTATTTCCACATTTTCTCCTTTTTCTTCCTCACTCTCATGGTTTATCTGTATTGGTTGATCACTATTTTCAATCTGTTGAAATTGAGTTTCTTCATCCCACAAACTAGCTTCTGATTGCTCTGTAAAGTTAGTTGGAGTTTGGAGAACATAACTATCATCATAATGATCATACTTAGTCAAATAATCAAAAGAAATAATGTCATCAAACATACACATTAGATCAACAGATTCCTCTTCCTCATATTGATCTGTAAATTCATTTTTTGATCTATGATAATTGGGATTAGCAGGAATTTGTTCATGGCTATCAACCTCTTCTATTTCTTCGTGGTGATTTTGAATAAAAAATTCATCTTTAATAGTGATATCCTGTGTTCTTTCATCTAGTTTTCTTACCAAAAGGTTGAGTTTTACCTTTGCAATGTTTTTCTTTTCCTCTTCTTCCGCTTTCAACTTTTCTTGTCTAATTTGCAAATTAACTTCTACATCAACTCCAATGTTCTGCATCTGTACAAGTGTTTTTGGATCTCTTTCTCTTAACCAAAATTCTATTTCTGGATCAAAGGCACTTGGATAATGCAAGATGGCTGAATCATGAGGAGGTCTAATATTTTCTGGCATTGAATAATAAACTTGGTTAAATCTGTCAGAAAATTGTTGTATTGTTTCATTTAGATGTCTTTTTAAGTGATTATATTCTTCCATGATCACAAAAGTATTAACTTTTATTATCCATCTATCAAGGAAAATTTTGATAAAATGCTGGAAATTTGAGATGCTAGCATTAGGAAAAATTTTGAACCAACTCTTTATTCTATTTTGCAAAGAAAGAGAAAAAAGTCTGATTCTAATATCATCTTCATCAATCTCAAATAAATCCAAATAATTCTTAAAACCTTGAATATGTTTTTGGGCAGTGATACCATTTGTTGGGAAAAATACTGAGAGGGGGGGGGGGGTGAATCAGTATTTAGGGCAAACTAAAACTTTTTACTTTTTCATGCTCTACAACCCATACGCTACTTTGATGAAGCCAACTAGCGTATACACGCGGATATCCTTCATGAAACTCGCGTATACCCAGAGATCTAATTATGCCATTAGTTCTTCACTTACACAATTCCATCATTCACTTATTAGATGTTCTATAAACAGTAAACATGTGCAGTAAGAACAGAATAAACCATCACACAAAGCATCACACATGAACACCGGGATTTTTAGGTGGAAACCCAAGTCGGGAGAAAACCACCGCTGCGGTTACTCAGCCTTCAATATTTTATTATAAGAAAACATCTTACAACATATGTGCTGATGCCGGACTCTACCGACAGCGACCACTGCGCTCGTTGGCCTCTCTGGAGAGGGCTCCAACCCCACACGACTCGTTTACCTGACCTCTCTGGAAGGGAGCTGCATTTTGCTCTCGTTTACCAGCCTCTCCTGGAAGGGAGCTACGACCCCCTGATCTCATTTACCAGCCTCACCTGGAAGGGAGCTACAACCCCCTGACTGAAGGCTACAACCCTCAGCACCTCTATGGACCACGTTTCATCGATTTTCACACTGGATCCAAACAACTTCAATAGAGCACAAATTGCAGGCCTCGTTTCATCATATTTTCAGACTGGACCCACTCCCTACTTTTAAGCACAGATACATATAACTCACTGACAGATATCAGTAAACCATCAGAACAGATGAAACATTTCTTACCACAGACTTCAGCAAGCCCTAGTTTGCATACGCGTTCCTTTCACTGATGTCGCGTGTACTCTTGGCCTCTTAGTTTACATAAACCGCGACGTATACCTACGTACATATTTTATTGCGCATACCGCTTTCTCTTCAATGAGAAACGCGTATATCTACAGCGCTTCCTGCCCGACGAACTGACGTAATAGATCTTCAACCATTATAGAGCAGCATACTTCTTCAGATCAGATATTCAGTTCAGATTTACCCTTTTACTTCAGATAGATGTTCGCCTCATCTCAGATCTAAGCCTTCCAGAAACAGATCTAGCAGATACAAATACATTCCAGATCTAGATATTCCGCTTCAACATTTCTTCATAGGTGCATCATAGATTCAGATCTATTATCAAACCTTTACCCTTTCCATAGAGAAGTATTCATTCAAGTTCCGACATCTTGCTCCCACTCTCATGATTTGCACAATGAATTTCTTCTCCTTATATAGGTTTATCCTTTTTCAATACCACGGGCCCCTTTTTCAATACCATGAGCCAAAACAATACCATAAGCCTTCAATACCACGGGCCCCTTTTTCAATACCATGAGCCAAAACAATACCATGAGCCTTCAATACCACGGGCCCCTTTTTTTCAATACCATGAGCCAAAACAACATTACTTCCGATGGTATTCTTGGACGGGGTCACATAGACGAATCATTACTCAATACAATGGGTCAATACCATGGTGGTTACCCCTAGTTTTGCACTTTATGAGCGCTTTTTCCCATACACGACTTGGAACGTTGTTTCCCGCGTGCATACGCGACTTCCCTTAGACAAATCCGCATATGCCTAGAGACATACTCTTTTTATCATAGATCTAGCACATACTGAATTTCTTTCTTCATTCCCTTCTGTACTCACTGTAGATACATCAGATTTACTTCATCAAGAACATATTCTATTAAGCACAACTTCATCAAGTAAGTTGCCATTATCTTCATCAAGAGGGTTGCCTTTCAAAGACAACATTCATCATCATATTGCTAACAAACATCATTTACCAAGTCCATCACGTCAAGAATAACTTCATCAGGTGGATTGCCATCAAGGACAACACATGTCAACAGTCGCATGTCTTCATCTTCATTCAGTGGGTTGCCATCAAGGACAACACTCTACATCATATTGCCAACAATCTCCCCCTTTGGACTTGATGGCAACCACGATGGTGTTTGGTTACCACAACAGATAGGTACATTAAGAATACAATGACACCGTGTCACTCTCCCCATTCTTTGACACCATTATTTCTCTTCAGTCAAACACCATGTCACTCTCCCCCTTTGACATCAAGGGCAAAGGGTGGATCAAAACCAACATACTCTCCCGCGTTCTGCAGATCTGATATATAATGAAGTGGCCAAGCTCCCCCTGAGTTCATGCTGAATTTTCAAACATGTTTTCCAATGAAGTACATGACTCTATGAACTTCCTATCACCAAGGACTCATACTTACATCAAAGATCCAACCAAGTGGATTTACATATGAGACTCAAATACCCAACCAAGTGGGTTTACACATTTCAATTCAACTACCCAACCAAGTGGGTTTACAAAATTGAAAAGTCCTTACATGACTGAATATTACAGTTTTACATCATGGGTCTCAACAAGACGTTTTCATCAAATTACAAATAAGACCATTTATGACCAACACCAGAAAATCCTCAAGAAAGAGAACATGTTTCAGAATAATTCCAACAATGCATTATACTCAGCAAAGCTAATGCTTCCCCTGAATCTGTGAATCCATGCATCCTTTTCATATGACTAAGGCTCCCCCTTATTTTGTGCATCCTAAACACTTTCACCAACAAATAATCAAGGCATCTTATCAAAACATTAGAAATAGAGTTATGAGAATTGGAACACCACCAGAGATACCAAACAGTATCGGAGATACCAAGCAGCACTGCAGCTGTGCTGAAGAGAGCTGACTTCAAACAAAAATTGTCAGCAATCAGACATACACGGTTTTATGTGCAATAACTCACGTATATACACGACTGTGTTTCAGTAAACCCGCGTATCCAATGCCATCTTCTAAATTTTAACCAAATCTGATCCTCTTGTGAGAAAAAGACAGTGTTCAGCTTCTTTCTGAGATATTTGAATGCTTCCCTGGACTACAGATAGATAGAACAGTGTAGTTGTGTCTTCAAGCGTCATCCAATGGTTGTAGCATAAGCACATTAGTAACCAAGCCTTCAGATTCTTTGCAGCATCAATACAATCTTTTCAAGAGAGATTATCATACCAGAACAATATCTTCAAATAAGTGTCAAGAAATCATCCATGTGGTCCATCATTACCAAGATCTTCAAGATTTAACATGAAGTAACATATGTAGGCAAAAGATCTCAACCATAGTAACAAACTCTGCATGATCCATTCTTATTTCTGAATCAAACGACATCCAACTCATCCATGTGTGAGCATAAAAGATACTTATCAGCAACCAGGGCTCAAAATCTCATCATCAAAAAGTAAACAGGACTCATCCATAATCTTCAACACAAGGCATCAAGTATCATATCATCATTATTTAGAACTGAGGAATTAAGCTGATACAGAGTCAATAATACAGTTATTAACAGTCAGACTGATGCTCCCCCTGAACCTCTGCACCAGATCTTCAGCTATCATACCAATTCTCTTATCATAAATGCATACGTGACTGTGTCTGCTGAAACTCACGTGTATAAGCGACTTTTGTGAATAGAACCCGCGTATGGAAAGTGAAACATAGAAAATTTTCACATTCCTTTATCTCCTCCTGAACTTGTACTTCCTGTACCTGTCTTCTTCACATCAGATGCGCTGTCAGAAATAAACATAACCAGAATAATCAAATCAACCATGAGAGTCATCATGCATTGCTCCCCTTGTGATGATACATTACTAAATCTCATAATGTATCCCACATCATTACTGCAGTCAATAAGAAAAGTCAGCTTCAGAAGCGGATGACTGCAGTAAGGTCAGAATTCCCTACGTTTCTGATCGGTCCTCCTTCTTCTTCCAGATTTGTTTGAACTGTCTATTTGTGTGCTGGAAGTTATCCAATTTCTCATATCTGTTCAACCTGCATTATTTTTCTACATGTCCATACTTGTTACAAGAATAAAATCTCATGTGTCCAGAAAAATAAGCATAAGAATCATAATGAGTATTTCTAATCTTCCTCCTTTTACAATTAGCTGCTTTATGTCCATACTTGTTACATGAAAAACAATATCCCTTGAAGAAACCAGAGTACCTTTCTAAGTAGGAACTGTTTGATTGAGGTTGAAATGATCTGCTTCTGCAATTTGCTGCAACATGCCCATAATTATGACATTTAAAGCATTCAACATTATTGACTGATTTTCCTTGAGATTTCATCATTGGTGGTTGACCTTTTGTCTCTTTCAACACATCAGGTTTTGCATTGACCTCCTCTGAATTTTTAGCACTTCCTTGTGAGCTAGATTCTCCTTTAACAGTTTCATGGAAACTAAGACCAAGTTTGATAGTAGGTGACCTTTGATTACTTAGAATATTGTCCAAGATATTAGTACTATCATGAAACCTCAAAAGTTTAACCTTTTCTTCTAATTTACCTTTGAGAATGTTTACCTCAACCTCCAAGGCTTGAAATTGCTTTGTCATGCTTTCTTCTTTCCTTCTTCCATCTTCTACTTGATCCTTCAAATTTAGAATCTCTTCTTTCAGCCAATTTTCGTTTTCTTCACATGTTTGTTCCAGCTCTTCATTCTTCTTATTTGATTTTTCTAGATCTTCTTTGAGAGAGATGATTTCTGCTTCAAGGCCTTCCTTTTCAAATGACAGAGGTTCTTCATTCTTCTTATTTGATGCTTCAAGATCTGTTTGTAGAAAGATGATTGCAACTTCAAGTCCTTCATTCTTCTTGCTTGATTTTTCGAGATCTGCATTTAGATCGTTGATTTCTGCTTCTAGTTCTTTAATTTGATTGGATGCATAAGTATGAAACCTTTGATACTTGTCCACCTATCCATTCAACATTTCTATTTGATCTTTCATTTGAGAGATCATCTCTTTGTAGATAGAATCTTTCTTATCAATTTCCTTTTGTTGTTCTTCAACTTTGATCTTGATAGCTTGTTCTACATCCACAACTTTTCTTTCACTTTCTACACCATTGCTTGCACAAAGAAGATTACAAGGGCCCAAATCACTATCAGATTCATCTTCTTCAATTTTCTGAGATATCTCCTTGCTTCGAGTAGCCTTCTTCTTTTTCCTCTTTGCCATGAGCACTTGTAGAGCTTCGTCAGAATCTGTTTCATCTTCTTCAATTTTTGCTATACATGATTTTTGAGGTATCTCCTTTCTTCGAGCAACCTTCTTCTTTTGCTTCTTTGCCATGAGCACTTGTAGAGCTTGGTCAGAATCTTCTTCATCTTCACTGGACACTTCATCATCATCTTAATTTTCATAATAACTCTTCCTCTTTTCAAATTGTTTTCCTTTACCATGTTTTTCTTTATAAGGACATTTAGCAGCATAGTGACCAACTTTTCCACACTCAAAACATTTGAAGGGAAGCTTACCTTTGAATTTTCCAGTACCTAGTTGGAGCTTTCTTACGAAATTCGCTTCTTCTTCATCGGATATATAGCTGGATTCTTTGACAACTTCCTTTTCTTTTCCTCTTGCAGATACCTTAAAAGCAACTTCTCTGATTTGAGAAGGACCTCCTTGTCTCATTTCAAAAGCAGTCAGAATACCATGTAATTGAACAATAGTAAGAGTTTGCAGATCTTGCCTTTCTTCAATAGCTGAAACTTTAGAGTCAAAATTTGAAGTCAAGGATCTTAAGACTTTTTCCACCAGAGTAGTATCAGTTATGGTTTCACCCAAATTTCTCATTCGATTTACAATATCATCCAGACGAAGAAAGAAACTGGCAACACTTTCATCACTATCCATCTTCAAAGTTTCATATTCAATTCTAAGAGTTTGGAGTTTTGCACTTTTTACCTTTGTGTCTCCTTCATAGCTTAGAATGATTTTGTCCCATATTTCTTTTTCTGAATGTAGCTGCATCACTTTAGCAAATTCTGATTCAGACATGCTTCCCAATAAGACATTCACTGCTTTGGCATTGATTTCATACTTCTTTCTTTCAGCTGCATCAGTAGGAATACTTGCCGGGTATTGATAACCTTCTTCCACGATTGCCCATACATATGCACCAAGACTTTGCAGATATGCTTTTGTACGTACCTTCCAGAATATCAGATTGCTTCCATTGAATATAGGTGGCTTTATAGACATTATTCCTTCTTGACTTCCCATTGCGACGGATCTCCTTCAAGCGATCAAGCTTCTGCAGAAGGACCTGCTCTGATACCAATTGTTGGGAAAAATACTGAGAGGGGGGGTGAATCAGTATTTAGGGCAAACTAAAACTTTTTACTTTTTCATGCTCTAAAACCCATACGCTACTTTGATGAAGCCAACTAGCGTATACACGCAGATATCCTTCATAAAACTCGCGTATACACAGAGATCTAATTATGCCTTTAATTCTTCACTTATATCATTCCATCATTCATTCATTAGATGTTCTATAAACAGTAAACATGTGCAGTAAGAACAGAATAAACCATCACACAAACCATCACATATGAACACCAGGATTTTTAGGTGGAAACCCAAGTCGGGAGAAAACCACCGCTGCAGTTGCTCAGCCTTCAATATTTTATTATAGAGAAAACATCTTACAACATATGTGCTAGTGCAGACTCTACCAACATGCAGGCACCCACCTGCGCTCGTTTACCAGCCTCTCCTGGAAGGGAGCTCCAACCCCCTGACTCGTTTACCAGCCTCTCCTGGAAGGGAGCTACGACCCCCTGCTCTTGTTTACCAACCTCACCTGGAAGGGAGATATGACCCCCTGATCTCATTTACCAGCCTCACCTGGAAGGGAGCTACGACCCCTTGACTGAAGGCTACAACCCTTAGAACCAATATGGACCACGTTTCATCAATTTTCACACTGGATCCAAACAACTTCAATAGAGCACAACTTGCAGGCCTCGTTTCATCATATTTTCAGACTGGACCCACTCCATACTTTTAAGCACATTCAACCATGAAACAGATACATATAACTCACTGACAGATATCAGTAAACCAGCAGAACAGATCAGACATTTCTTACCACAGACTTCAGCAAACCCTAGTTTGCATACGCGCTTTCCTTTCACTGATGTCGCGTATATACGCGCTTCCGTTTACATAAACCAGCGTATACTTCTGTACATATTACAGATCCAATTTCATTGCGCATACGCGCTTTCTCTTCAGCGAAGCCGCGTATATACGCGCTTCCTCTGCGACGAACTAGCGTATGGATCTTCAACCATTACAGAGCTGCATACTTCTTCAGATTAGATATTCAGTTCAGATTCAACCCTTTACTTCAGACAGATGTTCGCCTCATCACAGATCTAATCACTTCATAAACAGATCTAGTAGATACAAATACATTCCAGATCTAGATATTCCGCTTCATCATTTCTTCATAGGTGCATCATAGATTCAGATCTATTATCAAACCTTTACCCTTTCCATACAGATATACTTCATAGAGAAGTATTCATTCAAGTTCAGACATCTTGCTCCCACACTCATGATTTGCACAATGAATTTCTTCTCCTTATATAGGTTTATCCTTTTTCAATACCACGGGCCAAAGCAATACCATGAGCCTTCAATACCACGGGCCAAAGCAATACCATGAGCCTTCAATACCATGGGCCAAAGCAATACCATGAGCCTTCAATACCACGGGCCCCTTTTTCAATACCATGAGCCAAAAAAATACCATGAGCCCAAAACTACATTACTTCCGATGGTATTCCTAGACGGGGTCATTTAGACGAATCATTACCCAATACAATGGGTCAATACCATGGTGGTTACCCCTGGTTTTGCACTTTATGAGCGCTTTTGCCCATACGCGACTTGGCACGTACTTTACCGCGTGCATACGCGACTTCTCCTAGGCAAATCCGCGTATGCCTTGAGACATACTCTTTTTATCATAGATCTAGCACATACTGAATTTCTTTCTTCATTCCCTTCTGTACTCACTGTAGATACATCAGATTTACTTCATCAAGAACATATTCTATTAAGCACAAATTCATCAAGTAAGTTTCCATTATCTTCATCAAGAGGGTTGCCTTTCGAAGACAACATTCATCATCATATTGCTAGCAAACATCATTTACCAAGTCCATCACGTCAAGAATAACTTCATCAGGTGGATTGCCATCAAGGACAACACATGTCAATAGTCGCATGTCTTCATCTTCATTCAGTGGGTTTCCATCAAGGACAACACTCTGCATCATATTTCCAACACCATTCTCTCCATCAAATCTAGGAAGATACTTGTAGTATTTTTTAGGAAAATCATTGAGTATAGGAGGTAAAATAAGGGGCTTATATCTATCTGGAACTTTATATGGCACAGGGATATGTACATGGATTGTAATATCAGTCTTGATTATTTGAGGCTTCTTAATTAGAAAATGATCATTATTAGATTCATAAGAAAGCTGCTCAAAGAGATTAGGAGAATTATTACTTACAATATTCAAAGGAAAATAATTAAAAACTAATCTAAGATATTTTATAAAATACAATATACATTGAAAAAATTTCTTAATGAGAAAGAACATAATGTCTTGGATTAAGATCCAAGTTGAAAGCATGATCTTTCCATATTGTTCTTTGAGGTTCATTCCTCTAGTGGAGTCTTGATTGTGAAATTGATTTGGAGTCACCAGGTGGATGATGTTAACCTTTGTGTGCCTGATCATTGTCCACCATCACAGATCAGATCTGAACCTGTAAAATATTTCTGAAGAAAAAGGTTAGTCTTCCCCAGTATGGTCACCACTATGTTATCACTCAGTAATTTCTCCAGGTTCAAGAGAAATAGTCCGAGGTAAACAAAAACCAACTTTTAGGTACAGAATCTAGCCAATTTGTACCCAGAGAGGGCTCTCTCTTTAAGTTTTAGCTTTATTTTTGAAATATATTAGGCTTGTTATGAAATTTTAGGGATTTTGATTGTGTTTGGGTGATGGAATTCAATAACAGAGGGGTAGGACTGAGTATTTTATGCCATTGGGCTAATGGAGTCAAAGAAGATGGCTTAACTGGATTAAGTTTCTTAACAAGAGATGGTTTCACAAGGCAAGGTAATCAAATAAGGAACAATCATAAATCTAAAATGAATGGGATGAATTTCAAAATTGGGGAAGGGAAATTAAGAATCCTTCAACATTTTCGAAAGAGGGAAACTGAATGATTATTAATACAGAGCAATTAAGTATTCTTTACCAAATAATCAAAATGATTAGACTAGAAAACAGGAGCAATTAAGAATTCACTGCTTAAACTAGTTTAGAAGAAAACATTTAGAATAACAACGATTGAAAACAGATTGCACTCAAGCACTTTCTGATTTATTCCTTTTCGTTAATCATTCAGATATGAAACACAGATGGTATAATAAACAAGTATAAAACTCTAAAACATAAGAGATATATGACTTATTGATCCGTTGTCTGACTCAAGAATCCTATGAAAAGTCTTTTGCATCAATTCCTTATCTAGCTAGACATACAAAATTTGTCCAACAACACTTTATTCCAAAGTAATCAATATTACAACAAAGTCTATGAATCCACCCCTCAATACTCCAATTGAGGGAGTATTTATACAAAAAATTATAAAAAATATCTCATAGCAGATTGAGATATAATCTAGGATGACTCATAAGTATTTTACAACAAAATAGAGACAGATAGTCTCGTGGATAAGATAAAAGACAACTGATGATGTGTTGTTCCCTTTTTAAAAGAATGTGCTGGAGGCAGGCCCTATGATTTGGCTTGTTGCTGTCCTCTTTAGTAATTCTGTGCTGGCTACTCTGTTTTACTGATACTCTTTATCTGCACTGATATACTTTGACCTCTATTTATCCTTTTATCCTTCTTATCATGACTTACTGTAATAAAAATAAAAAATTCATGTAAGGATAATTTTTACAAAAGTTCTAACATTTCTTCCCACCATTGAGCTTCTGGTATTCTGGTTCTTTGCAGCTTCCTCAGAGTTTCATCCGTCTCTGTATATCTGAAGAAAGTAGGCTGAAGTGGGAATAAATGCTTTACCTCATGCTCGAGATAAAACAAATTTTCCAATTTTTCATGAAGATTTTTTCCTATAGGCAATGCTGCTACTGATGAACTAGTTGAGGAAGTGGCCTGATTGTTAGCATGCTTGTCCAATTTCTCAACATAACTCTCAAGATTCATTAGTTTATCATCTGAAACTAAAGGACTTGGCAATCCTTTATTCAACAGAATATCCAATATTTTTGTGAAGGCATTGATTTCTTCCTGCATATCAGAGCATCTTCTTTCTAGATTCTGCATCAGAGTTCTTTTAGTAAAAACTCTTTTTATCTCCAAAATTGTTCCTGTTTTGTCTTGAATGCCTACTTCTTCAAGTTGATGTATTTTCTACAGGCATGTTTCTTAATTCTTCTCTTACTTTTAGAATTTATTCCAGAGCCAATTTAACTAAATCATTATGTTCATACATTATTTGGATTGATGGCCAGACATCATTTATTGACTTAATGATTTTGTCCAAAAGAATTTCTTTTATTTCCTTTAAAGGCTTCTCCAATGTGAGATCCTTCTCCAATGCTTTGACCAATTTTTCTAATCTATTGACCTCTCTTGTTTTTTCTGCAACACATATCTTCGAGAGATCATATTTTTGCTTTAAAGTGGTGAATTGTATCTTTGTTCTCTGGAGATCTGTCACTTGGAGTTTTAATTCCTCCATTGATTTTATTAATTCTTCAGTGCTTAAATTAGAAGTATTGCCTTGTGATAGTCCTGTTGACTGATATTTTGTCGTTGTGCCTATAATCACTTCGGTTGTAGATGCTAGAATATTAGGCTGCTTGTCTTTTAATGCCTTTTCAAGCTCTTTTTCAGTCTCATTTAGTTGCTCATTCAGTTTCAAGAGAAAATCCATCAATTCTTCTTCAGAATTTTGCTTTATAATTTCTGCAGTCTGTGGATTCCTTGAGGATGGTAACTTTAGTTGTTTTCTCAAGGCTACAATATCATCATATTTCTTCTTAATCAAGGCTTCTATACCCTTGAAATATTTGGGATTATGACCCAATCCAATAATTCTTTCTTCCAAAGTCTTTATTTTGTAGCTCAATCTGATCCAAAGGATGAATATCATTTGCTATGACTTCAAAATTATTTCTGATATAATCTGTAGCTATTTGAGGCTGCTGCACTTTGGGTTTGAAGTGACTCATCACCATTTCACCTTGCTGGATGTCGTAGGCTGACATCAATATTTGTTGATTTTTAGGAGCCATCTTCAAATATTGATTGTAGACCTAAAGTCTGCTTGTGTAGCTGTCTGCTTGTGTAGCTCAATCTGATCCAAAGGATGAATATCATTTGCTATGACTTCAAAATTATTTCTGATATAATCTGCAGCTATTTGAGGCTGCTGCACTTTGGGTTTGAAGTGACTCATCACCATTTCACCTTTCTGGATGTCGTAGAATGACATCAATATTTGTTGATTTTTAGGAGCCATCTTCAAATATTGATTGTAGACCTAAAGTATTAGTGGATCATTTCTGGCCTTTATATTTATAAATGTCCTTTCAATATCCCAGGCATCTTTCACTGGTGGTTTGAAAGAAGATACTTCTGCACTTTGCTACCTTTGTAGTTCTTTTCTCTGTGAATTAGTGGATGTCCCACTGATTTTACACGTTTGCCGACTACCTAATTCTTCTCTCCTCTAACTATCATGGATTTTTTGAACAGGCTCTACTTCTGGAAGAGGATTTAATTTTTTTCTTTTAACATCAGGTTGTTCTGAAGATCCACTGATAGGGGTAGCTGTTTTTGCATCTCTCTTCTTACCTTTTTCTACATTGAGAGGAGTTTGTAAAATTGAAATTTCTGCCACATTAATCTAAGTAGGAGAAACGTGTATTTGACCCTGTTCCTTAGAAGTTTTAGGTTGTTCTACCATTGTGAATTTTTCTGTAACTTATATATCAGCCTCCTTCTCCTTCCCGTTAGATGCTACTATGGCTGATGCATTGATTTCCTGTAAATTTTGTTGAGAGGTTCCAGCAGAAGAAGGACCAATACCTGGTCTTTGCACCTGTCCAAAAGAGTCTAGGTCAATTATTTTTTCAAGGTATTTCATAACATTTTCAACACTGACCTTTTCACTATCTTGTTCTATCAATGTCCCTTTCATCCATTCATCCATATTGGCATATTGTTCAATTTATGGGATTCTATGATGAAGGTATGGTGAAAATTTATTTTTCATCCTCCTATCACAAATAAAGTTGTTTGGGTCATAAGGTACCCAGTAGAAACATTTTTGCAATTTGAGATAGTCTTCTAGGATTCTTTCAGCTTCTTTTCTAGCATCCCTATAATTGCAGACAAAAGGACCTAATTGACTCTTAATTCTGAGTTGAGATTTTTTCTTTGCATTGCAAAAATGGACTATGTCTGAATTTATCATCTGTCTAAAATATTCTAATGCAAAGAGCCTCATTGGGACATATTTTGGTAATTTTAAAGGACATAACTCACACCCATATATTCTGATTTCCGTGTGATTTCAGTATAGGTACCAATCACCTATCCTGTATTGTTTAGAAAGTTGGAGATTTTTCTTCATGTCATTATTGACCCTAGGAGGGGAGACTCCTGTCAATACGGTGGTTGTAGGGTGCACAAATAGATCAATGAACTCATTGTAAGAATAAGGAGAATCAGAGGAATTATGAGTGATTGCAGACCAAAAGATTACAGACCTAGGATTTCCTTTGGCATCAAGTTTCATGACATGGAAATGGAAACTCTCTGATTGATAGTAAAGCATGAGATGGTATATAACAGAGGAATATTTGAACACTTTTTCATTTTCCAATCTCATGAAATGATCATGGATTTTATCAGCAATGTAGGAAGAAAAATCATACTTGACAACAGGGGGTTGTCTAGGGGTAAAAATTGACAACAATACTAGGGTTAATTGATCAACATATTCACTAGTATTGAAACCCATTATAGAGGATATCATATTCAAAATAAGCTTTCCCACATCAGTGAAAAAGGTATAACCATAAGGGGGAGGGCCTTTGGGCTGATGTTCTGGCAACATAAAAGTTTGGCAGAGGCGATTCAGCTCTTCTTGGGATAAATTGGCCGATTTCTCAAGTAACTCTCCCATGGAAAGTGGAGTCAGGGCTTGACCAGGCTGAAACTGTAACATTTCATTAATAGACTGAGCAGCTATTGGGAAAATGATGGTTTGACTTGGTGACAAGACTGCTCGTTGATTGGGATCATAATTGGCATGGCAGTAATAGATTATTTCAGGAAAAATGTGGACTGAGGGGAGAAGATACATTGGAAGATTGGATTCCCATAGTCCAAAAATGTCAGAGCCGTTCAAGTAAGTATCTTTGTAGTGGAAAAACATTCGAAGAGGATTTTCACTGAGGACGAGGTCTTTAATTTGGAAATCCCTATCTACTAGAGGCAGATAGTCTAAATATTTGTGAGGGGCATTCAGGGGTACGACATTCAAAGCCACGGGAATTTCCATTTCTTGTTCTTGTGGATTTAGAAATGAATTTGGGTTTTGATGAAGAAACGGGCACAATCACAGGTTTGGGAATGCAATTGCAATTTTGGGATTTGAGGAATGAAATGAAGACCAATCTTGAACCCTGTTTCATTTTTTTCATGTGGAATTAAAACAAAAACCAGGATTTTGCAGAGTTCAACGGGAATTTGGGTAAATACCTATTTTCCGGAAAATAAACAGTAAAGAAAATAGGTGTTGCCTATGGCGGATGAATTATGGATTACTCGACTACAGTTTTCGTCAGGAAGGTGGCGGTTAACAATCTTCGACAGTTGATTTTGGAATTTGTTGCATGGAACACTCGTCACTGCACGGGATAATGAAAATGACATGGGTTTATTTGTTTTATTCGCAAAGTCAAAGGTTGTCGGGTTTTTTATTTTTTTTAATGGATGATGTCAGCAAGTACGGTTGGTATGTCACAGGAGGCAAGCAGTAAGAGGTATTCATCGCACATCTTTTGAGGATGGGTGGTTTTCAGCGGAGGGCGAGCGATTCCATACAATATAAGACACATGGCACGACACTATTCAGAAAACCGCTTGGCCATCGCGCGTTATCGTTCGGACGTGAAGGCACAGCGATATGGACGACAACCATAGATCATGGATTGGCTAATCGAACGGTCGTCGGGGAAGGGAGATGCAAGGAAATTAATAGGGCGGGCCCAATGTAATTAAGCGAGAATTAATCGCATCAGGGGGGATTCTATTGGTGAAGTGTGTTTTTAATTAACTGTGAGGGTTAATTAACATATTTTAAACACAACGAGGATAAGGGTTCATGATTTGATTGATTAATCACCATATTAAGGTTATATTTCAACCAAAGGGGTGGGATAATATATAAATTTGGAAATTTTATTAAAATAATACGGGAAAAGGGGGAATTTGTATAGGGATTTAAATAATAAAGTTAGAAATTAATATGAAAATAAATGGAAGCGCTAAGTGTAAAAACATTAGAAGTATGAATTTAACTTATGCTTGAATGAGAAGGGTTTTTATGAAATATTTCATAATTTTCCTAAGTAAAATAGAATTTTACTTAGGAAAAGATTTTTAGAATTGAATGAATAACATTATGAATGGTTTTAAGTACTTAGGCTTTTTCCAATTATTGGGCCGAGGGTCCGGTCCCTCCAAAAGTCAAGGAAATGCCTTGAGCCCCTTTAATTTTCAAATGCCTTAGTACTTAGTGGAAATTACTGAAATTTTTAGGGAAAAATGAGAAGGGAAGTTAATAATTTGACTTGGCTTTGATTGAAATTATTCTAGTGTAGTGTCTGCCTTTGTACTTGTGATTAAAGTAAAGATTTAACACATCTAGAATGATTATCCATCACAAGTAATTCTGCAGCAACATCTACCTACCCTACCTGCTTTATCCTACCATGTTTTCTTCTTTATTAGGGTGCACATAGACTGGCAAACCCTTATCACACTTTTTTCCTTTTACATGTAGAAATCTATCTAATTCGAACCTTATTACATCCAAGGCCTCAGATTAAACTGTTGAGCTCCTTTTATTTACTCTACCTATCTACTTATCTGCCAAGATTAAACAATTTGGTCAGATTTTATTCTCTATCTCTAAAACATAAAATTGAAAGATGAACTAGCCAAGCTTAAACTGTTTGACTGTTCATAAATTGTGGCATTTGATACAAGTTGCACACAAATTGTTTATTACATAAGAGCAAAAAGTAGTGGAATTTAGACTTGCACACTTTTCTTGGCCTTTCTTTTGGTGGGGTTCATTTTCTTTTACTTTTTTGGCCATTTTTATTCTTTTCACCCTTTGAATTTTCTTTTAGGGTACACCCTCTTTACATTTTTTAAATTTTTTGATTTTTTTTTGACAATATGGAAAACCTTTGCAACAAGGAAAGGTATGAACATATTACATAGCCCATCAAGTCAATCATGATATATGACACCTATTGGTATAGGAGCATAACATAATCTAAGGCACACTAATCTAGAAAAATAACTAATATACAAGTGAGATCTTCACACAAGAATAAAGCATAATATCTCTTCATATAAAGACCATTTTTGGGCTTATCTAAAGAGACCCCGTCATAATCAATCTATTCATAGGCCCCTTTGGCAAGCACTCGCTTGACAATGAAAGGACCATTCCACATTGGTTTGAATTTCCCAGTACCTAGCTTATCATTATCTTAATCATATACTAAGACTAGGTCACCTTCTAAAAAAACACGAGATGTTACACTTCGATCATATTGAGCTTTCACGCATTTCTTATGAGCCTCGGCAGCTAATGCAGTAGTGCGCTGAGTTTCATCTAATTGTTCGAAGTACAAAAAGAATTTTTCCTCTTCAGAGGTAGCTGGTAGTAACTCTAGGGCTAATTGGAGTGACGATATTTTTCATTCAATGGGTAACACAACTTCTAAACAATAAACCAGTTGAAAAGGAGTGAACCTTGTCGCAGTTTTTGCTGAGGTTCGGTATGCCCATAGTGCCGAAAAAAGCATTGTATGCCAATTCTATTTGTGAGTTCCGATAATCTGTTTGATCATGGTGGTTAAAAATTTATTAACGGCTTCAACCTGACCATTAGCCTGCAAGTAATATGGAGTAGATTTATCATGGCGTAGGCTAAGTTGATCAGAAAGTTTGGTCATCATTTTATTTTGAAAATGACTCCCATGGTCTGGGATAATAGCTTAGGGTACTCCGAAACGAGCAATCACATGATTGAATACTAATGTAGCTGCAGTTTTTCCATCTGCCACGAATGTAGGCATGGCCTCCGCCGATTTTGTAAAGTAATCTACAGTGAGAATAATGTACCCATGCCCCCCAGCAGAGTGAGGGTTACATGTAATGAAATCAATGCCCCATTTTGCAAAAGGACCAACAAAAATTATTGGGTGAAGAGGAGCTGGTGGTGCACGCATCTTTCGATCAAATATTTGGCAATTGTGGCATTTTCGGATCGCAAGAATGAAATCTTCGAATAATCACAACCAAAAATAGCCAGCATGCAATATCTTTTGGGTTGTGGCATACCAAGACATATGACCACCAAACGCTCCAGAGTGGCAATCATTTAAAACCCTTTCAGCTTCTTCATGCGTTATACAACGTTAAAAAACAGAATCCACACCACGACGATAAAGTGTGTCTCCAACAATATTGTATTATTGAGATTGATAACAGATTTTTCGTCGATTTGAAAAGGAAAGATCAGGGCGAAAGGTTTGGGTTCGAACATAAATGATGATATATCCATACCATGGATCTAATGTACTGATAAGAAACAGATATTCATCTACAATGGGATGCTCTACCACAGTTTCCGTCTCAGTATTGGTAAAGTCACACATAAGTTATACAAACACCAATAATTTTTCTGATTTAGATTTTTCTAATTCCAAATCAAACTCTTGTAGGATGACAATCCATTTGGAGTATTTTCCCCCGAGTAATTTTTTTGTCAAAATATACGTCATCGAGTTATAATTAGAACTCACAATTTTCTTTCGTAACAATATGTAATGACGAAATCTTTGGACAACTTGAACTGCTTCCAAGGCCAATCTCTCCACATGTGAATATTTAATTTTGGTTGGATTTAGATTTCGACTTAGATAGTAAATCACATGCTCATTGTGAAATTCATTCTCTTGAACTAGAACCATTCCAATGGTGGAATCAGACGCTGCTAGGTATAAAAAGTAGTCCTGGTTGTAATTGGGTGGATGCAATACCGGTGCATGGGTTAACGCGTGTTTTAGAGCATCAAAATATCAATCAGCAATCTCATCCCAAATAAAAGGAACATTATGTTTCAACAATTGGGTAAAACATTTTGTTAACTCAGCATAGTTTGGGATAAATCTACGCAAAAAGTTTTATTTTCCTTGCAAACTTTGGAGTTGGCGAAGTGTGGAAGAAGGAGGTAAATTTATGATGGCCTCAAACTTCAAGGGATCGACACGAATGTCAGCTTTCAAAACAACGAAACCCAGTAACCATCCTAATTGCACACAAAAAACACACTTGTGTGGATTCAAACGAATCTTATAATGCCTACATCTCATAAAAATTGCTCGTAAGTGAGTAGGATGATCTTCCCTATGTAATGAATGAGCAAGTAAATCATCCATATAAGGTTGCACAATATGTTTGATGTCATGAAAATTGTAAGACATTGTCCTTTGAAAAGTTGCACCAGCATTCTTTAATCTGAAAGGTAGTTTACAATAAGAAAATGTTCCCCAAGGACATGTAGAAAATTATATGCACTATACATGCATATGTCCAAGATTCTCCTGATCACACACTATTTTAACTTCATGCACAATACATAATCTCTTCCACCATTGATCATCACATGCGGAAATTAAATCAATTGCATGCACACATTGAAACCATAAAAATTCACACACATTAACACAGTTGTTTTAACGGGAAAGCCTGAAGCTAAAAACCCCAAATATCTATATATAATATATGTCATAGAGATCATGTAACAATCCTCATACAAAGCTTATCACAAGCTCTCAGTACAATCCAATCGCTACACACTAATTAGGCCCGATCTTGCAAATCCATGCACCAATCTTTGCCAGCTTTTAGCCTGTCTCTACTACGCAATCCCTACTGAAGAATGGCTCTGGATGAACTTTAATTGCTCTAGCCTTGCTCACGCAATCCTTAAAGGCATCTCCACTAAATTTTCGGTGCAAACAATGCAACACTATAGTCACAACTGATAGTCACACTTGCTCTTTCACCTACCTCTCCACTGGTCTCCACTGAAACTATCCATGCACTGTAGTTAACTGATGTATTCTTTAGTTGATTAATGATTTAATAATTATTGAATTAATTAAATAATTAATTCACACCACTCTCACTATTGTATCAATCAGTTAGACTAGATACAACTAGCTCAACTAAGTCTAATTGAGTTAAACTAAATACAACTCCACCAACTACTTCTACAACTCCACCAAACTTTGTCACATGAGTTCTAATTGAAGTACTCCATGCTATAGCTCCAGTAAACCCTTAGGAATAGCGTAATTCCTTCTATCAGCTCTTGTGCCACATCTATGCACTTAACTGAAGTGCTCCAAGAGAATAAGATAATGTTTAGAGTCCAAATATTATTAAGAGCTAATAATATTCGACATATCTATTTTTAGACCGAAAATCTAAAAATAGATTCCGCACAATATATCTAAAAATAGAAATCCATCAATTTTTCCAACTTGACCAACCATCCACAAATAGCATCCTTCAACTCATAGAATATGATCGACATGTCTAAAAATAGACTTTGCACAAAAAATCACCTGTGTGGGCCCCACCTAGTTTAGGTGATTATTTTTCAACTAGGATCAGGAATGATGTTTCAGGATGCCTCCTTCACTATTTCTTGTTGCAATATTCAAAACTCCCTCTCAACAAGAAAGGGTTGTCTTTGCATGCGACATGCAACTCCATGCATTTGCCCTGCAACCTTTGTAAGCGCCATGCAACTCCATGCATCTGCTCTGCAACTCTTCCGAAACTGAATAGGCTCCAAACAACTCAATCAATCCAATGCATCTATCATTAAAGTCTTTGAATTCTACTTAGCTACTGCACATGTCTTCAGGAACCACTGCGCTGTTGAACTCTACACCCATGCACTCTGCAGTTGTTTTCAACTCTGAACCGCGCTCTAGTATCTGACATTGTCACTTTGATCTGCCTGCATCAATCCAACTGATCATGCTATTGCTGCTCTATGGGCTCCTCGTAGCCAGATTAAATTCATGAGATCCACACCATCTCAATGAATCCTGCCCAGAAATCTCCTCTTGGGATTACTCATGCATGTCGCCCCACCTCTCACCTGGTGGTATAGCTGCATGCACTCCCTCTACCCATCTGGCATGAAATTTCTCTTCATGAGTGGTTGCTTCCACTCCATGATCCTCATCTTGTGGCTGCTCCACATCTTGAGGTTCACTCTTACCTGCATGAAAATCTTGCTCCCTCTCAAGCTTCAATTGCATGGATTTCTTACACTTCCCAACAGTAGGAAGCTCCGTAGAAATCCCATCTACTTCAAGTCTATAGAGATTCTTGGCTCGAATCCAAACCTTCTTGACTTGTCCTATTTCTTTGTATCGAAGGAAAAATTTTCCTTCACTAAAGACAACATCATACCCTTTATCCTCTAACATTGCGACTAAGATTAAATTCTTCTTTAAACCTAGAACATGCACTACATCTTGTAAAAGAATGAGTTTACCTGACTCCCTCTGAAAGGTAATGGTACCAATGCTGGTCGCATTGTATCGTCCATTGTCACCCAACTCAACATGCAACTGGAGATCTTTCTCCACCAAGTCACTGAAAAGGTTCACATCTCCCGTCATGTGAAACGAAGCGCCACTATCAAAATACCACCCCGATCCCAATGCACTAGACACCATGCATGCGATCAATGAGAATTCCATCTCAAATTGTAGCCTGTTTGTTCTTCTTCTTCTGTGGACAATTTGTGGCGTAATTCCCATGTTCGTGACAGTGAAAACACTTCACTTTGGACATGTCACGGTCTTTGCCATCCGCACCGGATTGAGAAGGATTTTTCTTCCCCTTCCCTTTCCTTGCTTTGGTAGCCAAAGTGAAATATTCTTCATCTTCATTCTTCGATGAAGATCCATCCCTGGTGCTCCGCCTTATCTCCTCCTGCACAAGATCCGACAAAAGTCGCTCCCATCCTGGCAGTTTCTCCCGTCCATTGACAGAGTCTTCGTAGCTATGCCAACTCTTTGGAAGCCCAAGGAGAGCCAAGATCACCAAGTATTTTTCATCCACACTGACTCCTACACTCCCAAGCTCATCCCTGCAGTGGACAAACTTTGTCAAGTATACCGAAATAGTGTCATTCTTCTCCATTTTTATTTTCCCGAGTTTGTCTTTAAGCACCAACTTCCTCTGGTCACTTCTTCTTAGGAACAATTCTGTCAAAACCTTCCACATCAAGAATGGAGTGGCTTTACCATGAAGGCTGGACACAATGTGATCCTTCACACCTTCCAACAGAATCCTTCAACACCTTGCTACCTTCTTTTTCCATGCGTGAAGTGTGGCTGCATCACTAGAACTCGGTTTAGGAATATCAGCATCTATGAACTCCTTCAACCCATTATCCTCCAGCACCGCCTCCATCCTGTCCTTACATGCAATATAATTCAAGCTGCCCTCAAGGGAATACTCCAATCACAATCTGTTGAAAGACATTTCAATAAATGCTCAACTTCGACACCAAGAAAACACTGCAGCAATTTCGAATTCCACTAGCACAAAACTCAACTGTTTCAATAATTGAAATTGCTCCAATGATCAATGCTCTGATACCATGTAGAAATTATATGAACTACGCATGCATATGTCCAAGATTCTCCTGATTACACACTATTTTAAATTCATGCACAATACAAAATCTATTCCACCATTGATCATCACATGCGGAAATTAAATCAATTGCATGCACACATTGAAATCATAAAAATTCACACACATTAACACAGTTGTTCTAACTGGAAAGCCTGAAGCTAAAAACCCCAACTATCTATATATAATATATGTCATAGAAATCATGTAACAATCATCATACAAAGCTTATCACAAGCTCTCAGTACAATCCAATTGCTACACACTAATCAGGCCCGATCTTGCAAATCCATGCACCGATCTTTGCCATCCTTTAGCCTACCTCTACTACGTAATCCCTGCTGAAGAATGGCTCTAGATGAACTCGAATTTCTCCAGCCTTGCTCATGCAATCCTTAAAGGAATCTCCACTAAATTTGTGATGCAAACAATGCAACACTATAGTCACAACTGATAGTCACACTTGCTCTTTCACCTACCTCTCCACTGGTCTCCATTGAAACTGTCCATGCACTGTAGTTAACTGATGTATTCTTCAGTTGATTAATGAGTTAATAATTATTGAATTAATTAACTAATTAATTCACACCACTCTCACTAGTGTATCAATCAGTTAGACTAGATACAAATAGCTCAATTGAATCTAACTGAGTTAAACTAAATAAAACTCCACCAACTACTTCTACAACTCCACCAAACTCTATCACATGAGTTCTAACTGGAGTCCTCCATGCATCAGCTCCAACAAAACCCTTAGGAATAGCGTAATTCCTTCTGTCAGCTCTTGTGCCACATCTGTGCACTTAACTGAAGTGCTCCAAGAGAATAAGATAATGTTTAGAGTCCAAATATTATTAAGAGCTAATAATATTCGACATATCTATTTTTAGACTGGAAATCTGAAAATAGATTCCGCCCAATATGTCTAAAAATAGAAATCCATATATTTTTCCAACTTGACCAACCATCCACAAATAGCATCCTTCAGCTCATAGAATATGATTGACATGTCTAAAAATAGACTTTGTGCCAAAAATCACATGTGTGGGCCCCACCTAGTTTAGGTGATTATTTTCCAACTAGGATCAGGAATGATGTTTCAGGATGCCTCCTTCACTATTTCTGTTAGGAAAAATACTGAGAGGGGGGGGGGGGGGGTGAATCAGTATTTAGAGCTGACTGAAAATTTTTCACTTTTTGTTCCTCTTATAACCATACGTTACTTTACTGAACCAACTCGCATATAAATGTGGATATTCTTAAGAAAACTTGAATATGTCCAGAGATCTTATTATTCATTTAATTCTTTACTTAGATCATTGCATCATTTTTTCACCAGATGTTTTAGTTAGCAGTAAGCATGTGCAGTAATAAGAGAATAAAACATCATACATAAGCAACACATATGAACACAGGTATTTAAGGTGGAAACCCAATTCGGGAGAAAACCACCACTGCTGTTGTCTTTGTCTTCAATATTTATTATAAAGAAAACATCTTACAATTTGTACTGGCGCAGATTCATACTAGCACGCAAGCACCCACCTGCAGAAGGCTACAACCTTCTCTCATTCTCCACCCACTACTGGAAGGGAGCTCCAACCCCCTGATTTTAACACCATCTTCTACTGGCAAGATACTTCCACTTTCATACATAAGGCTTCATCCCTTAGATCCATAAAATTTCTTCAATTTCTTCATCAGACTAGCGTCAGGTCTTCGTCATTTCTTTTGCAGATATTCCTAAAGATTCATCATTTCTAGATCAAGAGATCTTGACCCTTTATCAAATTCTCAGGTGCATCGCCGATTCAGATATACCAGAGTTCAATCGTGCAGATATCTCTTAAAGAGATTTATTCATTAACCACCCCTTCACCCGCACGCACTGTAGTATATTCCTCTTCTCCTTATATAGTTTTGCTTTTATCAATACCATGAGTATAAAACCACTCAACCGCTAATGGTATTCCTGGACGGGATCAAAATAGATAATCCAGCGGGGTCTTGGTAATTAAATAATTAATTTTAAGATTTTTAATATCAAAATGGAACCCCAACCTTCGTTCTTCCATGCACGAATCGTCCCAAGAATAATCTTTGTCTCCACCAAATAATACTTTAGCCAAGGTTAAGAAATATTAATGTGCCGCTGACTCATCAGTAATATATATATTCATATAACCTTTCAGGCTCTTCAAATAATATTCAATCTTCGACTTGAGGGTTAGGATCTCAGCATAACCCAGCAATGTATATTGAACCAATAATACAGAGGGAAATCGGGTCCCACACCCTTAATACCCAACATAAAATATATTTTCAAAACCCATCTGTGGGTCCCTGCGGAGTCACCAAAAGGTTGATGCTGACTTGGCATGCAGTGCCCCCGTAGTAATTCTCTACTGTTGATCCATGGTCAGCGCTTGATTTCCTGGTCAACTGCGGGGGCACCCCCTCCGGTTATTTTAAAACTTTACATTTCCCCCGTAACATTACTTTTAATCAAATTTCAATGAAATTTTAACCCGGAATTCAATCCTCAAACAAACTGGATTTCAATCTTTGACCCCGGGCCCACATCGCAGTCGGTAATCATGATCGGCGGATCGGTGGAACAACAAAACACATGACATAGCGATGACATGACAATTGCAATATACTCAATTGGCAGAATAACTTATGACATGCAATGTGCGATTTGTGGTTGGATCGCATCGCACCATCGACGGTTCAACATATGGAATGGGCGGAATGCAATATGACATTGCGATGTGCGATTGCGCGATGGCACGATCGCGCGATCGCATCGCGGCTTTCAATGCTGAAACATATACAATGCAACATGCGATTGCGATTTGCGATTGTGGTGAGACCACATCGCATTGCATCGCGATACTCTACATCAACAAGACACTTGACTAAAAACTTGCGATTTGTGATTGGCGCTAAAGTGGTGGGGACCAATTGTCCTCCCTTTTCAGAAAAATTTAAGTCTTTCCATTGTTTAAACACATTTTCATCAATTCTGGTTGATGAGGGCTTAAAACACCCGAAATAACTGTTTAAAAAAAAAAAAACTTCTGTTCCTCCGTAGTTCAGAACTATGAGAAGATCTTTGTTCCACTGTAAAACGGCTTTTCCCATCACCATAATCAATTCTCCTCTGCAATTTTTGGCTACGGCCCATGAAAATTAATTCATCCTTACATTTCTCCCATCCTTCTTGAATGTGTGTTGTTGTACACCAAAACTCTGCTGTGCCTTTGTACTCGTTTTCGTCCTGCTCAAGGCTAGACTTTAATATTTCAACACCTCTATTCTCTGTCTATTCTTCCAATTCCTTTGCCATCAATGACAACATTTCCAACAAACTCCCCCTTTGGCATTGATGGCAATACTATTCCTCTATAATACTCTTCCTCTATTTGTCTTCTAGAAACCCTTGTTTGCTTTTCCTCCCCCTTTGACATCAATGGCAAAGGGTTGATCAAGAACCTTTGTACCGACAATACCATGCTCCTCCTGAGATCATGCTACATCTTCAAACATAATATTCAAAGAAGTAACAAGTAATGCACCCTTGCCACATGACCAATGCTCCCCCTTAGCCTGTGCATCTTGAACACCTTCAATGGGAGCGTATCCAATTTGATCTTCTGAATTTTAAACAGGTCTGATCTTCTACATGGCAGAGACTACTCCCAATTTCTGTCTGAGATATTCGAACGCTTCCCTGGGTAAAGGTTTGGTAGATATATCAGCAACTTGTTCTTTGGAGGGCACATACTCCAACTTCACCTTTTGTTCAAGCACTTGTTCACGTAAGAAGTGATACTTGATAGGAATGTGCTTGGTCTTGGAATGCATAACAAGATTCTTTGAGATATTGATGGCACTTGTGTTATCACACATAATGGATATAGGAGGTGAAAAATTGATTTGAAAGTCTTGTAAGGTTTGCATCATCCAGAGAAGTTGAGTGCAACATAATGCGGCAGCTACATATTCTACTTCTGCTGTAGATAAGGCAATAGAGCTTTACTTCTTGCTAAACCAAGATACTAACTGGGGCCCCATGTAGAATGCACCACCACTAGTGCTTTTCCGATCATCAACATTTCCAGCCCAATCTGCATCAGTGTAAGCATGAAGAGTGCGATCAGCGTTCTTTGGATACCATATTCCAAAGTCTTGAGTTCCTTGTAGATATTTGAATATTCTTTTGATGTCCTGAAGGTTAGACTCTTTTGGATTAGCTTGGAATCGTCCAACAATCCCAACTGCATGCATAATGTCTGGTCTAGTCCCAGTGAGATAAAGTAGAATTCCTATCATAGATCTATATTCTGGTTGATTCACTGTGGGAGAATCATCATGAGAACTGAGATTACATCCGATGACCATTGGTGTACTTACAGTTTTGCACTCTTCCATGCCATATTTCTTCAGGATTTTCTTAAGATATTTTGTTTGTGATAAGAATATGCCATCTGTTGCTTGTTGCACTTGCAGGCCAAGAAAGAATGTTAGTTCCCCAAGTAAAGACATTTCAAACTCTTGCTGCATATCAGAAGCAAATTTCTGACTCATAGACTCTTCATTACTTCCAAAAATGATATCATCAACATATACAACCACAATCAATAGTTTATCATTTTCAGTTTTCGTGTATAAGTTGCTATCAGCAAACCCTTTTGAAAATCCTTGTTGATGAAGATAATTGTCAAGAAGATAATACCATGCTCTTGGAGCTTGTTTGAGACCATATAGAGCCTTTTTAAGCCTACAAACAATATTTTAATTATTTCCCAAAATGAATCCTTATGGTTGTTCTATATAAACTTCTTCTTCTAGATCTCCATTGAGAAACGCAGATTTAACGTCCATTTGATAAACTTTGATTTGTTGGAAGCTTGAAAAATAAAGAAACATTCTTATGGCTTCAAGTCTAGCTACATGAGCAAAAGTTTCTACAAAGTCAATACCTTCTTGTTGAGCATACCCCTTGCAAACAAGTTGAGCTTTATTTCTTATAACATCCCCATTCTTGTTTAAATTGTTTTTGAATATCCATTTAGTTCCAATGACATTTTTGTCATGGGGTCTTGGTACTAATTCCCAAGTGTGATTCTTTTCAATTTGATCAAGTTCTTCATTCATGGCTTGAATCCAAAATTCATCTTTTCTAGCTTGATTGACATTTTGTGGTTCAATAGTGGATAGAAATGCCAGAAAAATAGAGGATCCTACAAGATTCCTTCTTGTTTGTACACCTGATCCCTTATCTCCCAAAATTTGAGATACTGGATGATTCTTTTGAACATATCTGGATGGAGCCTTTTCAGATAAATCATCTTCGGGTTCTTCATTGGGTTCACTATCTATATCATTCCTATTTGATGTAGAAGGATATGTGTCATCATATTCTTCATCTGTTGTCTATTTTTCTTATTTTGGAGCTACAGGAGACTCATCAATAACAACATCAATGCATTCAACAATCTTCCAAAGTCTTTTATTGTAACATTTATATGCCTACTCCTAGAGGAGTAACCAAGAAGTATTCCTTCATCTACTCTGGGTTCAAACTTGCCAAGTTTTTCATCATTATTTTTGATAAAGCATTTGCTTCCAAAAACTCTAAAATGCTTCACAGTGGGAGGATTACCATACCATAGTTCATATGGAGTTTTATCACTATTTACACAAACATGTGCCTTGTTAAGAATATTTACCGCTGTATATGCTGCTTCTCCCCAAAATGTGTCAGGTGTTTTGGAATCATCCAGCATAGCTCTAGCCATTTGTTGAACTGTTCTATTCATTCTTTCTACTACGCCGTTTTGTTGTGGAGTGCCAGCTATAGAAAATTGTCTTTTTATGCCATGTTGTTCACAAAATTCAAGAAATTCATCTGATGTATATTCTCCTCCTCGATCAGATCTAAGACGCTTTATTTTTAGATCTAATTCATTTTCAACTAGTGCTTTGAAGATCTAAAATTTCTCAAGTGCTTCATCTTTGTGTTTAAGCAACCCAATCCAACACATTCTAGAGAAATCATCAATAAATAAGATATAGTATTGTTCACCACGTGGTGACTTTTTCCTCACAGGTCCACATATGTCAGTATGAATGAGTTCAAGAGGCTTACTTGATGATCCTTCCTTGTCATTAAATTGCACTCTGGTCTGCTTATCGAATTGGCAAGATTTGCATATGATACTTTCAGGTAGAGTAATATTGGGAAGATCACGAACAGCTTTAAGTTTGCTTGATTTGTTGATCTGAGAGAAGCTCAGATGCCCCAACCTTCTATTCCATAGCCAGTTTTTTGAATATTTACTCAAGTAACATTTTTCTTTGCAGTTCTTCAATACATGCAGGTTGCTTGGAGTTCTGTTTCCTTTTATAATTGTTTTACCTGTATCAAGATCACGTATCACACATTCTTTTGAACTAAAGACAACTTCAGTTCCTTGATCACACATTTGACTTACACTTAATAGGTTATTCTTTAATCCATCTACATACATGAAATTATTAGCTTTCACCTTTTCTTTTAGAAAAATAGACCCTTTTCCCTTAATAACAGCAGGAGTATCATTTCCAAATGTAACATTCTTCTCCTTTTCTAGAGCACTATATGCAAGTAGTTTGTTTTTGTCACCTGTCATGTGTTTAGAGCATCCACTATCAATGTACCATTGATTTTCTTCACCTTCTGCAAATAATGCTATGCCACAATTTTCAACCTGTAATTCCTTATTTTTCCACACTTTGGAGATTGAAGGAATTTTCTCTTTTGGCTGGATTTTTCTCCTACATTCAGATTCTTGATAGCCAAAGTTACTGCAATAAGTACATTCAACTTCATTTTGAAGAGGAGAAATTTTTTTATAGGTGTTCTTCTTTGTTCCAATATCAATCCTTTTCTTTCTTACTTATCTTGTCATGATGGTTTTATATGCAACACATTGAACAACTTTATGACCAAAATTGTGATATGAGAAACATTGTCCATTGAAGAAGTAATTTCTGCGATCATAAAATCTTCTGCTTAAATTTACTTGTTGGTTGGTGTTTCTTCGAAAGGTATTCTTGTTAGTGTTCTTCGAATTGAAATAGTCATGCTTTACCTGTGAAGAATCTTTATTTCCTTACTGAGTGGCAGAATGTTGTATACTGGTTGTAGCTGCTTTTAGATAATTTGGTGCTGAATTCTGAGAAGAATATTTATTCCCTTGCTGAGTGGTCGAATGTTGTATACTGGCTATAGCTGCTTTTAGATAATTTGGTGCTGAAGTCTGAGAAGATTATCCGATATATCCAAGACCTGTCTTTATAAACGGAGAGCATTGTACCTTGATAATTTCATCTAAGGTTTCAGATCCTTTAGCAAATCTAAGATTCAAAGTCTTCACTTTCTCAATTTATTTTCTTAGACTTACTGTTTCACATTCTAATTTCTCATTGTGCTTCTCCTTTTCTTCAAGCTGATTTTTCAGAGTTTCTATGGTTATTTTACTTTCTTCTAAGCATATTTTGAGTTGATTGATTTCATCAAGAAAATCATTATCCTCTAAGGCATCCATAAAAGTATCTTTTTCTTCTTTAGATTCTTTTTCAAATGCCATGAGGAGTTTAAGTTCTTGTTCACATTCTTCCTCACTGTCAGATAACCCATCACTGTCTTCATGAGTATAGTAACTTTTTCTAGTGCTAAACCGATTCTTATTTCTTCTTGCTACTTCCTTTCCTTTTTCATGTGTTTCTTTGTGAGGACACTTAGCAACATAATAACCAACTCCTCCACAAAAAAAAAAATTGAAGGGAAGCTTACCTATGAACTATCCTGTACCAAGTTGAAGTTTCTTTACAAAATTTATCTCATCTTCTTTTGAGATATACCTTGATCCTTCTATTTCTTGTACTTCTTTCCCTTTTGTAGAAGCTCTAAAGACGGCTTTTTTGACTTCAGATGGTCCTCCTCTTCTCATTTCATGTGCAGTTAGTATGCCATGAAGTTGCACCACAGTAAGATTTTGAAGATCTTGTTTTTCTTCAAGAGCAGAAACTTTTGACTCAAATTTTGTCGTTAGTGATCTTAAAACTTTCTCAACCAAAGTAGATTCGGTTATTGTTTCTCCCAAATTTCTCATACAATTTACAATATCATCAAGACGTAAAAATAAATTGGCAATGCTCTCCTCATTATGCATTTTTAGATTCTCATATTGAATTCTGAGAGTTTGAAGCTTAGCACTTTTTACCTTTGCATCACCTTCATAACTTAGAATGATTTTGTCCCATATAGCCTTTGTTGTATTCAGCTGCATGACTTTAACAAATTCTGATTTAGTTAGACTTCCCAATAGAGCATTGACCACTTTTGAATTTGTTTTGTAATCCTTTTTCTCCCTTGGATCTGTTGGTACTGCGACTGGATATTGATATCCTTGTTCAACAATAGCCCATACATCTGCTCCCAGAGACTGAAGATAGGATCTCATCGTTGTTTTCCAGAAGATTAAATTGTTTTCGTTGAAGAGCGGAGGCCTGATAGATGTTGTTCCATCTTGATTGCTCATCTTGATTGATCTTCCTTCTAGTGGCTAAGCTTTTTTAGAAGGACCTGCTCTGATACTAATTGTTGGGAAAAATACTGAGAGGGGGGGGGGGGGGGTGTGAATCAGTATTTAGAGCTGACTGAAAAATTTTCACTTTTTGTTCCTCTTATACCCATACGTTACTTTACTGAACCAACTCGCATATAAATGTGGATATTCTTAAGGAAACTTGCATATGTCTAGAGATATTATTATTCATTTAATTCTTTACTTAGATCATTGCATCATTCGTTCACCAGATGTTTTAGTTAGCAATAAGCATGTGAAGTAATAACAGAATAAACCATCATACATAAGCAACACATATGAACACAAGTATTTAAGGTGGAAACCCAATTCGGGAGAGAACCACCACTGTTGTTGTCTCTTTCTTCAATATTTATTATAAAGAGAACATCTTACAATTTTTACTGGTGCAGATTCATACCAGCACACAGGCACCCACCTGTAGAAGGCTACAACCTTCTCTCGTTCTCCAGCCACTATTGGAAGGGAGCTCCAACCCCCTGATTTTAACACCAGCTTCTACTGGCAGGATACTTCCACTTTCATACATAAGGCTTCATCCCTTAGATCCATCAACTTTCTTCAATTTCTTCATCAGACTAGCATCAGGTCTTCGTCATTTCTTTTGCAGATCTTCCTAAATATTCATCATTTCTAGATCAAGAGATCTTGAGCCTTTATAAAATTCTCAGGTGCATCGCCGATTCAGATCTACCAGATTTCAATCGTGCAGATATCTCTTAAAGAGATTTATTCATTAACCACCCCTTCACCCACACGCACTGTA
This sequence comes from Pinus albicaulis, assembly GCA_034641835.2. NCBI lineage: Eukaryota > Viridiplantae > Streptophyta > Pinopsida > Pinales > Pinaceae > Pinus > Pinus albicaulis. The sequence goes on from CM076582.1 coordinate 562,103,590, forward strand.
GTATATTCCTCTTCTCCTTATATAGTTTTTCTTTTATCAATACCATGAGTAGAAAACCACTCAACCATTAATGGTATTCCTGGACGGGATCAAAGTAGATAATCCATCAGGGTCTTGGTAATTAAATAATTAATTTTAAGATTTTTAATATCAAAATGGAACCCCAACCTTCGTTCTTCCATGCACGAATCGTCCCAAGAGTAATCTTTGTCTCCGCAAAATAATACTTTAGCCAAGGTTAAGAAATATTAACGTGTCGCTGACTCATCAGTAATATATATATTCATATAACCTTTCGGGCTCTTCAAATAATATTCAATCTTCGACTTGAGGGTTAGGATCTCGGAATAACCCAGCAACGTATATTGAACCAATAATATAGAGGGAAATCGGGTCCCACACCCTTAATACCAAACATAAAATATATTTGCAAAACCCCTCTGTGGGTCCCTGCGGAGGCACCAAAAGGTTGATGCTGACTTGGCATGCAGTGCCCCCATAGTAATTCTCCACCATTGATCTATGGTCAGTGCTTGATTTCTTGGTCAACTGCGAGGGCACCCCCTCCGGTTATTTTAAAACTTTACACTGCCCCCGTAACATTAATTTTAATCAAATTTCAATGAACTTTTAACCCGGACTTCAATCCTCAAACAAATTGGATTTCAATCTTTGACCCTGGGCCCACATCGCAGTCGGCCATCGCAATCGGTGGATCGGCAGAACAACAAAACACGCGACATAGCGATGATGCGATGTTGCGATGTTGTGATGACGCGACAATCACAATATACTCAATTGGCGGAATAACTTATGACATGCGATGTGCGATTTGCGGTTGGATCGCATCGCACCATCGGTGGTTCAACATATGGAATGGGCAGAATGCAATATGACATTGCAATGTGCAATTGCGTGATGGTGCGATCGCGCGATCGCATTGCGGCTTTCAACGGCGGAACATATACAATGCAACATGTGATTGCGATTTGCGATTGTGGTGAGACCACATCGCATCGCATCGCGATACTCTACATCAACAAGACACTTGACTCAAAACTTGCTATTTTCGATTGGCGCTAAAGTGGTGGGGACCACTTGTCCTCCCTTTTCAGAAAACTTTAAGTCTTTTCGCTGTTTAAACACATTTTCATCAATTCTGGTTGATGAGGGCTTATAACACCCAAAATGACTGTTTTAAAAAAAAAACTTATGTTCCTCCGTAGTTCAGAACTACGATAAGATCTTCGTTCCACTGTAAAATGGCTCTACCCATCACCATAATCAATTATCCTCTGCAATTTGTGGCTGCGGCCCATGAAAATTAATTCATCCTTACATTTCTCCCATCCTTCTTGAATGTGTGTTGCTGTACACTAAAACTATGTTGCGCCTTTGTACTCGTTTTCTTCCTGCTCAAGGCTAGACTTTAATATTTCAACACCTCTATTTTCTGTCTATTTTGCCAATTCCTTTGCCATCAATGACAACATTTCCAATAATTTCTTGTTGCAATCTTCAATAGGACAAATGAACGTTGTTTTTGGTTGATCAATAGGGAGTATGTTTATTTTATTATATTCGGAAAATCCATCCATAAAGGAAAACATTTCATTTCTGACACAATCATCAATGATTTGGTCGATATATGGGGTAGGATAATTGTATTTTGGACATGCTTTATTAATATCCCTATAATTGACACATACTCGTATAGTCCCTTGTTTCTTGGTAACAGGAACTGTTATCTCAAAATCAGACCGTAATAGGCTGCTAGTCAAGGAGACGCTGAGTAAATATTTCAAACCAAACTTTTAGATGAGGCTTAGCCTCCTCAACCTGAGAGGGATCTCTCAATAGGTTAATGATTTTCAAATAAATATCAGATGGCTAACTCTATGAATAAACTGAATAAACTGAATAAAGTGAATAATTGGTTGTACTACTAATCAACAAACATCTATTGGGTAAATGGAGTCAAATGTGCTTTCACAAAACATAAAGATCAGTTTCATATGGAAGTCAGGGCATTTCAGGGTTTAGATGCATCAATAGAACAGTAGGACAGAGAATAAACACAATTCATGAACATATGAAGGAAGTTAGAGCACCTTCAGTGAATTCTAAGTAACATACATTCATGCCACTGCAAGTAATTTAAAGAGAAACATCGTGAGACAATCAAACATCCATAACCCTTTCTAAATCCTGAGTGATGAAACAAAACTCTCTGTATTAAGATATAAACACAGTTCTCTGATATCACAAAAATTATGCTTATTCAATGAAAATTCCAACCATCTGCAATTCGATTTCTTCCCTCTTATAGAGTGGTCATTACATCCTTGGATTCCCTCCAAAAATTTGAGAAGAAATTCAAATTTGACACCTATCAACTTCTAAACAAACTTCATTTGCAAAATGACAGTTAAAATGTCTGTCTTACAGTCCTAATACAACTAGGACTAAAACAATATTTATTATATCTTAACATCCTTTAACAACCTTATCTAATCATTAAAAACTATGCTTGACAGCTATTTATTCTAGACTTCGACCATGATGTTGTTTATCTTCTTGCTGTTAAACCCCATCAACCTGCTTCTTATCCATTCCTGCAAAATAGGAGCATGTTTGTTAGTATGGATTCTTTGTCGAAGTGTACGAAAAAGACCCACTTTAGCTACGCATAACTAATAGCCCTAACAACAATAATGGCTGCAAAACATTTTCAGATCTGCAATTAGTAGTTAGAGTACAGCAACAAACAGATCTATAAATGGAAAGACATTAAGCAGTAAAGTAAAGAGTTTGCTCCATGCATCCAATAGACAAGACAAGAACATGATTTTTTGAATGAATTTTTATATTACAGGGCACCTGGGAGGAAACAAGAAGGTGTATCCAGATCTCCTCAATGGGATGGGTTCTTTGTAGTCCTCAGCACTTCAGATCTAAGCTTTCTCTCTCTCGTAGATGTAGAAAACCCAATGTAGAAGATAGAGCTCAATGGGAGCAAATGGTAGGAATGAGACCAAGTGTATAGATCCAGAGTGATCTAGTAGGCAACAAAAGGTGAAGAATGATGGGGAAAACCCTCCTATTTATAACAAAATATTGGGTCATTCTAGATCTCGGTGCATGATTAAAATAATGTTAATCAAATCTAGATCCACCTTTACGGAATATTTTATTATTATTTGTTGGAGGGAAAGGGTGTTTGACTTGGGTCAAATCCCTTGATTAGTGAAAAATAAATAAATAAATGATTTATTTATCTTTTTAAGGAAGTGGTTGGGATATAATCAAATAAATAATGATTTATTTGCTTAATGGTGGTTGATTTGGTCATATTTAACAAGGAATATTATTTAAATAATTATTCCTAGAAAATAATAAGATAACTATGGGTTTATCTCATTAATTTCTTTTGTTTTTGGGTTAAACATGACTGGGAATAATAATTAAATTATGGTTTAATTAATTATTCCTTTTGGGGTTTCCTAATTAACATAGTGAAAGCAGTTTTACTTGGGGTAAAACTGGTCTTACATGGTGTACTTGGGTCCATCTAATGATGAAAGGCTAGATGACCAAAAAATGGTGTAACAGATTGCCCCCCAGCGTGCGAGTGTCAGGAGCAAATCGTATGACCGAAGTACGTTGTAAGAAGACAATCACTAGACAACAAAAAGGGTATGTCAGAGAGAGAAATATGAAGTAGATAGTGTGCTGAAGGACTAGACCCTGAGGAGACGAGACTCGCAGGTGCAACAAGTCTCTGTTATGAGAGGGTACCTGTGCTGAAGGCGGCGGGGGAGGCATACCTATGCCCGCCGTGACAAAGTACAAAAGAATAGTGTGTCCAGTGAACAAGGGACCGAACCATAGAGTACAGCTGGCATAATCAAGAGCCAGATAAAAATACCATGAATAGTCTCACATACATGCTGTGCCTGGGATAACAGCCAGGACTAGTACAATATCATCTGAGTACATGAGATAAACACAACCCAAATGCCCCCTGTAAATGGGGAAGGGCTCACAAAATCTGACCGGTACATGCAAATCATAGAGGTGCTGCAAGTGGCTAATGCCAACATCATCAAAATCTGGAGCGGCATCAAAGGCTGCAATGAAGAGGTCATCCGGGCATGTGGGGGGCTACCTGCAGGGCCACCCCCTCATGAGGGCTGAGACATCTCACACACGCCCGGAAATCATCAAGAGCTGCTGCTGGGTCACTGGACTGTCCAGTATACGAATCTCGATCATGCTGAAAGGAGCTGGAGAAGCAATCAAGTCAAAGGGAGGTGAGAGATCCCCCTGCCTGATCCGAGGCACCGAACAAAAGTGGAAGCTGGAACCAAGGTACACCGCCCTCTAGACCTTGCTTCTGGAATAAATGTGCTGAGGTCGACAGAAGGAGGTCCGCCTTAGGTGAGGTAATGAGAGATCCTCAACTAAGGCACGAGAGAAGAGCAATAGAGCGACGGACAGATTGACACTAATGATGATGGTGGAAATGGGAAGGATGGAGTGGCGAATGGACGACTTCCCTTGTTAGAGCATAAAGGGCATGAATGACATGGCAGCGACTGACACAATATCGAAAGGGACAGGGGACAGTAGGGCTGAAGGTCATGAGATGCGACACAAGAGAGGAACCAAGCAAAAACGAATGGAGGGCTATAGTAGGGTGTAAAAGGATGCAGGATAGACTCCATGAATGCAATGATGACTCAACTCGGATGCTCTAAGCAAGGGCGACTAGATAGTGCTGCCACACAATAAAGGCCCCAATGGGGGGTCATAGAAACATGAGTACAAATTGGGCACTCATGACGAAAATCAACACGAACATGGACAAGTAAGGGGGCGAAATGGTGCCCCAAGTACAAGTGTCGTAAGTGAGGAAATTCGATTTTAAGGAGCGGTGAAGTGACCCTTCGTGGAAAAAAGTGTCCGGGTGAAGTATCAAATCACCAAAAACTAAGTAAAACCCATGTGAGAGCTCGGTGAGATCTATCCAGCGGTGCTGACGGTTTGTCGAACAGGGCTACGGTGTGGTCGCAGCAGTCGAAAGAAGAAACAGGGGTTCTCTTTTAATGAGGCAGTTTTCCCTCCAAATTTATTCATTTGCTATTGTTGCTGTGGTGAATGTGGAGAGGAGAGAAGGTCCTAAATCTTGCGGCGAACGTAGCGGAAAAACCGACCGTTGGATTCGATATCTGTCAGTTGGAGGCGAGAGGCCTAACCTCGCTCTTGCATTTCGATGGATTACATTTGCAGTTGAGGGCCCAAAAACCCCCAGAAACAGCCCCTCCTTCATCTCTATGGCCGGGTCGCACTTTTTTGGGGCAAAAAGTACGACCCAGGACGCAGGTATTAGGGCAACAAGTGCGACCTGGTCCAGAAAATGGCAGAAAACTGTGACCTGGGAGATGAGGGGGGTTTGGTGCTGTTTTATGGCTGGGAGTTGGATTTTGGTGAAGTAGGAAAAATGAAAAAACAGATGCTGGCTATCCTTACAAATCCTTACAAATGATGTAAGGGCCTAGCCATAATGAGTCAAACTTCCCATGACCTAGGACATCATGGGCCTGGTCATATACTAGAACAAGGTCGCCTTCGCGAAAAGTGCGAGGCTGGACTTTTCGGTCATACTGAGCTTTGGTGCGTTTTTTGGCCGCTTCCATGGTTTGCAAGGCAACACGGCGGTATTCGGAGGCACGCTCAAGCATGATAAGTCGTTGTTCTAGCGGTGGGGTGTCAGGGAGAAGTTCAACGGCTAGTTGTAGAGAAGGAATTTCACACTCGATTGGTAAGACAACCTCCTCTCCAAAAACGAGGTGAGGAGGGTTATGGTTGGGGGCCGAGGTGCCCCCAAGCATGGTGTGGTCATGCCAAAATGTATCTAGAAAAATGGGAATCTAAACACATTTTAATGATGTGGTGTGCCATTTGTTCTGGTTATGGTTATGCAGTTTGAGAAAGGAAATGGAGGACTACCAATCTCTTTTGGTACTGCATATAGGGATCAAATGGACTTTAAGTTTCCGAATTGGCATACCTGGTGTCACTATCCCAAAAGGAGGATTTGGAGATAATGAACCGATGCTCTCGTAGAAAAGCTATAGGTTGGTCAACAATAATGTCTAAGAGACTGGGTTGCTGATGTAAGATGAGGGAACGATAAGGGGTATCGTCCCGAGAGTGATCCGAAGTGATATGGGACTCTAGAGGTTCTTCTAAATGTGGAAGAATACTGGGTCTAGAGTCAACACGACCAGATACACTAGGAGAGTGGTGGAGAATGGCGTCTCGTGGTCTCTCAAATGTGGGTGCCCCCTTACCCAAACATTGGGTTTTGAGGTAATGGCCACAAGGTGGATGTGGTGTCAACGCATGGGTTCGATGTAAGGGGGAATAGATAAAGTCAGGGGTGGGAATTTCTTCCATAATGTCGTCATCGTGATAGAAGATGGGGTGACTGGTGGAAGAAGAACCACCTGACATGGTGAAGTGGCATGAATCATCATCATGAGAAGAGAGGTTCACATGCGCATCGTCACAATGGGTGACCGAAGAGTAAGTAGATAACGGATCTACCGATGTTGAGCCCAAGATGACCGCTGAAGGAAGGTCAAGCGAAACAACAGGGGAGGATTCAGATGGAACGTTCCCCAATGGTCTCATGGATGATGACAGGTACAAAATGGTGACTGAGGGCTCCGTTGGCTTAAAAGCGGGAGGCGGAATGTGAATGTCCTCTGGTCCGATTGAAGCGGCTTTGAATTGGCGGTACAAGTCCAAGGAGGAACGGTACTCGTCAAGGCGGGGACAGAGGTGGGTGTAATGGCCGTGAAAATCGTACAAGGCACAAGGGTGGTTTGTGCGCAAGTGTTTGAGTCTTGGGAGGGAGTCGGGGATAGTGACATGGACTTCTGGGAGATCAGAGTCGGGGAATGTCTCGTTGACCAGAAGCTTGAGGTGGGGCAATTCAGGACACATGTGAGTGGCATGACCGACGACATCACACAAAGTGCATCGAATGGCGGGCTTTGGTGGTCGTGGGGGGGTAACAGATGTTGGGGGGGCCGGATCGTGATGGGTTGCCCCCCTTCGGGCTTTGCCTGTCTTCCCGGGAGCCGTCACAACAGGAGAAGGGTCCTGTGGAGGTGCTGGGGGCACAGTGGTTATGGAGGAAGCGAGGGGGATCGGTTGAACCGGTGTCAAAGCCATATAAGGTTTGGGGTGACCAGGGGGGGTGGCGGCTGGGGGGTCAAGGTACCAGACCGGAATGCCTAAGGTCAAGTTAGGGAGAGAGAGGGTGGCCATGACGGGGACAGAAGATACTCCAGGAGGGGGAGCCAAGAAGGGGATCTGTCCATCAGGGTAATGACCAGGAGGTACGGCTCCAAGATGGTTAAGGCCAGGGGGGACCGAGCCTGGAGGATAAAGAGGTTCGGGGATACCAGCTGTAGGGGGAGGGCCAGGAGGAGGAGGTCCGGCTGGCGGAGATGAATGGCTAGGAGCGGGTTGCGGAGGGCGGGGAAGAGGTGGCTGACTAGCCGAGGCAGGCCGTTGATGGGCAGCCTGAGACGATTGCATCATGAAAACATTCGACAAGCTAGGATCAGTAACAGGAGGGGGGGGAAGATGAGGAAAAGTACCAAGCAGGGTGGAATCTTTATAGACGCCGGGGGAGACACTGGTCAAAGAATCGACGGTTTGCTTGTTGGCTACAGAAGAGATGGTCGTCTCAGAGGAGGTCTGAGATGGCGGCTCATGATAAGATAGCTGGTCAATGGTGACTATCTTCCCATTATGTGGAAAAGACATCTTGCGGAAAACCGCGGATAGGACAACAGACATGGCGTAGGTGTAGCTTCGCCCCAATAGAATGTTGTAGTCTAGAGGGGCGTCAATGACTTCAACGTCAACGCAAACAGTCTTACCGGCGAGGGTGATGGGACAGTTACGAAACAGGCCAATAGGCTGGGAGGCATGACCGTCCCACGCTCGAAGGGTGATCGTGGAAGGGGCCAGCTCAGGGGATCCGAGTTGCTTCCAAACCGAAGCGGACATCACACAGGTGGATGCCCCCTCATCAATTATACACCGGGATACAGTGGCGTTGCGGATTTTGACTGGGATTTGGAAAGCAACGGAAGGAGGAAGAGGAGGGTGATCCGATTGAGTGGCGTCGAAAACAATCATCTGGTCATCAGCAGGATCTACAGCGCCCACGGCAGATAGTAGAGCCTTCTTTTGGGAAGGGCATGACTGGAGGAGTTCCAGTGTGGAAATGGCAGCAGGGGACTGCGCCAAATCATCTACTATGCTATACGATTGAGCGGCTCGACCGGAAGCAGCATTTCGGCGTAATGGTCCCTTTGGAATCTTTGGATGAACCTCAACTTTGGGTTGAGGGATGTGTAAGGGGCCATTGGATGTCGAAAGAGGCTCTACAGAACCTGAAGAGGGGGGCTCGGGAGCAGACTGAGTAGGAGGCTTGGGGTACTGGCGAGACCGAGTTTGAAGGTTAAGGTCGACGGTTAGAGGCGGATCAGAGTTCATCATGAGGATCTGGTAATTGGAGGAACCAGAAGGGGAAGGTGGAGTGGCCACTTGTCTGTCAGGTGGTTGGGTAGCCATGAATCCCTGTTGTGCATCCACCTGCGCTTGAGGGGGCGGGGAGCGCTGTTGCAGGGGTTGAGAAGGCCAGGGAGGCGAAAGTGCATGTGCTGGAGGAGTTGGCGCGCTAGGCTGTGGATAAGGGTAATGGTTAGGTTGGGCAACATTGAGGTAAGCAGGAGGTTGGGCAAAAGGATGAGGCATGCCGTATCCTGGATGCATGCTACCGGGAGGGGTAGAAGTGCAGGAAGTGGTGCCCCCTCCCCCAGGAAAACCATAGCTCATGTGAGGTTGAGCGGATGGATGAGAGATGGGTCCAATGATACTGTTGGCGGCATGAGGTGCCCCCAGTGTATGGGCATCATTGGGTGTGGGAAGATCAGGTAGGACAGTAGGATCATAACCTGTCTGAGCGTAGATCAGGTCATACTTTAACGCCATTTGGAGGGCCTCTTCTTCGGTTTGAGGAAAATGGGATGCGACATCTTTCCCGATAGGGGACAAGAGAGATCTAAGGAACCAGTCCATGTAGACACGGTCTTCGAAGGGAGGAGATTGGCATAAGCTCCGTCGTCTTCGCCAGTCCTGGACATGGGTAGAAAGGCGGGTCGAAGAGGTTTGCTTGAAGGAAGTCAAGAGTTTGATACCAGTGTCATAACGAAGGGGAAGCTGGAAGTAAGATAAAAAAGCCCGGGAGAGAGTTGCAAAGGTGGTATGGGAGGAAGTGGGCTGGTCAACATACCACTTAGAAGCTTCGCCTGTAAGCGTGCGTTGGAACAGTCTAAGACGAACAGAGTCATCGATAATGGAGGTAGATGAACACCACATGTGGAAAGATCGAACATGTTTTGAAGGATCTTCTCCAGCACGACCTTCAAACTTTGGGATGTCGGAAGGGAGCTTTGTCGGCATAGCGGGCCAACTAGCGTCATGATGTATAGGGTCATTTATCAACCGGTCCAGATCGGGGAGGCTGAGGCCTGCCAAGAAGGGGAGTACGGGTGAAGCCGAGGTAGTTCCTGTGGTGGTTCTGCTAGTATTAGTCCTGGAATTAGGGCCGGGATTCCCGCTAGTGTTAGGCCCTGGACCAGACATAGTGGAGGTGACAGGGGGGAGAACCAGAAGAAAAAGGAGAACCCAAAGAAGCAGCGAAGGACTGGCTCGACGATGGTAGGACGGAGCAGGTCGATCGACCGGAGACAGAGGGTGAAGGCCAAGGAGGCTCCGGGAAAGGTGCCTTGGGGGCGCAATGATGACAGGAAGAAGGAAACCGACAGGGGCAGAAAGAGACAGGATCAATTCAGGTCAAGGGCAGAAAAGGTGCAGTGACGATTGATTTTAGAGTCTTTGCTTGGCGGTGTTAACCAGGCGCTTCTTCACATAGGGTCAGTGTGTGGCGTGCGTTAATTTTAATTTTTAAACCCTTTCCGTTGTGAGAGCAAGAAAAAAGTGTGTTGCATAGCTGAAAATAAACCTACAGAGAACAGAATAAAATGCTGAAATAACAGAAAAATAACAGCTACGTATGCATCTATTTAACCCAAGAAGGTGGGTCTCTCAAAACTATGCTGGAAAGAAAGGGAAAAACTATGGAAACACACACAAAGGAAGCTCAACAGATCTAGGGTCAAAGGGGACAGAGATTTGGAGGATAAAGCTGCAGATAAGGGGTGCAGATCACAGCCAAGAGACAGAGGCAAGGTGGCTGGAAAAAGGGAAATCAGCAAAAAACCGGGGGGGGCAAGGCAGAGGCCTTTAGAAGAGGTCCAAACAAAACGACAAGAGGTGATTTGAAAGGAAAAGAGGCTGATTTCAATGGATCTGGAAGTGAGGTCACATATCTGGAAAAAGAGGGGGCTGAAGCTCTGAAACCGACGGCTGAAACAGCTGAAACTCTTCCACAAAAAGTGGAGGGTACTAAAGCCCTAAGGGGCTGGGTTCCCACTTAGATGAGTAAAAACAGATGATGAGTAAAAACAGATCAGATCTTGGTCAAGGCGGGCTGAGACAGAGGCTTAAGTTCCTCGGCGTATGGCCGTGCCAGTAACCTGTACCACAGAAATGCCGGAAAAAGGCAGATTCAGTGTTCTCGACCATCCGACTTAAGGTCGGCAGAGTCAAAGCAAAGGTGCGTCCTGTGTCGCAGGTTTTGGGGCCAAAGGTGCGACCTCTGCTCCGCTGTTTCGCGGCAGATTAAAGCTGCCGTCTCAGTTGCGGCTGGTGTCGCTTACCTGCGCAATAGGGCCAGAAACACACGAAAGTTAGAAATTTTAAGTTTTTAGGGTTTTATGTGAAAAAAATGACATAAAAAGAGGAAAACTAAGCAGCTAAAAAGAAGCCCTAGGGCCTGAAGTAGCTGGATATGCAGGAATATGAAAAACGACAACGGTCGTAATTTAAAACCCGTGTGGAGTCGCCATTTGTTAGTATGAATTCTTTGTCGAAGTGTACGAAAAAGACCCACTTTAGCTACGCATAACTAATAGCCCTAACAATAATAATGGCTGCAAAACATCTTCAGATCTGCAATTAGTAGTTAAAGTGCTGCAACAAACAGATCTATAAATGGAAAGATATTAAGCAGTGAAGTAAAGAGTTTGCTCCATGCATCCAACAGACAAGACAAGAACACGATTTTGAATGAATTTTTATATTACAGGGCACCTGGGAGGAAACAAGAAGGTGTATCCAGATCTCCTCAATGGGATGGGTTCTTTGTAGTCCTCAACACTTCAGATCTAAGCTTTCTCTCTCTTGTAGATGTAGAAAACCCAATGTAGAAAGTAGAGCTCAATGGGAGCAACAATGGCAGAAAATGAGACCAAGTGTATAGATCCAGAGTGATCTAGTATGCAACAAAAGGTGAAGAATGAAGGGGAAAACCCTCCTATTTATAACAAAATATTGGGTCATTCTAGATCTTGGTGCATGATTAAAATAATGTTAACCAAATCTAGATCCACCTCTATGGAATATTTTATTATTATTTGTTGGAGGGAAAGGGTGTTTGACTTGGGTCAAATCCCCTGATTAGTGAAAAATAAATAAATAAATGATTTATTTATCTTTTTAAGGAAGTGGTTGGGATATAATCAAATAAATAATGATTTATTTGATTAATGGTGGTTGATTTGGTCATATTTAACAAGGAATATTATTAAATAATTATTCCTAGAAAATAATAAGATAACTATGGGTTTATCTCATTAATTTCTTTGTTTTTGGGTTAAACATGACCGGGAATAATAATTAAATTATGGTTTAATTAATTATTCCTTTTGGGGTTTCCTAATTAACATAGTGAAAGCAGTTTTACTTGGGGTAAAACTGGTCTTACATGGTGTACTTGGGTCCATCTAATGATGAAAGGTTAGATGACCAAAAAATGGTGTAACAATGTTCCCTGTATAATAGCTAAATGCCTCATTTCTGTCCATTCGAACCAACTACTGAAGAACTGGTGCTCAAAAAATGTGGCAAATGTCTTATAACCTTCATTTGAATTCGACCTTCCAGCTGTGCAAATCTCGAACCTCCAAAATGGTGCAAAAACTGTCAATATTGTTGCGCTACGAAATTGCTGAGTCTACTGCTTTCATAGCGGAAACTTTTCCTTTTAAAATCATGCTTCAAACCTCCATTTTTAAGTGCTAAACCTCCTAGATCTTCATTGATATTCTAAATATACCTCCCACCAGCATTAAATCTCAAAAACAAACCCTTTTCACCTTAGAAATTTGCAAAAATTCTCCAAACTGCATCCTACAGCAATTTCGTAGCGCGGTACTAAACTGTTGTTTTGTAGCGCGCTACAAAACTACTGAGTCTTCACATTTCACACCTTCCTTCCAAAATTTTAGTTTTCAACCCTTTAATAGTATATTTCCAAGTGTATATCAGCTTTCATAACCCATAAACATCAACTTTAAACAACTCCAAAAATGAGATATTACCAAATTAACCTCAAAATTTTGTTAAAGGATGACACTTACTGTTTGCACTTATTTTAGCTGTGGTTGATCTTCAAACTGTGCTAGCTGTATTTCCAAGTCTTCTACTCTCCTCTTAAGCCTTCTATTGTTTTCCCTTAGCTTGGTATTTACCATCCTAATTAATTTTTCTTCTTTGATTGCAGGTAGGGTCCATATGAAGAATTGAGCTTGACTATCAATTAATTAAAGGTTTGGATTTCTCTCCATCTCCCACAGTCCTTTCATCCTTTCAAAGTTTTCCCTTTCTTCTGCATGCACTCTCACCTTTTTCTTCAACTTATCAATCTCATTATTTGCAAATCTGAGCTTGTCTTTGACATCTTCATAGCTTCTCTTTTCCTTCTGAATATTGAAAACCCTATTTCTGTCTTCTTCAGGCATTGAAAATGATGTATTTGTGGTTTCTTCAAAACATTATCACTTCCACCTCCTGTTTGATCTATCTCCATGTATGACCATTTCAACTTCTTGGAGTGGCTAGTTGAGGGTTTTCTGGGCTTAAAGATAAACTCTGCCACTTCATCCTGAAAATCTAACCTTTTGGATGTCTTCAATTTCTTTGATTTGTTTCCACTTGTATCCAGTTTGATGAAGTCTACTTGTACTAGGGGAGACTCTTCAATGTCAATAGCTTGAAGTATATCATTCAAATTAACTCTTGATCCCTCTGTAAGTACAGCCTTACCCTTTTCCTTTAACCTTTGAATCCTAGTCAACTTCTTTTGATTTGTTTTACTAGTTGATTGTTCTAGAATTGTCTCCTTAACCAGAGTTTTCTTTTTTCGTGCGGATTTAGGAGTATCTTGGATATTCAATGTTGTTCTTATCATTGGTTCTTTAACTTGTTTCTGAGGCTTGAGCATAAAAAATCTTCTTGACTTTGTTTCTATAGGGGAAATAATCTTTGATGGAGTTTTTTCTTTAGCTTGAGGACTAACACATGTTCCTTCAATCCCAATTCTACTCAAAAAGAGGAATTCAACCCAATCTCTATTTTCTTTCTGCAGATCATGTAAGACTATTAACTTGACTAAGCCATGGTGAAATAATGAGGTTTCACATGATTCAACTTTCATTTGTACCTTATCATACATCTTAGCCAAACTTATAAAAAGATAAAAAGGTAAATCTAGAGATATCATCCCTGTCAAACTCTGGTTTTAGAAATATTTTGCAGGGTTCCATGTCAAACTTGAAGTTTTTAAACCACCTGTCTTCTCCTCTCAGAATTTATGTAATTGGTGATATCACTTCAGGGGAAATTGGTAAATTTAGGAATCCAATCTTTGAGTTTGATCCTGTGAAGTTTATGGCAAATTCTTTGGTGACGTGAGTGTGCCCTCCTTGAATTTTTTCGCAAAACCTCTAGCAACCTACTTTCTTAAAGACTTTTTCAATAGACTTGTCTTTTGTAAGGGCTTCTACACCTTCAGGTTCTGTTCTTAGGCAATGACCAGACCTATGACTCCTTATTTATTCAGCCATTTTCTTCTTGAAAACCTTGTATCTTCATAAATCTGTGATAATCCCTCTGAAAACCATGTGTCTTCAACAAATTAGCAAATTAGCAGTCAGAGCTTCTTGTTGAATGAACTGGCTCGCTTGGTAAATGAGTTCAACATCGCTTGATAACAATTCTACTTCCACCAACAATGAATTTCAAACTCACTTGATAGAAAGTTTTGAAAATATTGATATAACCTAAATTTGAATGAGCAACCTCGCTTGAATTTGTTTCAATTCTTCCTTGCTTGAAATATAGTTTCACAGACTCGCTTGAAAAATTTACAGCCTCGCTTGAATTTGTTTCAGTAAATTCAGATCTTTCACCACTAATTTCTTCTTCAAAACATAAGCATGCATGCACTATTGCCTTGCATGAGACAAATGAAGTCGAAAACGGCCAACTATTTTCAAATTTGAAAGGACCAATGACAACTGACCCCTAATCGATGAAAAATGACCCCTAATAATTACAATGAATGGTTGCATGCATGAAGGAGAACTGGTGGATGACACCTAATGATGAGGAATTTAACTGTATTTGACAGATGTGACAACTCAAACGCAAAACTGAGAATCCCCAATTTTGTAGCACATGAATTGCAAATTCGGGTTTTTGTGTTGCGAAATCACCAGCGTTTTCATAGCGCAAAATCAAATTTTTACACTGAGCACGCTACGATAACGTGGTTTCGTGGCTTATTCATCAAATTTTCGAAAAATAAACTTTAAAAATGCGTTTCAAAACGTGGCATAAGATCTTTGAAGAATGAAACAAGGTTAATGAACATTGTTTGGTGATGGAATGAGTCTTTTAACTCATGATCTAGACCTTTAAAAATATAAAAATGACTCTAACCCTATCTAGCATTATGACTTAGGAACAATTTTAACTGACCAAGTTTCAAAAATTTTTTATAGTGATAACAGGAACTATTAGATACCCAATCTGTTAATGGGATTGGATAAATAAATCCTGCTCATAGTATTTTTTCAAATTCAGCTTTAATAGCCATAGATTTTCGTGGATGTATCAGACGTAATCTTTGTCTAATAGGTTTTGCATCTGGGTATGTCTTTATTTCATCAATGAAAATCTTTGGATCAATTCTTGGCATCTCTTTGTAGGACCAGGAAAATATGTCTCAGAATTCTTGAAATAGGGTTTTACATGTATTAATTTCATCAATCGTATAAGAATCACCTATATGAATGTTTTCGACAACTCTAGGTTTAACTAATATGTCAATAGGAACAATTGTAGAAATGTTTCCCAAATTAATTTCAGAATTTGAATATGTAATCGATATTGGATTGTGTGGTTCCTTGACATAATAATTTATAAAAATAGACGAAAAATCATTTTAAAACCTATCAAGTTTAGGTAAAAATCAAGATCTATGTTGTAGATCATCCCAGGGTAATTCATCCATAGACAAAAATTCTCGAATACTTTCATCACTATGAAACACTTGTTGAAAAGGATCAGAAACTGATGTCAAGGATAGCTTGATAGTGAAGAAGATTATTCAATGACCACATTAATTGGATCAGAATTAGTTGAAAGTGTGTTAGAAAATGGTTGTACTGCTGCATATTCCATCACAAAAGGACTCAAAGGCATCTCGCCATTGAAAGAATCCATTTCTGACTCTGAAGGAACTATCCAAGGGTCATCGAATGGAATAGTGCTTGATAAAATGATATTGATATTAGCAATAGTATGCAATACGTTGGGTGGAGGCATAGAGAAAGTTCCCATCAAAGAAGAGTCCTTTACTAAACCTACACCAACATCTTCATAGGGGATAGTCGATTTTCCAACATGTTGGATACTATCTGTAGAAGTTGGGTCGGACAAATAATATGTCCACTGATTAATTTTCACAATGTTTCATTTATGTGGAAACATTATTAACCGGAAGACAGATGAAAAGACAACGATCATGGCATCAAACCAACTTAGACCTAGAAGAAGGTTGTAATCTAGAGGGTCATCAACAACTTCCACATCTACATTAATAGTTTTGCCTTCTACTTCTATAGGTAGATCCTACAAAATTCCAAACGGATGGAATCCTCTTCCATCAAAAGCTTTAAAGATTTTCAGAGATTGGTTGAGAGTTGGAGAACCAAGATTTTTCCAACAATTTAATGAAATTATGCACGTTGATGCCCCCTCATCAATTATAGTACAAAAAACTTGTCTCTTTTTTACTAATACCGAAATCTGAAAAGACATATGTTGAGGGAGTCTCGATGTAAAATTTTCTAAATCGAAGAACATGAGGTTAGAATCCTGAGGATTTATAGCTCCAATAGCTAATAAAAGTAATTTCCTTTGTGATGGACATGATTGTAGAACTTCTAAGGCCGACATTGCTGAAGGGGAAATCACCAAGTGTTACACAGAATTTTGTCACTGTCCTTGCCATCCCCATCTCACACATTGGAGGGTCACTTCTGTGACTAATTGTAATGTTCCAAATTTTTCATTAAGTTAATTGGAACTGTTGTGGATGATTTTGTCACCCTCCTAGAGACAGCCTAGAGTTGCCATAGACCAGTGCCTAGGACATCTTAATATAGCAAGGAGTCCTTTATAGTTTGGGTTGTCAGTCCAAGGGACTCACTTACTATCTCTTGTTCTAAACAAGGAATTGAAATAGATTTAATTGGTCCCAATTCTCTTCAAAGGGCTGATACAATTAGAATAAAGTAAAGACATCAGTAAAACTTCAAAGATGGTAGTATCGTATTAAGAGACCGCTTTATCGTAAAGAGGGCCGATATAAATAACAACATATCAATAGAAATCGATAAGGTAAGGAGCGGAAAGGTTGAAGAACATGAGAAGATATTACTGACGAAAGGGCGCATCAATTTACGAATCCTTAAGCCATTAATATAGCAGAAATTATGAGAGAATGAGCATGGAACAGCATATCACTTCTAGGCCTATTTAAAGCACTTTGACCAATTCCATAAAGGGCATCACTTAAGATGAATCCTTACCGCAAATTAGCAAGCCGCTCGCATTCTAGAACATGATATAAGAAGAAAATATGTATGAAAAGATGATATATTAACACATGAGAGAAATTACATACTGCAATACATCAAAGACCAGAATCCTCAATACAGTCATAACCCCTCCTCACTGAGACCCAACGGGCTCTGAAACTTCATACAGAAATGTCACAAGATGTATACAATAGTCTTCTCGCTGCACAGCTTGCTTACAGAAATCTGGAACCTCAACAATGTCTTGCTTTTCAGTATTTATAGAAAAAAGAAAAACTTCTAGAGGAGGGGGAAGATGATGTACAATTAATGACTTAGATAAAATGGCAGAGAACATTTGCGCCTTTTTTATGAATGACTGACCATAAATGAATATACCTAACATTCTGTCTAAAGAAATAAATGCTGGGAGATAAAAAACTCTTTATGTACAGGGCAGAAATAATAAAATATATACAGTGAGATGCCTTCAGCCAAGAAAGATCTGCTGCCGTAAGGATTTAGAAATGTCCTGCAATTCTGTACTGTACTATTCGGCTCTTAGCTCTGCATTTGAATTCTGGGGCTTTAAATGCAGGATGAATTCTTCTGGAGGGTTCTGAGAATTTTCATTTGTGTTTTCTTTAATAATGGTCATTTCTTGGACCTACCCTCCGCTTCTTCATTAAACTTTATCCACAGAAAACGTCCTTTATGGGCCCTCGACTTTTGTAGCAGCAGCAGGTTAAAATATCTTCCTGCAATTCCGTAACCTGCAAAACCCTCAAAATTATTAGAAAAACGGACACATACAAAGGCGTGGATGATGGAGGTGGAAATGGGGAAGATGAGAAGGATACGGACGGAAGAAGAAAAAACTCAGGGTAGTGGAACGAAACGATGGAAGTTTTGCGAATGGGTGAAATGTGACACAGTATGGTTGCGGAGAAAAAATAGCGATGAATTATGTATTAAACATGTAAAAACACGTATATATCTATATATATTGGCACGGGGAAATAATATGGATCTATGGGGGCGAGACACATAGGCGAGCGGAGGGCAAATGGGAGGCGACGTGGTGAGGGAATCAACGGGTGGAGGTTGGTAGAAGTGACACGGTGGCGGGCTGTGAGACGTGGCGGGACATATCAATGGACGGACGATTTAATTGCATCTCCGCTGTCGGATGGAGATCTAGAGATCCGACGGTCTCTGTGGACCCCGCTGACCAGCCATCAGTTGAAGTTTAACGCGCGGGGAATGGGCGGTTTCCTGCTCGTACCCCAAAACACGTGGCGCGTCCCGTGTGGAATCGCTGGTGTTCGGTCCGAAACCGCCAGCCGACAAGAGTGGTGCAGGGAAAAAGGCCGGTTTTGCTACGTGTCGGGGCCATATGTGGGGTCCTCTCTCTTCAATGATCACCGCGTCGTTGATTTAATTGAATCGGACGGTTGTAAACGGCGCCCGGGACTCAAACGATAAGCCCCCTTTCCCTGGCCTGCGGTCCTGGACTCGGGTCATATGAAGATCAAGGCGGGAGGGGCTAAAATCAAAAGGGCTTTGGCCCGACACATAAAATACGAATTTTGAACATTAGAACAGCGTATTTTTAGAGCAGCAGGAGGGTTTTTTAGCCATAAAATATAAAGGAAACAGGTTTAACAGGGATCGATGGCTAAAACTGAATGGAGGGAAAAGTGTACAACATCTCGGCTCCATCTGGGGACGGCATGCCTGACTTCGGGTATGTCGAGAACATGCAGACCGTTCAAAACTTCAATTCTGCCACTCAATTTCTCCTGCGCTTCTCCTTCTGGTAACTATCAGCATCCTTTTCCCTTGTTAAAACTAAAATGAAAGCAATTTATATACAGTATATACAGTCTGGTATTCTTCACCTGGGTCAGAATTGAAAATATGGCTTGAGGAATTGGCCATTCACGGGCGCATCCAGCAAATCACCCTGTAGGTTCTCCAACTTAAAAGTATTATTCCCCCCTTGACTCACGATTTTGAATGGACCAAACCATAATGGATCAAACTTAGCATGCTTTCCCTTTTCTGCTCTGCGAACATCCCATCTAAGAACCAGGTCTCCAATTTGGAAATTTCTATCCTTTGCGTGCTGATCAAAGACCTTCTTCATTTTTTCTTGGTATTATATTAGTCTCTGGTCTACCTGGTTCCTTGTTTCCTCCAGTTCTACCAATTGATTAATTCTCCTAATCATCTCGTCTGGTTCTTCCTGATTTTCCTGCATAAAACGTGCCACTGGCAGTGCCAATTGCACAGGAAACACTGCAGCCCGCCCATACACCAGCTCATATGGAGACTTGCCTGTTGCTCTTTTGCTGGTTATCCTATTTGCCCACAGAGCAAACTTCAACTGAGAGTCCCAATTCTTCTGGTTTTCGGCTATTGTTTTCTTGAGGGCCCTCACCAGGGTTTTATTGGATGATTCTGCTAAACCGTTCCCCTGGGGATAATACGCTGTGGAATGAGTTAATACAATATTATACCTTTGGCAGAAATTTACAAATCTGGCAGACTTAAAAGCCTGAGCATTATCAGTTACAATCCTTGCAGGACAACCAAACCTAGATATGATATTGTCTTCTATAAAGTTCATGATTACAGCATCTGTAGCTCTTCTTGTAGGTATGGCTTCCACCCATTTCGTAAAATAGTCTGTAGCTGTCAGTATCCATTTATGTTGGCCACTTGATGGGGGGTGTATTTCTCCTATAAAATCTAATCCCCATTTCTGGAAAGGTTCATTTACATGCACGGGAATCAAGGGCAAAGATGCTAACTTCTGTCTTTCTGCAAATCTTTGGCATTTGTCACACGCTCTGACCCAAGCAAAGGTATCTGAATACAATTTTGGCCAGTAAAAACCAGCCTTCAAGATTTTATTGGTAGTAGCCCTCCAGCTGTAGTGTCCTCCACATATTCCTTCATGGAATTCTGTCATTATATTCTGCACTTCATTTTCTGTGAGGCATAGCAGTAATATACCCAAAGGGTCTCTCCAATAGAGCTGTCCATTGGCAATGACATACTTCTGAGATCTCATCCTTACAGCTCTGTATTTTGCCTTGTCACATCCTGGAGGACAGCTAAGTGTCAACAGGTATTCAACTATTTTCTTATACCATGGACTAGTCAGATACTTCACATGTACCTTTTGTGTGGCCATTTCTAGTCCATGTTGCTCCTCTTCTTTTTCTGATTCTTCATTTGCCATTATGGATAAATTAATGCCCAGAGCCTGATGATTAGATTCAGATAACATCTTGGCAAGTCCCTGTCCTTTGATCAATTTAGTAGGCTTTATGTCTAAATCATACTCCTGAATTTTTGCAATCCATCTTCCCCTTCTGACCTCACTGTCTCCCTGAAATAAAATGTCTTTTACAGCTGCTGTGGGAACATAAGCAGTAATATGGGATTGTAAAATATAAACTCTGAAAGCTTTAAGGGACTTCACCAGGGCATATGCTTTCTTCTCCAGTATATTATATTTCAGTTCAGCATCATACAATACCTGACTGAAGAATGCTATGGGCTGTTCATATCCTTCTTCGTTTTTCTGTAATAACACTCCAACAATTGTATGTGGTGAGGCAAATGAAAATACCATAAATGGCTTACTGTAATCTGGTCCTGATAGCACGGGAGCTTCGGCAAATTCTTGTTTAATTCTTGTAAATGCGTCCCTAGACTCCTGGGACCACTTAAATTCACTGTCTTTTTTCAACATATTGGTAATGTGCTTAACTATCTCTGCATAGTTAGGAATGAATCTCCTTAAAAAGTTTATTCGACCCAAAAACACCTGAACTTCTTTCTTATTTCTTGGCAGAGAAATGCTATTTATTACTTCAACTCTCTTAGGATCAATTTTTACACCATCCTTAGTCACGATATGTCCTAAGAGTTTTCCTTCATCTAATGCAAACAAAGATTTTTGGGGATTCAGAGAAAGGCCATACCTTCTGCATTTTTCGAAAGTTCTTCTCAAATGCGTAATATGTTCATCATCATTCTTTGAGAACACCGTGATATCATCGAGATATACTACTAGAAACTTGTCCTGTTCTCCTACAAAGGCTATGTCCATTGCCCTTTGAAAAGTAGCACCTGCATTGATCAGTCCGAAAGGCATCCTTGCATACATAAAGGTTCCCCATGGCGTGGTGAACGCAGTCTTCTTCTGATCTTCTGGGAAAACAGCTACCTGATTGTAGCCTGAAAATCCATCCATCATTGACATTCTGGATGCTCCCACCACTTTCTGCAGGATGCGATCCATTTTAGGTAGTGGATAGTTGTCTTTGAGAGATGCTCAATTCAAATTTCTGAAATCCACACACAGCCTGATTTCTCCGTTCTTCTTTCTGACAGGAACAAGATTCGCTATCCATTTTGAGTACCTCAAGGGCACAATTATTTTGGCCTTCAACAATTTTCTAATTTCTTTCTCAATTGAGGGAAGAAGCAGGGGATTAATCTGCCTGAGCTTCTGTTTATATGGCTTTGCATATTCCCTGAGTGGAATCTTGTGTTGTATAACGTTTACATCAAAAGTTTTTAGGTCCTCATAGGACCAGGAAAAAACATCTTTATAAGACTGAAATAACTTCAAATACTTTTCTTTATATTCTTCTGAGATTCTTTTAGATAATTTAACAATCTTGGGATCAGTGGCAGTACCCAGATTTAAATCTCTCATTTGATCTTCTTCTACTGCTTTGTTTGGCTGCATGAAAACATCATTTTTATTGAATAATCTCTCTAGAGGCACTAGACCTCTAGGGATGACATTTCCTTTTAACTGCAACACTCTATTTCCTGCTATATTCTCTTCCCATTTACCTTCAGCAATGTTTTCAGCTTCTTCCTCCCCATCATCATCAATTTCCATACCTGTGAATTCTCCCACTGTTTCCATGAATCTTTTCATCTGTTCGTCATCTTCAAAGACCTGCCAATGCTTTATATTGTCTGGGATAGATGGTCTGTAACGTACCTCCACTTCATATCTTAACAATGGGTTCTGAGGAGGCCGGAACGTACTAGCAGCCACAGCAAGAGAGTCTGCTATTCTGTTATGCTCCCGGGGCGTGAACTGTATATTAAATGCTAAGAAGAAATTTTCTATCATGTCCCATACTTCGTTTCTATATGCTCTGAGCCGAGGATGTTTAGCTTGACATTCATTCTTAATCTGCCTCACTATTAGCTCAGAGTCCCCAAACACTTTCAGACATTGGATGCCCATGTTTCTAGCTGTCTGTAGGCCCAATAACAAAGCTTCGTACTCAGCTACATTGTTTGTAGCCTCATACTCCAGTTTGAAAGACAGCGGTACCCATTTTCCTGTGGGGGAGATTAACAATACCCCAGCCCCATTACCTTCCCTGGAGTTCGCTCCATCAAAATGAAAAGTCCATATTTCTGATTCCTGAGCTTTCTTGGATTGCTCGGCTTGGAATTGACCAGAGAGGGACTCATGTGTATAGTCTTGACTCTATTCTAACACAAAACATGAGAAGTCACCCTCTTTATTATAAACTGGAGAATTGTCTGAGCAATCAGCAGTGGTCACCATTTTAACAAATCTGGTCTCCCTATAAAGCCTCCTCTCCTGACCGCCAAAGACTGGGACAGTGGCATATGTCAAGTCCAGTTTAATCGATCCCCCAATCTTAGTACCCCAGGACCTTGACAACAGCATGCCAAAGCGAGCTGGGATATCAGCGACCACAATGTCCATGACCACACTTTTTGCCGGGATCTGAGCTAGATTGACCACTAAATATTTAATCATCCCCAAGCATTTAACCCTTTTCGAATCAAATGAATATAAATCTTTATATGGCCTTGTAATCTGCAACCCCAGTTGCTCCATTACAGACAAAGGCATAAGATTATGGGATGCCCCAGAATCTAGCATACAATTGTGGAGTAGCAGGTCATGAATGACTAGGGACACGTAGAAGGGAGGAGTAGAAGGGTCTATCTCCTCGACATGCGGGCCAAAAACTACCATGGGTCTTTCTTCTTGAAGATTTAGACTATCAGGTGCAATTGGTAGTTCAGGAAGAGGTATGAAAGAGGTAACCTGAGACTGATATACAGGCTGTTTTAACAATTCAGTTAGAGGAACAGGAATCTTAATCTTTTCAAGCTCTCTTTGAAAATTAAAAGCAGATGTGGACTTTTCTATCATTATCTCTTTTGACTCCTTATTCTCAACTGAGGATTTGACTTCTTTTGACACTGACTCAGCATTAGGAAGGCTGGCTATTTTGGAAGAAGAAGGAATTTGGTCATTTGACTGCAAGGGGGTATTTAGAAAATTCTTACCTCTTTCCACATTCTTCTTTGTTTCTGACTCCTTCTGAGCAGATGCTTCTTTGTGAGGTATTTCTTCCTCTTGCTCCTGAGTTCTGGTCCTCTTCCTTGAGGATCTGAGATCATATCTGACGTTGAACTGGGCTTCCATGAAATCAGTAAATTGCTTGCAGTAATGGTCAATCTCAGCTTCTTCATCTTCTGCTTGCACTGGGCACTCCATATCATCATTGTTTGAAAAGGCCAGATTGGAATCTTCTAATCCATAGGCTGCCTCTCCAGTAGGGTCATCTGCTGGTCCTTCCAGGTACAAGGGGTGAGGTACCTGATCTTGCTGCTCCCTTGTCTCTCTCGGCAATATTTGGAGAGGTGGTCTCTTATATTGGGGATTGTACCCTTTGTTCGGAGCATTGTAATAATTCTTGGGAGCTGCATTTTTAGCTTCCAGTTCCATCTTGACCATCTTCTTTATCATTTTACCTATTTCATCCATTTTATCTGAATCTTTATCCTGGCTAGAGGAAGAAACTTCCTCTTTACCTTTCCTCCTGGCATCTGGTTCAATTTTCCCTTTTAACTTTCCTGTAGAGGCAAAGTTCGCTTCTAGTTCCAGAGCATCTGATTGTGCATCATCAAGTGTGGCAGGTTTTCTTTCCCTTAAGGAGAATCCAAAGTCAAAATCAAAGGCTGCTACGAAAATTATCTTGGCAGTAGCTTCATTTGGCTTCATTTCCGGAGGCAAGCTTAGATATAACTTGTTGAATCTTTTGATGAATTCTGATACCCCTTCATTCTGTTTCTTCTTGATAGTATTAAACTCAGTAAGGCACATTGCATAATCCTTCTTTTCTCCCCACTTCCTGAGAAAAACGTTTTCCATCTGATCCCAGGTTGTCACAGAACGATTTCCCAATGTTTTAAACCATTTTCTAGCTTCACCTTCTAAAGACTGCACAAATAATCTCAAAACCACATCCAGGTGTTCAACATTCAAATTTTCTGCAAAAGAGCAGAAGGTCTCGAGATGTTTCTGAGCATCGATATCATTTTCACCATTGAACCTTGGCAGAATCTTCAGATAATCCTGTGGCATATCATTCAACACTTGGGGTAAGGCCAGAGGAGCATATTTGTTCAGGAGAAAAGCAGGAACATTGGCCATTGGAGGCGGTGGGGGTTGCACAACAATCTGAGAAACGAAAGAAGGGAGAGGGGTAGGGGGAAGCGGAGTGTGGATAACAATGGGAATATATTGCACTGAGTTCTGAGGTGTGGATGGGAATAGTTCTCGGTTGACAGGGGCTACTTCAGTGACCTCTTTGATTTCTTCAGCCTCGAAAACAAGATAAGGTTCTTCCCCAATTAAAGCACTTCCCCTACGTGGGGTTTCTAGATAAACTTCGGGATTTTCTGTTCTAACTTCTTGAGAAGAAGAGGGCGGATAATCTTCAACAGAACACTCGGAACCCTCAGCACGGGCTGACTTCTTCTCCTTCCAAAATCTTTTATGAATAATTTTCTCTGGGTCAGACACGTAGGGTGTTTTCAGTCGAGCTGTATCTGACCTCAAATGCGGCCTACGAGGAGCCAGGACTACCGATAAAGTTTATCAAATAAAGGCCAGTGGAGTCGCCAAGGTGAGGGATCTGCAACTCTTCACCTCTCTGTGCTCACCTGATTAGAGAGTGAAATAAAAAGTCGAAAACACAGGGAAACTGATATTCTTGAATTCGTACCCCGGCAACGGCGCCAGAAAGATGTTGTGGATGATTTTGTCACCCTCCTAGAGACAGCCTAGAGTTGCCATAGACCAGTGCCTAGGACATCTTAATATAGCAAGGAGTCATTTATAGTTTGGGTTGTCAGTCCAAGGGACTCACTTACTATCTCTTGTTCTAAACAAGGAAATTGAAATAGATTTAATTGGTCCCAATTCTCTTTCAGTGGCTGATACACTGATAGGAATAAAGTAAAGACAGCAGGTAAAACTTCAGCATGGTAGTATCAGACAGTTAAGA
Source organism: Pinus albicaulis (assembly GCA_034641835.2). NCBI lineage: Eukaryota > Viridiplantae > Streptophyta > Pinopsida > Pinales > Pinaceae > Pinus > Pinus albicaulis. The sequence continues at coordinate 562,129,109 of CM076582.1, forward strand.
GACCGCTTTACTGTAAAGAGGGCCGATACAAATAACATATCACAGAAATCAGATATCAAGAGGAGCGAGCAGTGAAGAAACATAAGAAGATATTATTGACAAAAGGGCGCATCAATTTACGAATCCTTAAGCCACTAATATAGCAGAAATTATGAAAAGAGTGAACATGGAACAGCATATCACTTCTAGGCCTATTTAAAGAGCTTGACTAATTCCAGAAAGGGCACCATTTAAGATGAATCCTTACTGCAAATTAGTGAGCCACTCGCATTCTAGAACATGATACAAGAAGAAAGTTTGCATGAAAAAGGATGATATATTAACACATGAGAGAAATTACATACTGCAATATATCAAAGACCGGAATCCTCAATACAGTCATAACCCCTCCTCACTGAGACCCAACGGGCTCTGAAACTTCATACAGAAATGTCACAAGATGTATACAATAGTCTTCTCGCTGCACAGCTTGCTTACAGAAATCTGGAACCTCAACAATGTCTTGCTTTTCAGTATTTATAGAAAAAAGAGAAACTTCTAGAGGAGGGGGAAGATGATGTACAATTAATGACTTAGATAAAATGGCGGAGAACATTTGCGCCTTTTTTATGAATGACTGACCATAAATGAATATACCTAACATTCTGTCTAAAGAAATAAATGCTGGGAGATAAAAATCTCCTTATGTACAGGGCAGAAATAATAAAATATATACAGTGAGATGCCTTCAGCCAAGAAAGATCTGCTGCCGTAAGGATTTAGAAATGTCCTGCAATTCTGTACTGTACTATTCGGCTCTTAGCTCTGCATTTGAATTCCGGGGCTTTAAATGCAGGATGAATTCTTTTGGAGGGTTCTGAAAATTTTCATTTGTGTTTTCTTTAATAATGGTCATTTCTTGGACCTACCCTCCGCTTCTTCATTAAACTTTATCCACAGAAAAAGTCCTTTATGGGCCCTCGACTTTTGTAGCAGCAGCAGGTTAAAATATCTTCCTGCAATTTCGTAACCTGCAAAACCCTCAAAATTATTAGAAAAACGGACACATACAAAGGCGTGGATGATGGAGGTGGAAATGGGGAAGATGAGAAGGATACGGACAGAAGAAGAAAACACTCAGGGTAGTGGAATGAAACGATGGAAGTTTTGCGAATGGGTGAAATGTGACACAGTATGGTCGCGGAGAAAAAATAGCGATGAATTACGTATTAAACATGTAAAAACACGTATATATCTATATATATTGGCGCGGGGAAATAATATGGATCTACGGGGGTGAGACACATAGGCGAGCGGAGGGAAAATGGCGGGCTGTGAGACGTGGCGGGACATATCAATGGACGGACGGTTTAATTGCATCTCCGCCGTCGGATGGAGATATAGAGATCCGACGGTCTCTGTGGACCCCGTTGACCAGCCATCAGTTGAAGTTTAACGCGCGGGGAATGGGCGGTTTCCTGCTCGTACCCCAAAACACGTGGCGCGTCCCGTGTGGAATCGCTGGTGTTCGGTCCGAAACCGCCAGCCGACAAGAGTGGTGCGGGGAAAAAGGCCGGTTTTGCTGCGTGCCGGGGCCATATGTGGGGTCCTCTCTCTTCAATGATCGCCGCGTCGTTGATTTAATTGAATCGGACGGTTGTAAACGGCGCCCGGGACTCAAACGATAAGCCCCCTTTCCCTGGCCTGCGGTCCTGGACTCGGGTCATATGAAGATCAAGGCGGGAGGGGCTAAAATCAAAAGGGCTTTGGCCCGACACATAAAATACGAATTTTGAACATTAGAACAACGTACTTTTAGAGCAGCAGGAGGGTTTTTTAGCCATAAAATATAAAGGAAACAGGTTTAACAGGGATCGATGGCTAAAACTGAATGGAGGGAAAAGTGTACAACAGGAACATTAATTTTGCTTTCCTATTTATAAATAGAATAAAATGGGTAAGGGGGCCCATGAAGAAGCATAATAAACACTCCAAATGTGCAAAGGGGTCACTTAAGTGGCTTATTGTTCATCTCCTAGTGTGAAAAGGGGAAAATATAAGAAGGCTAGGTCCAGTTTGACCAAGTCAAACAACGCTGCATGGAGGGAGTGAGTCACCTAGTGGGACAACATAGTTTCCATAGGAGAGATATTATTGGATGAGAGAAACCCTAGTGGGTGGATTCCATGACAAGGAAGCCTTCTCTTGCTAGAAAAGGGGAAAGGAGAGCCATTGCTCATTATGTTGAAGATTTCGATTTTGCTCTCTTCAGTTGTTCAACTGAGATAGCTTGTGCTGCTTAGCATAGGGGAGATTTATGTTTAGAAGTTTTCTCTCCTTCATTGGGAGGCTTTGGAGGTCCTGTTCTTCATTCTCCTCACATCCAAGCTTGAGGCCAAGGTGACCATATTCAGCTACAACGTTTTCCAGCTTGGCAGAAACGTTGAGTTGCTGCGGTTGCAGTGAGGAATTCATCTTCACCCATTTCTAGAGCTAGTTTTGCATAGGAGGAGCTCATTCTTTCTCTCGGAGATCAGTGAGGAAGATCCCGAAGCTTATTTGCATATTTTTGCATTAGGCCATACATTTAATCTCATCCACAGTGCTGTCTCTTCTTCATACTACGTTATTTTCAGTGGGATTTTGTAGGAGGGATTCACACTGTGGATTGGAGGGTGTAATCTGTTAGCACCTAATTTGGACCTTAGGTTGAAGGAAGGAAAATTAGGGTAACCTCAAACCACGCTTAGCCTTTAGCTAGCCCTACAAGGTCAGGAGAGGGCTCTCTCCAGGAAAAATATTCAATGAAATATTAGAGTAAACTGATTTTAGGCTAGGTATAATAATTGGAAATGTTTTTTTATAAATTTTCAGGGTTGTAGGATTAGATGGGGCAGTTTGAATCTGGGGAATTAAATCAGAGATACAGGGTATTTCATGGGGCAAGGTAGGAAGGGATTTTAACAACTTATTTCAAATAATAATGAGATGATTAAGACTGGTGAGGAGCTGAAAAGGGAATAGGAGATAGATCCTTTTCAAACAGTAGAAAACATAGAGTGTTGAATAATTTCCAAAGGCAAAGCATTATACAATGGATTCTACCTATCTATATTGAAAGCATTCAACCAGAAATGTGAATTAATGAATGGTGAACATAATAATTAACAAATGAACACAAAGGAAAAAACAATTCTAAAATCCATACCACAGGGATCCCACAAATCAGAGCTGCATATATTTATTAATTCCCTTCCAAACTGTTACAAATGGAGTGCAGAGCATCCTCAATGATTCCCAACTTATTCCACACTCCCCCCCCCCCCTCTTTACAAATTATTTAGAAATTAAATTAAATAGACAGAAATTGAGGGGAGTAGGTCCACAGAAGGAGGATTGTTTCACCAGCTCAGGAATCGAAATCTAAACATAGGAAAAGACCAACAATCTGCCCCTAAACAGAAGGAGAAACAATACATTTTGACCATCTGGAGAATTTGCAGTTACACTGAATGAATGAAAATAGGAAGTGAAGAATATATCCCTCTTTCATCGCTTGTTGTGGATGTCTCTGGTTTATATTTAGTTTCTCGGGCTTGACTGTTTCTTTTTCTTTTGTCAAAAATCCCTTTTTGCCCAGAAATGCCCTTTGGAACAAAATAAAAATGAAATTTTCCATTTAATAAAGAAAAATCCCCTTTTTGAATGAAAAAGAGCAAAGGAAAGGATGGTGGGCCCAAGATACGATCGCAAATCGCAGTCGGAAGGAAGAAGGGGTATGGGAATGATGCGATAGTGTATAGGGGGGAAGGGGAAATCCCAATCACAAATCAGAAATCATGGCGGGAAAGGAGTGGGCACAACGTATTGATAACTTGTGATGCGATGGAAGAGGGTGAGATGGAGGGGAAGTCTTTATAAAACAAATAAAAAATGAGTTTGCGCTTTACAAAGGAAAAAAAACCCTTTTTTCATTGAAAAGGCAGAAGGGTTTTGGTGGGACCGGGGGATAATCGCAATCGAAAATCGAAAGGGGAGTGGAGCGGAAGCAAAGGGCTATGGGAATGAAATATGTGATGGGCGATATGTGATCAATCACATCGGCAGGGAGAGAGCGCGGAGGTTTAAACATGGTGGAGTGAAAACATGCGATGCAATGAAACACTTAAGAAATCTTTCAAAATCAATTTATCGCTTTTTACAAAGGGAAAACCCTTTTTGCTTGGAGTGGGGCAGAAGGGTTTATGGTGGGACCAGGAGGGAATCACAATCGCAAATCAGCGAGGAAGTGGAGCGGGAGAAAAGCTGTAGGGAATGTCGATTGTGATGGTGCGATGGTTTGTGAGCCGTCCGATCGGAAGGGCAGATCAACGGTGGAGATGCGATTGGCGAGAGTCAATCGCATCGGAGGAAATCAAAGGAGTGGGAAAAAATTTGGGAGCATTGCGAAGTTGCGATGCGATCAAATGATTGCGATCGGATGTGGGCCGTTGAATCGTTGATGAGATCAATGGTCGGGATACGATCGGGGGGTCAATCGCATCGGGAGTTTCAATCAGAAGTGGGTCAATCAGAAGTATGCGATTGAATGGTGTGATTGGATTGGGGAAAGGGTTGCGATCGGATCAGGGGAAAGGTTTTTATAATGAAAAACTCTAAAATTATATGAAATAAAGTCTAAGGGACAAATGAGAAATGGGTAAGTTTAGGCTATTTGGGACTTTTGTTCACTTAGGCATATTTTCCAATCCAGAAGTCAGTTTTGAAAGTATAATATATCGTTGGAAAGCTCTTTCTGGGATTTTTCTGATGAACATACTTAGAACATGATTTTACATTGAATATGTTGTGGGAAACACCTTTGAAAAGTAGGTTGGTGGCTTTGTGGAGATAACAACTTCTGAAACTCAACTTATTACATATGAATACATAAAATTACATAAAAGATGATAATAAAAGCAAAGTAAAATGTTTTCACCTCAAAACATGTTTTTAGGTGAAAATTACATCAAGTTTAATAGAACTACTCTTTGATTTTTCCAGATACTAAGCCTTTGAGTTTATTTAACCTCCTCATGACCTTGCTGATACTTATTGACACTTGACTCATTAATTTGACCATGATGAGACCCTAGAACCTAATGAGACCCACACTATGACCTAATAATATGAATTGGGAGTGAAAGTGAATCATGACTGAAGACCATAGAGAGGAGAATCAACAAGTTTTACATGAGGGAAAACTGATGAGAGACCACTACCATCAATGAATCCATGACCTAATGGAATGATGAAAATTTATGGTATGGGACTCCTAATATGCAAATGCAAAAGATTAAGTTTGATCACTGATGGCAGTATGACAAAATTGACAGTAACATTGGCTCCAATGGGGATGGTAGCTCCTTGGAGGTGCCAAGAACACCGTAGACCAAGTAACCTTATCCATTGGGAAAATATGGTCAAAATATTGAAAACTGATACAATGTAGACTGACTCTAAATCAAACTATGACTGAAAACTTAAATAAAACCAGCAAACCTTACACATATCATTCAAGTTTTATAGCCTTCACCTGGGGCCCCAAACTTCAATGATTGTGTAACAGAAATCTGACAAACAATAACATGTTATATACAATTATTGTGACATAGTTCCTGATCCATTATCTCAGAAGTGGTAGTTCTTCAAAAGCCTACCATTCACTAGTCCTCCAGGGCAATCTTGGCCATCCATCTCTGAGAGCAAGAAAGCATTATGTCCCCTGTATGTTGAAATCTTGTATGGTCCTTTCCATAGGTTGTCAAACTTACCATACTTCCCTTTGTCCTCATTTAGTGCATCCCATCTCAACACCACATCGTCCAACTAAAACTTTTCTGCTTTGGTCTTACGGTGATATATTTTCTTTATCTTCCCTTGCAACTGATTAGAATTTTGAGAAACTTCCTCTCTTGTTTGCTGAAGGTGGATCATTTGATTGATCCTTCGCTGATTATCATCTTCTTCACTGCCAACCTCTTGCAATAATCTCATGACCGAAACTGTAAGTGACGTGGGAAAAACAACATCAGTACCATAAACCAATTCAAACGGTGACATACCTATGGATTTCTTGCTACTGAATCTATCTACCCATAACGCATTGATGAGCTTTCGATGCCAATTCCTGTTATTCGCTTCCAAAATTTTCTTTATTATGTTTATCAGAGATTTATTCAATGATTTTGCCAGGCCGTTGCCTTGTGGGTAATATGCTGTCGAATGTCCCAACACAATATTGTATTTGTCGCAGAATTCTACCATCTTCTTAGATCTAAACGTTGTTGCATTATCTGTTATTATTTTGTGAGGAAAACCCAAACGAGACAAGATATTTGATTCTAAAAATTGAATGACTACTGTATCAGTGGCTTGCCTCGCTGGAATGTCCTCAATTCTTTTGGTGAAGTAATCGGTTCCTGTCAAGATCCATCGGTGTTGTGCTGATGATGCAGGATGGATTTCCCCTATGAAATCAAGTCCCCACTGCTGGAAAGGAGCATTTACTGAAACTGGTTTCAAAGGAAGAGGAAGTAATTTCCTTTTTCCTTGGAAAACTTGACACTCATGGTAGCTCATCACTGTTTTGTATAGATCTGAAAATAAGGTGGGCCAATAATATCCTGCTCTCAACACTTTTTTAGCTATAGTTTTCCAAAACAGATGACCACCACAATCACCTTTGTGAAAGTCATGCATCACCTGTTGAGCCTCATCTTCAATCAAACAATTAAGAAAAATACCTCCTAGATATTTCCAATAAAGAGCACTGTTTAAAATAAAGAATTTAGCAGACTTAAGTTTCAGTGATCTACCTTTGCTTCTATACATCCCGGGAAGTGGTGAAAGGTGCTGAAGAACATAGACTATATCTGAATACCATGGGGATTGTAGAAAAATGTCCGAAACCAGAACAATAAAACCTTCATCCTCATCTTATGACATTACTACTATGAGATTTATATCGAAAGCACGCAGGTTTGATTGGGCCATTAGCTTTGCCAAGCCTTGTCCTTTGATCAACTTTGTGGGTTTGATCTCCAAATCATATTCCAACATTGTTGCTATCCACTTACCTCTTCGACCTTCCAGATCAGTTTGTATCAGGACATCCTTCACTGCTGCATTAGGAACATATGCTATGGTATGTGAATGGATAATGTATACTCTAAAAACATTCTATGCTTTTATAAGGGCCAATGCTTGTTTCTCAATGATATTATAATGCAAAGCAACATCTCGAATGGTCCTACTAAAAAAGGCAATGGGTTGTTCAATCTGATCTCTTTTTTGCATCAATACCGCAGCCATAGTATGCTCTGATGCAAATGAAAATATAATGAAATCTTGAGTGTAATCAGGACTAATCAAGACTGGGGCATTGGATAGAGAAAAATTTACCTGATTAAATGACTTGATAGCCTCCTCACTCCATTTGAAAGTGCTATCCTTCTTCAACATATTAGTCATTTCTCTTAAATGTTCATCCAAATTGGGTATAAATATGTGCAAGAAGTTCATCTTACCATTAAATTCCTGAATCTCCTTTTTGTTACGTGGGAGGTCTATGTGCTAGATGGCCTCCACTCTTAAAGGATCAATGTGGATACCATCTTTAGAGATGATATGCCCCAACAGCTTGCCTTCATCCATAGAAAACAGACTTTTCTTTGGATTGAGAGAAATCTGAAACTGCCTGCATCGCTGAAATACAATCCTCAAGTGGTGCAAATGTTCATCATCAGAACTAGAAAACACTATCAGATCATCCAAATAAACAACAAGAAAAACATCCTTTTCATTGGAAAAATCAATTTCCATTGCTTGCTGGAAAGTAGCTCTAGCGTTCTTTAGTCCAAATGGCATTTTGGCATAGTGGAAAGTTCCCCAGGGTGTTGTGAAGGTAGTTTTGTCTTGGTCTTTTTCATGCACCAAGATCTGATTATAGCCTGAGTAGCCATCGAGTAGTGACATCCTTGATACTCCAACTACTCTCTGCAGAATATGGTCCATCTTCGAAAGTGGATAGTTATCCTTTAAGGATGCTTTATTTAGATTCCGGAAATCTATGCACAAACTTATCTCTCTTGTCTTCTTACGTACCAGGACCAAATTTGAAATCCAATCAGAAAATCTAATTGGGACAATGATACGAGCCTTATACAATATGTTTACCTCTTTTTCAATGGATGGCAGCAACTTTGGGTTGATCATTCTCAGCTTCTATCTAAATGGTTTCTGATCCGGCTTGATGGGAATAGTATGCTGAATTATATTTTTGTCATACACCTTCAAATATGAATAATCCCACGCAAACACATCAAAAAATTCAAAAATTAATTTAACATATTGTTCCTTTACCTCAGGGGACAATGCTTTTGATAACTTCACAAGCTTAGGCTTGTCAGTTGTTCCAAGGTTCAAATCTTCAACTCCTTTATCGGTAGGCAGCAAGATCGGTTTCTTTGCAACATCATCTTGATCAAAAAGCTCTTCTAAAGGTATGAGACCTCTAGGAATTACATTGTCTTTCAGCTGTAACACATCCATCTGATTTTCTTCGATTTCTTGATCATCGACCTCATGATCACCTTCTATGGGAGTATCCTTGAATTTTCCTTCACTCTGCAAAAAAGCATTGATTTCATTGTCATCCAAAAACACTTGCCAATACCTTAAATTATCCAGAACAATAGGCCGATGTTTGACATAAATTTCACACTTGTTGCTGGAATTCATCGGAATCTTCAAATTGCTTGCAATAGTGGCAAGAGAATCTGCAATAAGATTCTACATTCGGGCTACTGCTGTCAAAGTGTATTTAGAAAATGTCCTCAAGATGTCTAGGATTGCATTTCTGTAGGCCCTCAATCACGGATTCTTTGCTTGGTACTCTCCTTTTACCTATTTGATTGTCAACTCGGAATCTCCATAGACAGAAATTCTCTTTGCCTTTAGCTTCTTCAAAATTTTCAATCCTACAATCAAAGCTTCATACTATGCTTCATTGTTAGAGTAGTCAAAAGCCAAATTGTAAGCACATACTCTAACATTACTAGGAGCTTTTTTAGGCTGGAAAACAGGGCTCCGAATCCATATTCCTATACTAGCATCATCCTTACCAACAGCTCCGTCAAAATCCATGCTCCAAAGGCCTTCTTCTTCTTATGCTAGATGCTGAAATTTTGCTTGTTTCTCTATTTTATCTTGACTGATTTTTTCATTTTCCTTCTATTCATTATCCTTTTGCTGTTGGCAGGTAGGAAGCTCAGAAATTTTTGTTGCTTTATCCTTTTCCTGTCTAAGGACTTTCCTAAAATTTTCTGAAATTTCAGGTATCTCATCTACTTCTACCAACTGAATGTTTTCATCATTCAGACCACCATCTGAATATAATAAAAATGACTCTAAATCTGTGTGGACTGCATTAATGGGATGATTAACTGGCTTCTCTTTGATAGTGATCATGTATTTCATTTTTCTCTCCCTATATAATTTTCTCAACTTACCGAACACAGGAATGGTGGCATAAGAGAAGTCGAGCTGAATGGTCCCTTTCAATTTTGTACCCCATGATCTGGACAGAAGCATTCCAAATCATGGTGGAACATCGTTAACAACCACATCCATCAAAACATTTTTGGCTGGGATTTGGTCTAAAGATACTACCAGGTCTTTGATAAGACCAATACAATGGACCCTACCAAAGTCAAAGGAATACAAATCATGGTATTTACGGGTAATATCAAGTCCCAACTTCTCCATAATGGCCTTAGGCATCAAATTATGCGAGGCTCTGGAGTCTAACATAACATTATGTAGAATGAACTCATGCAATCTAAGACTTAGGTAGAAGGGAGGGACTTCACTTTCTTCTGACTGACCTTCTATGTCTGGACCAAAAATGAGTTCAAGATAATCATCTTCAACATTTACCATATCTGATACAGAGTCTATTTGCAAAATTCTAGACACCTAATGTTTATAAGTGATATTTTTCACCAACTCAGTAAAGGGCATGGACACATTCAGCTTAGAAATTTCATTTTCCAAATTAAAAGATGGGACTTTTTCTACCTCTTTGACGGGAGGATCTTTCTTCTCTACTTGCTCCTTTGCTGTGCTGTGCTAGTTCTTTTCATTTGCAATGTTAGTCGTTAAGGATGCCTTGCTGGGAGAAAGATCGACAGGCTCTTTCCCTTTTCTTTGAGTATTTCAGGAGTGGTTTTTCGATTGCAGCTCTTTTCTCTTCTGAATAGGATTGATCGGCACATCTCTGCTCCTCAAAGAATATTGTTTCTGTTGCATTGACAAAGCGTTCATGTATCCTCTTTTATAATCATCGGACTCTTCTTCTAACACTACATCATTGGCCAATATGAAATCTTCTTCCTTTCGAATGTCTGTAGTCGTTGTATATTCCTCATCTTTTGTGAGAAAGATGTGTGTACCATCAGCAGTGAAGAAATGGTTGGCTTCAATGACTGGATCATCATCATCATCTATTTCCATTCCCTGAACATAATTTTTCTGCAAAGGAGTTCTGATCTACTGTTGTGGCGTAGCTTGGTCCTACGTTCTATATTCCCTCTTCTTAATTCGTAGTTGTGGCTGCTGATGTCCTCTGAAGTTCAGATTCATGGTCTGCGCTTCAGGTCTCTCCGAAATAGTCAACCGATCAACCATTTTCTCCACTGTCCGGATCAAAGTGTCCATCTTACTGTCTAAAGGGGATGCTTCTTCTTTCACAGTTACTTTCTTTTCAACTTTTGTCCGTGCTCTTCTGGCCAGCAAATTTTCTTCTACGCTCATAGCTATCTTTTGCATGTCTTCAAGTGTGGTGGGATCTTGTTCTCGTAGCTGATATACCATATCAGCATCGAAACCATCTAGGAACTTGAGCAAAGCTAACCCCATGGGGGGTTTTAAGTTGGCCGGAATAGCATTATATATAGCATTAAATCTCACACAGTAATCCTGTACAGTTTCGCCCACATTTCTTTTAATATTTTCATATTCAGACAAGATTTGAAGTGGGTTTTACTTTACCTCCCACCGGTCTAAGAATTTTCTATGTAACTCTTGCAAAGTGTGGATAGAGGCTGCTGGCAACCATTTTCAAACTTCACCTCCAAATATTTGGACAAACAATCTTGTGGTTGAATTTTCTGCCTCTACCTCATGAAGGTCGAAGAAGTCATTCATCTTATCAACATGTTGTTGGGCTGTGGTGCTTTGAGTGGCATCAAAGATAGGTATTTTACTTTGGTAATCAGTAGGCATATCATTAAGGTTCTGAGGTAAAACTAGGGGTACATACCGGGAAGCCATGACTCGAGGTGGATTTACAACAGTGTTTGCAATACTAGGATTCAAGGGAGGTGTTGATGGAGGAGATGAAAGCTGAGAATTGACTTATGGAACTGATGGGAATACTAATGAATTAAGGGGAGGAAATGGTGTTTCTGATAATTCTGAAGGCTCAGGGATATTGGTTATGGTGATATATGTCTAAGGGGAATTCAAAATATAATCATCAATCGATATGTTTCCCCTTTGAACTTCAAGATCTACAAGAAATTCTAGATCTAAAAATGTGTCATCAAGTGCGGTCTCAGATTTATTTCTAAACAAAGAAAGCTCAAAACACTCATCAAAAGAAAGGTCTTCTACAAGCAACCACTCACTGGGCCAGGTATGGGATCTGAAAATAGGTCTAGGGCTTAATGAACCTTCTTGTCTTCTGATTATTCTTGGAATGAGATTAGGATTTTCAAACATAGGGGGAGGATTTGGATATCGATTGGCCCTTGTGTATCTCCTTGAAGCTAGTGTGGTCAAATTTCTTATTAACAATGTTTATTTCAGCCTAGCAAACTCTAAATCTTATCATCCAGAGTCCAATAATTTATATGGAAGGTATTACTGGGGTGATCAGTCTTGTATGCTAAATATTCCCCAGTATGGTCACCTAATTTGGACCTTAGGCTGAAGGAAGGAAAATCATGGTAACCTCAAACCAGGCTCAGCCTTGTAGCTAGCCCTACAAGGTTAGGAGAGGGCTCTCTCCAGGAAAAATATTCAATGAAATATTAGAGTAAACTGATTTTAGGCTAGGTATAATAATTGGAAATGTTTTTATAAATTTTCAGGTTTGTGGGATTAGATGGGGTTGTTTGAATATGGGAAATTAAATCGGAGATACAAGGTATTTCATGGGGCAAGATAGGCAGGGATTTTAACAACTTATTTCAAATAATAATGAGATGATTAAGACTAGTGAGGAGTTGAAAAGGGCATAGTAGATGGATCCTTTTCAAACAGCAGAAAACATAGAGTGTTGAATAATTTCCCAAGGTAGAGCATTATATAATGGATTCTAACTATCTATCTTGAAATAATTCAACCAGAAATGTGAATGAATGAATGGTGAACATAAAAATTAACATATGAACACAAAGGAAAAAACAATGCTAAAATCCACACCATAGGGATCCCACAAATCAGAGCTGCATATCTTTATTAATTCACTGCCAAACTGTGACAAATGGAGTGCAGAGCATTCTCAACGATTCCCAACTTATTCCACACTTTTTCCCCCCATCTTTACAAATGATTTAGAAATTACATTAAATAGACAGAAATTGAGGGGAGTAGGTCCACAGAAGGAGTTGTTTCACCAGCTCAGGAACTGAAATATGAACATAGGAAAAGACCAACAATCTACCCCTGAACAGAAGGAGAAACAATACATTTTGACCATCTGGAGAATTTGCAGTTACACTGAATGAATGAAAATAGGAAGTCTGAAGAACAGATCCCCCTTTCATTGCTTTCTATAGATGTCTCTGGTTTATATTTAGTTTCTCAGCCTTGACTGTTTCTTTTTCTTTTGTCGAAAATCCCTTTTTGCCGATAAATGCCCTTTGGAACCAAATAAAAATGAAAATTTCCATTTAATGAAGAAAAATCCCCTTTTGAATGAAAAAGAGCAAAGGAAAGGATGGTGGGCCC